>CM030943.1:607414-697240 GCA_018136815.1 Isochrysis galbana | reverse complement strand
GCGCAGGGTGATGAGTGACGAGAAGATGACAACCGCTTCAGGTAACGATCGAGCCGTGATGGAGCCACTGTGAAGAAGCTTCAAGCTTCGCTGCAGCCAGCACTCCCTCCGCCGCTCCCTTGCGTAGGGCGGTCAAACAGTGTTTTTTTATAAGGGGTGAAAAAATGACCATCTCAGAATTGAGGAAATTTGAGGATTTTTCACGGTAGAAAGTTCCCAATACACCCAACTAGCACATATCCGGGGTCCATTAGGACCCGGACCCCCCCCCTTGGGCCCCAACAACAAAACGTAATCAAAAAAAGACAGAAGACGCTAAAATCGCAAAAGCTTGAAAAGCTCAACTTCAAGTCGAGACCGGGCGGGCTGCGTGCCCGTTTTCGACGATCCATCAGGATGGGAGACCCCGCCAGATACCAAATACACAGGTCCCACCCGCATGGTCACGCCAATCGGACAGGCCGCGCCCTGATACCTCGTCGAAATCACCCATCCGCCGAGCCCATTGAACGTTGAGCCGTCGCCGAGCGAGGCCCGGAGAGCCCAACTTCGAACCGATGGGGGCCGCGCGGCCTGCCCGTTTTCGACGATCCATCAGGACGAGAGACCCCGCCAGATACCAAATACACAGGTCCCACCCGCATGGTCACGCCAATCTGACAGCCCGCGCCCCGATACCTCGTCGAAATCACCCATCCGCCGAGCCCATTGAACGTTGAGCCGTCGCCGAGCGAGGCCCGGAGAGCCCAACTTCGAACCGATGGCGGGCGCGCGGCCTGCCCGTTTTCGACGATCCATCAGGATGAGAGACCCCGTCAGATACCAAATACACAGGTCCCACCCGCATGGTCACGCCAATCGGACAGGCCGCGCCCTGATACCTCGTCGAAATCACCCATCCGCCGAGCCCATTGAACGTTGAGCCGTCGCCGAGGGAAGCCCGGAGAGCCCAACTTCGAACCGATGGGGGCCGCGCTGCGTGCCCGTTTTCGACGATCCATCAGGATGGGAGACCCCGCCAGATACCATATACACAAGTCCCACCCGCATGGTCACGCCAATCTGACAGGCCGCGCCCCGATACCTCGTCGAAATCACCCATCCGCCGAGCCCATTGAACGTTGAGCCGTCGCCGAGAGAAGCCTGGAGAGCCCAACTTCAAACTGATGCCGGGCGCGCTGCGTGCCCGATTTCGACGATCCATCCAGATGGGGGGCCCCGCCAGACACCAAATACACAGGGACCACCCACACAGTCACACCAATCGCGTGGGCCGCGCGCCGAAATCTCGTGGATATCAGCCATCCGCCGAGCCCATTCGACGTTTGACGTCTCCGAGCGAGGCCGGGAGAGCCCAACTTCAAACTGATGGCGGGCGCGCTGCGTGCCCGATTTCGACGATCCATCCAGATGGGGGGCCCCGCCAGACACCAAATACACAGGGACCACCCACACAGTCACACCAATCGCGTGGGCCGCCCCGTGGTGGCGAGCAAGAGGCGTTGACATCGCGGAGGGCGTATCTAGAGCCGAGGAGGAGAGAAGGTCAATGAAGCACACAGAGCAAGTCGTCGAGAACCATTTTTTTGCTGGCGAGTATGGGCTCGAAAAAGAACTCATCGCCGCGGGGGTCATGACTCCCGACACCAAGGTAAGGTCGAAGGTCGCTGATGCTGATGCGTGTTGTGCATGTTCGCTGTTCGCACACACCACAAACAAACGACGAATGACAAACAACCGCGCCCCTCCCGTATAGGTAATCAAAGATGCGCGTCGTCTTCTCAACGCGGACGAGACCCCACAACCCTTAGACGTGCCTCAAAAAGGGAGACGAGCCAAAGTGGCAAAAAGGAAGGGTAAGGCGGTGCGGCAGACGGCGAGTCTCAACAAGGAAACAATCACCGTCATGATGACATGGGACGCGGCGGGTTGGAATTATGGAGTGCAGTTGGTCACCAAGCGCAAGTGGGCAACAGAAGACTTAGTCGTTGAGGCCCCGGCAGGTGAATGCACGTTTGACGACCGTGTCGACTTGACAAGGCTACAGACTCGGTCTTGTCTTCCTGTACATGCTGCGGAAGGCATGCAGACAGAGGAGACGTTCCTGAAGTACATCCATCGACTTGACGCGTGGATTTCGCAACGGAGTGCCGTTGAGGCGGCCATAGGTGGCACGCCCGGGGCGAAGGAAAGGGGGGAGTAAGGGCGATGACGAACGGGAGGTAGGTAGATAGAGGATACCAGTCCCTAGCAACTAGCAATAGGTGTTACTAGCCCTGAATCTCTGAATCTTCAGTTTTTTTTTCGCTCCTCGTTACTTGCCTCTTGCCTCTTGCCTCTCGCCAGCCGCGACCGTAACCGTAGCGCGTAACGTCGTAACGGCAAGTTTAAGTTTCGCGGAGTTTCGCAGATGGGCAATTTTGGGGCCCAAGTTTCGCGAAAGTTTCAGGACGGGTTCTTCACAGATAGCTTGCTTGAGATCTTCGATAGCCTGGCGACAGGTTTCTGTTTGCGACTCGACCGGGACATCGCACCCTTTCCGCGTGAGAGAGGTCAACGGCGCTGCACGGATCGCAAAACGACGGATGAAACGGCGGTAGTACGAGCACAATCCAAGGAAAGATCGGACGGCTTCGATCGAGTTGATTTGGGTAGGGTCGATTTTCGAGACGGCTTCCACTTTCTTGGGATCCATCCGAAGACCTTCACGCGAAACAACGTGGCCGAGATATTCAGCCGAGGTGGCAAAGAAAACGCATTTCGACATCTTGCAAGTGAGGCCCGCCCAGATGAGACGTTCCAAGACAAGATCAAGACGGTGTAACATTTGTTGGAATGACGACTCTTCATCTTTGGTTTCTCCCGCCTCGTCGTTCTAATTCTGGATTTCTTCTATTTCGGTTGCTCTGTTCTCTTTCCATGCCGCTCGTCGAGACGACTCGAATTTAGTCGGGGAGTGTCGTATTCCATACGATGACAGACTTTTACTTCTAACCTGTGGGTTATTTTAAGCCTCAAGGTCTCGTCGATTGGTATACCGCCTCTTCTCTTACTTTCTCTCGATGTCATCAAATGTTCCATGACTGTCTTTTGTCTTCTCTCCGTGTATCGGTCATAGCTCCCCAGCGAGGTCTGTCCTCGTTGTGCCGACCCCTCTGTCGCATGTCTGCGCGTTGCTGAATTGCCCTGGTGCCGACGCTCGGCCGTCCGTCCAGATTAATTAGTCCAGATGTGGTTAGTTTTCGCCCCGTTTGGTTTAGTGTGTGTGGTTCTGTGTCCTTATCTTTTTGGGACCTTGCGTTGTAGTCTCCCGTGTCTACCTCGGACCTAAGAAGCTCTCATTCTCACTCTCTCTCTCTGCCACTAGCTCGCTAGCTAGCCTCGTCTCTACTCTCCGACGCCACGCGTCGCCCTCCTCCGACCCTCATTCTACCTCGTCGCTCGTAGCGCTCGATGGCAGACACTTTCAGACCCGACTCCTACTATGACCTTTCAGACATCTTCCCGCAAGCAGCAATCAACGAACCTTCTACGGCCGCGTCAGCTACTGCCGGCTCGGTCGAACGGCCCTCTGCCTATGAGCCTGTAGTCATCGCGTGTTCGACACCAGGCACCAGGGCGGGCGAGTCAGGCGGGCCTGTGGGGAGAGGAATGGGTCAGCAAGGCTGTGTGCTCCTGGCAAGCCATCAGGCGTGCCAGGAGAGTGGGTGGTTCCTCCCCCATGGCAGGGGAGGAGTGGAGAGAGAGGGGGGCTCGTGCGCTCGTGCGCTCGTGCCCCCCCATGGGCGAACTAAGTATAAACTTAGTTGACGAGGGCTAGGTGCTAGGTGTAGCATGGTCTTACCGACGCAAAGAGAAAGAGGGGACGAGATCGGAGGACACCTAATTAAGCGTACACCAAGGCACATGGGGACTATGAGCCCCTTCTAATACAAAACTCCAGACAGGAGAAACCGAGCCGAAGCACCTGATTCGGTGCTCCGGCAGTAAGGAGTTAAACAACAAAACAAAATTGGGAGAAGGAGAACCAGAGAAACAATAATACTCCGACTCTTGGCTCTGGCCGCTGAGGCCGACCCGTCCAACCCTCTCCCCCCCGCGCGCCCCGCCCCCCCCCCCCTCCCCCCCCCCGCGCGCGCCTCTCTTCTCTTCCTCCTGCCTCCTCTCTCCCTCTCAAGTAGACGAGCTCTCTCGCTTCCTCCGCTAGCCAGCAGTGTCCACAGCGCCAACAATTGGGAAACTAGAGGAGTATGCATTATATATGCATACGTGATGCTGGAGTGCACAGGACCTCTGTGGCTGATGGCCCTCTCTCTCTCTCTCTCTCTCTCTCTCTCTCTCTCTCTCTCTCTCTCTCTCTCTCTCTCTCGCTCCCTCCCTCCCTCTCTTCCCTTTCTTCCACTCGCCCGCTCTGCCCGCTTCTCTCTCCTGTCACAAGAAAGGTGAGGGGCACTGTGGACGATCTGTTGCTGCGGCACGCGGATTGCAAACTTCTCGAATCCCTCCCCTTCCCCCTGCGACTTTTCATCGCGTGAACGCTCCCTCTTCCCTTTTCTCCAGGGGACGATCTTCTCGCTCGCTCACGTTCTCCTCTCCTCTCTCCTCCGGCTGCTTGCAGGGCCAACCTCCCCCTTACCCTTCCCCGCTCTCTTCGCCCAATGGCGCAGACGGAGCCAGAGCTGTCGGCCGGCGAGGTGCCCCACAAACTGTCGACCACCGCGGGCGCCGCGCTCGGCGCCGTCGCCACTTCTCTCCCCGTGGTGGCCAAGGCTGGGGGCTCAGCCATATGGGCTGCAGGCTCTTATCTCTCCTCTTACGTGGGAGGGGGTGGCGAAGGGCGCCTCACGCAGAACAGAATGCTCCTCGGACACAATGGACAAGTCACTCCGCCCGTAGAGCTCGACGACGGCGCGCTACGAGGACTTGGCTCCTCAGAGGCGAGAGAGACACTGCGCGAGAGAGCAGTGCTCCGGCCGCGATTGCCGCCGAGGCTGTGCAATCACACACGGCGCGTGCCCTCTGTACGCTGCAGGTGCTGAGGGTCGCCAACACTCTCTCGGGCATCTTCAACACGGTGACGCTCAACTCAGGAGGCAACAGCGCCCCGCGGCTGCGCGAGCCCGAGTTGCCGCGTCTAGTTGTCGTGGGCACACAGTCCAGCGGAAAGTCCTCACTCCTCAATGGCTTCCTCGCAGCCGACATCCTCCCTCTTGGAGAGCAGGAGAGGCTGCAGCCCACGCGGCGGCGCCCACCATGCGACCCCAATGCTTGTCTGCCGCTCGATTGCGCCGCCCCCATGTTCTGCAGTGCGCTCACTCTTGACACCCTGGTCTGCGCAGATGGTGACTCGAGCTCCACTCAACTTGCAACTCGTCCACACACCTGAGCCCGCCAACATGCGCGCCGAGTTCGGAGAATTCGCAAGTGGAGCGTGGGTGGGCTACGGCCTCTGCCTGCACTTCATCAAGCTATTACTCGTCCACCTTTCCATCAACGGCTGCGCACGGTTCCGAAGTGCTACCCTGACTGCATTGACTGCGCCATCTGCATGCATCTCACCTTTGCAGGTCCCAACCACAAGCATCCCCCTCGCCTTTCCTGATCCGACGCCGGCACAGCTGACTCGAGTAAGTGAATGATGCCGCTTTCGCGTTCAGCGGACCCGCACGACCACTGCCACTCACCACCTCGTGCAGTCGGTGTGAAGCACCCCATTGCCGTCTCAAACACCGTTGTGGTGGGTGCCTCAGATTCGGGAGTGCATTGAGGCGCAGACGGAAGCCCGCGCCGGCTCTCGAAAGGCGGTGTCATCCACTCCCATCTTCCTGCGCTACTTCTCGCCCAACGTGCCTAATCTATCACTCGTCGACTTACCCGGCCTAACCATGACGGCTCTCACGGATCATGGTCAGCCTAAGGACATCAAGCAGCAGATCCGGCAAATGGTCTCGGCATACATTGCTCCGGAGAGGACAATCATACTCATGGTTAGATGCTCTCGCACGCGCGGCAGAACGGCAATCCTCGAAAGCTGGCCCAGGCTCACGCGGGAGAGAAGCGGGGGGCGGGGGGGGGGGGGGAGGGGCTCTGCAACGATCCTTCTGGCCCGTCCCGCACACACGCCATGCATGCCCCAAACTGCATAGGTTTGCGCCGCTCGGCCGGATTTGGAGGCTGATCCAGCGCTTGAGCTTGTCAAAGAGTACGATCCGACTGGAGCCAGGACCGTGGGAGTTCTCACAAAGGTGCAGGGCGAGTCGGCACTATGAACATGCTCACTATCGGCACCGGGCCCTCCACCATCTCCCATCTTGTGGTAGTAGTAGTGATAAATTTTCATGGTGCCATCTGCTTTGGCATGGTAGGTGGACCTAATGAACCAAGGGACAGACGTTAGTCAGTATTTGACTGGAGCTGTACCTTCGGACCTTCGGCTTGCGCTCGGCTACTTCGCCATCCGCAACCGATCACCGGCAGAGTCTAAGGGGCCGGGTGAGTGGACTTCCGGCTCGCCATGCGCGTTGCGGTGCATGCCATGCTGATCGTCCTCTTCACAAAACACACAAGGGCCTTTCCTAGCTCTAAAGTAGATTGGCGGGATGCAAAGCCGGCGCTTCCGTCGGCACACCTTTGCTGCCACCAGTCCCATGGTGCACTCGGATTACGCCGCGCCCATGTTGCACCTTCCTGTGCAAGTGCCGCCCCCCCTTCTATTTGGGGCCTCAGATGCCCTAACGGTAGTTGGCGGCTTCCGCGCCGAGGCAGAGTACTTTTCGCGCCATCCTGCCTACTCCCAGCTCCCGTCCGCCGCTGCCGCTCGAATGGGAGTGCCGCTGCTGTCTCGCTTTCTATCACGGGTACTCCTGCAGCACCTGAAGCAACACCTACCAGGTGCCGTACCTGCCCTCATGCCGTGCTCTGGGCATGGGTATGGACTACCCCACACGCGGCTTCCCATGCCCTGCCCTTTCGCTTCATCCAGGCATTGTGGCCGAAATTTCGCAGCTGACCAGCGAGACGGAGCGCAACTTGGCACTCCTCGGGCCCGCCGTGCCCGCCGACGAGGCCGGAAAGGGCTCGCTGATCCAGACGTTGGTGCGGCGCAATTCCCCTTAGGCCATGTAAGGACGAGTGATCGAGGCCAGCTTTGGTTGTGCACGGGCGTTGGCTTGTTCGGAACTGGATCATTATCAAACTGCAAGGACGAGTCTCGGAGTGTAGCCCCCCCCCCCCCCCCGGCGCCGCCCGCACTCTGTGCCATTCACGCGCTCTGGGCCGTTGCATTTCACCAAGTCACCGTTTCTTATATTGCTAGGTGGCCGGCTTCTGTCGCGATTTTGTGGGAGCGCTCGTCGAGAAGCGAGCTGACATCAAGACGGGCCGCCGGATCAAAGATGCCTTTGTTCGTTTGCAGGTGAGGACAGGGAGACGGCGAGATGGGCACATACGCCGGCCCACTGCTGGCGCGAATTGACCCAGAATGCTCACCTGCCCCGAGTCCCGGCGTCCTTCCACAGACTCAGCTGACCGAGGTCGCTCCCTTCACAACTGACAAGTTTCCGGATGCCTACCTCATCGAGGTTTGTGCGACCTCACCGTGCCGTATGCCCCGTCTAAGTTGAAACCGCCCATGGACGCTTTCAGGGCATCCTAGCTCGGGGTGTGCTGGCGAAATGCCTGCGAGCAACCCCCCCCCCCCTCTCGTAGGCTGCAAAAGATTGCGAGGGCAACCATCTCTCTTTCCCAATCCCTCCCATTGAGCTTCTTGAGCACATGCTACAGCATCCCGATCACCGTCCTATTCGACAATTGCTAGAACCATCCCTAGTCTGTCTAGCTGCTGTACACGATGAACTCCTGGCCCTCACCAATCAACTACTCCATACCCCAGCTTTGGGCAGATTTCCAGCATTGCAGGCACGCTTAGCACCCGCCCCCCCCCATCGGATGTTTCATGCCACCAAAAGCAACGTTTTTCTCTATTCATGCTTTTAGGGGTGCGTCCTGGGATAGTGCTGTTCTGCTCACGCCTCCGTGTCGTGTCCAACCTTCCATGTCCACTTGTAGGCACGTATCCGCGAGGAGGTTGGGGCCATGCTACAGAGTGCGCGCACTCTTACTCAAGCCAAAGTAGAAGAGTTGATTGACATGGAGGTGAGGCGTCGTAAGCATTCTGTGCCCTATTGTTGGCATAGCACTCTGTAGATGGCATGTGCGCTTGACCGTCTTTCTGGCCTTGACTTTGTGCTTGCACACAATAGGAGGCTTACATTTCGACGGATGATCAAAGCTTCTTGAATGAGCTCGCGGCCGTTATCAAGAAGCTGGTAAGACTTTTTGGTAGTAATACACTCACTCATGGCCAACCAGTCAGTGAGAGACAACGTCCTTGCAAGGGATCTCGCGGGCCTGGGAACCACAATCTCGTTCCCTTCCAATATCATCGCCCATGGATTGATCGCATTGCTCCGCCCCGATCCTCTACTTTTACAGGTGAATCGCCTCGATGCTAACCTCCTCCGTTCTCTGCTTTCGTCCTACCATGCCACTGTTGTCCGTTCCATCTCAAACTCGGTCCCCAAGGCCGTGATGCTCTTCATGGTCAAGCACTCGCATGCAACCGTGCGCTGGCCATCCCCGAACAGCTTGCCTTGCTCTTCCTCACAGCTGCACGCGTAAGTCACCATCAGGCGATGATACCCATCAACCCCGATTTGCCCCTTAGATCTACACGGTTTTGTTTGAGCACATCGCTCGTCGGCCCCCTAATGGAATGCTTGATGAGCCCGCCGACACAGAGGCTAAGCGAAAGGGCGATGCTGAGATGCTGGCTAAACTGCGCGCAGCGAGGGTTGCGCTCGAATCGTTGACCTGAGGGATAATCTAGCTTCAGGAGGTGACTCTTCTGAGTGAGAGTGGAAGTGCCATCACCGGTGGCACGCCAACTTATGTCATCTAGCTTGGGTGAGCCTGCCATCATGGGAGAGTTTGCTGGATCCTCTCAGTAATTAACGCATGGAGCTGGCCAACGAGGTGGAAGGCGTGATGGCATCCAGGCGCCTCCCACATATGTGAAGTACTAGCACGTGAAGTATCGCAGCGCCGCTGTTATACGGCGAGAAGTGTATGATTGGAAGCCGGTGGTCGAAATGAAGCGAGGATTGCAGTGGGTCGCAGACATGTTGATTGTGTGTGAGAAAGGAACATTCTTCGAAAAGGATGCTTCCCACGTCGCCAATGGACAAGTTCCTCAAGACAACACTCTGCTCGGAAGGAGAGACATAGTGATCTTATTTGATTATTATTTCATCCTGTACTTGCAAGGAATGTTATGTGTGTCTAGCTCTTCCTGCATGCGATGGCGCATCAAGCATCTGGAGGTGCAGAGATTCCCGAAACATCGGACATTCGAGTGCATCGCACCACACGTGCTGATCACTATCAAGTAGTGACGCATAGGATGAAGCGCAGCGTTTGCACCCCCACTGGCCACTGGCGAGGCGGTAGCTGCCCCCCCACCCGCCCCCCGAGAAATGCAAAATACCGCCCAACCTCTTGTTCAGTGGTTATGCTACTACGGCGGCGTCGCGATTTGATTGATCCACCTCTTGAACTATCAGTAAACTGATAGGGTCATGGAGCGCGCACCGCCCCCCTCCTCCCCAGGGACTATGATCTAATAGTTACCTGGTGTTTGACAAGCATGATACAAACACCTGAATCTGAATCTGGAGGTGTTAGACCAACTAAGTTTATACTTGGTTCACCCATGACGGGGCACGAGCCTCCCCCTCTCTCCACTCCTCCCCCGCCATGGGGGAGGAACCACTCACTCTCTTGGCACGCCTGATGGCCTGCCAGGAGCACACTGCCATGCTGACCCATCCCTCTCCCCACACGCGCGCGCGTGAATAGCGCCCGCCCTGGCCTGTCGTGGCCAGCCAATCCCCCTGACGCAACCCCTCCTCCCTCTGGGCCCCCCTATCAGGAGCCCCCAGCCAGCTCCAGTAGACCGGCAGGGGCGCGTGAGCCAGCGAGGGAGAGGCAGGAGGGGCCGGGGCCATGCCCCAGCCTCGCCTGCCCCCTGAGCTGTGCTCCCAAGCCCCCTGCAGGCCACCTGGGGACCTGAAGGGGGGTCGCGGCAGAGGACTGGTGTGCTGCGTATCACTTGCATTCTGGTGACGCTGAAGAAACCAAGCAGCGCAAGAAGCGGAATCTGCGGGCTTGGGACGCGGCGAATATCAAGCTTCCGATGGCAACTATCGTTAAAACGATAGGGTCATGGAGCGCGCGCCGCCGCCCGCTCTCGCTGCCGCTGCCCTCGCCATGATGGACGAAGAGCTCACGGACACGCCGCTGTCGCCGAAGCGACCGCGCCAGGACGACCCCCCCAGTCAGGTGGGCACAGGAGCCGGCGGGCCGCGCCAGTGGGTGGTAATACTTTCCCGACCACCCAGCGGCAGACACTGATTTCTGCTCTGGGTGGTGGGTTCCCGCGAGATGCGCTATGAGGCGCTCTGGCAGGATCTTGGGCTTTCCTGCCCGCCGCAGCGTAGAGCGCCACGACGAGGCCCGTCCTGAGGCCACCCACGGGTCTCGCCTCATCGATCAATGCCGGATCTGGCACTGTCAGAGAGAGGATGGCCGCGTAGGCAGCCTCGACGCGGAGGCTCGTCAGCCGCGCGTGGACGGCCGCGCCGGTGAGCTGAGCCTAGTTCTCGATGCCGAGTTCGAGAGAGGGTGAATCCTGCGAGGGGCGGGTCGGGATGGTCGGGGTGGAGCCTCTGGTAGCCAGGGTAGCCGCGTGCGCGCGCTGTGAGGAGCTGCGCGGGCTGCGCGGGCAATGATGCCAGAGGGTCAGAGGGTGGTCGGACTGTCGGCAGCCCGACACGGCGCTGCATCGGGCGGGAATCAAATGCCGAATGTAGCTTAGATCTAAAGGAACCGATCCCCCCGCGGGCGCGACCGCCAATTCTTTACGGGTAGAGCGTGAGCGCGCGTGACGGAGGGGGCGAGAGGGGGGGCGGATCGCACCATTTCTTGGCGAAGATTTTCGTAGCGTCAGGTAGCCCCCCCCGGAGCTTTTTTATTGGGCACCGCGCCACGGTCAAAAAATGCAGCCCAACCCTTATTAATAGTTAAAAAGCCCCCTGTTTGACCGCCCTAACACACACGCAACAGTCAGCCACAAGGGCACCTACCAACTCCCATCAGCTTAGCAACCATAAGTCGGCCGTTCGCCACTCAAGGCTTAGAAGGTGCCGACAGCCCCATGCCAAAAGAGTGAGGCCTGCAAGCGGAGGCCAAGAGGCTGGAGCGCCTCGCGCGCAAACAAGTTGTACCCGTGCTGCTGCAACCGGGAGAGTACAAGATCAACCACCACAGCTGGCTTGAGCGCCACTCGCGTAGCGGGGGAAAGCTCGTGCTGAAGGGCCCGAGCAGCTAGCAAGTGGGATGTAGCCTCAGTGGCCAGTTCGAAGGCGGCGTCTGAGAGAGCAGGTGAAGCTCGTCCCGAGAGGATCGACTTGAGCGAGAGTTCGTGGCGTGTGGCCACATCGGCCGGAATGTATGTGCAGCTGTGGGTGGGGAGGAGGTGATGAGAGAAATGTGAGCAAGTGTGTGATGAGCTCGGCATAGCTTGAGTGCCACCAGAGACACATGACTTACCCCTGTCCAGCGTGATGAAGGGCGCCCCGCAACACCGTCGCCATCCCGTGTGCGACACCAACATGATGCGCAGCCAAGCTGGCCTTTTCGTCATCCTTGGGCACCCCACATGCCTCGAGGCTCAACTGCATGAGCGCACCCGCCGTTTGCTCACAGTAGCCTACCAGCTCACCTACCACCGCAAGCGGGCGGGATCGGTTGGCCAGTCGCGCGACTCGACGAGGCAGTCCTGACTTCCTGCGTGCACCCACTCACCCGCCTGTTCAAGGCAGATCCTCTCCACTACATGTGCCCATCCTGCTACTCAAGTAAATCCTGCAAGTGCTCACTCGGTCACCCAACCCCTCACCACACGCGCCCACGAGGCGTTCCGACCTACCTAAATCCTCTGGTTGCATTCTCTCGAGGTCGGCTTCTCGTGCGTCGAGGATTTGCTCGACAAACCTCCTCGTGAACCCCACCCTATGGTGTGCGTGTGCGAGCGCCTGCGCAACAGGGTGGTCGGGTGGCGCGCCCTCCAGCGCGGTTCGCACACTCTGCCGCCACCAGCTCAAACGCATCCGACCAATTGCCGGTTCTGTGACCGACTCCCTCACTCTGGCCGTCTCGAGGTTGAGCGAGAAGAGAGCAACAAGGGCCGCACGCGCGGAGGGCGGCGCAGCAAGCAGACAGAGGTAGCGCTCACGGTCATGCGAGCGCACCAGCGCCACACAGTGGTTCAGTGCGCTCGCGCTGGCCGAGTAGGTTCGACATAGGCGAGCTGGCGGCCGGGCTAGCCGAGCAGAAAGAGCCATGGATGAGGCGGAAGAGGGCCAGGGAAGGAAGGGGGAGTCGGGGGGCGGAGAGGCGAGAACGCCGTGTCCTGCGGGACCGCCGAGACGAGAGAACCATCTAAGGTTTTCTCGGCTAAAGTAAAATATTCCTCTTGACGCTCCTTGTCAGAGTTTTCTTGTTGTCCTGGTTTAATCCTAGTGCTGAGGGACCGTGCCTTATCGGCAACGGAGCCCCTACCCCGCGATGGGGGTGTGCGCGGTTGGTGCATGACTCGTCCGGTGTATGTGGCTAGGGATGCCAGCCAACAAGACCTCTTACAAGACTATAATTTCTAACGTGGTACCCCCGCCGAGAGACCACCCCAACTTCTACAACCACAGCGCGCTCGACGACGCCGCTCAAGGGTACAACACCACAACGAATAAACTCGACAAATTCATTGAAAATCTTTTCTTCGACTCAGCGGCCGCCGACCGCGCCACACGCTCCTCCAAGTGGTGGGACCTGGACCACATGGCCAAATAATCACTCAACAACTTCAGTGACAGCCACAGCCAGAACCGCCCGCCGAGGTCGTTTGCCTTCATTTGGTACCCCTCGTTTCCAAATACGCGATGCGTCGGTATAAAAGAAATCCCCTCCTGTGGGGACTCTCACCCTACCATGAGCCCCCCCCCCCCCCGCGAGCACCCCCAAGGAGAGGCCCAGGAGCACCCCGTACGCGACGATAACGGCGTCGCCTTGGCTCGGCATGAGGGCGCGCCCCGAGAGGGCCTGGTAGACGCCCACGGCGAGCACGGCGTAGCCCGTCCCCTTGTGCGCGACCCGCCACACGGCGCGGCGTGTGGTGCGGGCGGCGGGCGGGCCGCGCACGAGCGCGTTGAGCGGCTGCAGCAGGGCGAGGGCGAGGGCGAAGGCGACGGCCCCGAGCGTATGATGGGGGTGCGAGAAGTGGCGCCCTCGGGGCACCCACGCGACGGCGAGCGCGACGCCGGCGGCGGCCACCGCAAAGCCCGCTTACCTGCGAGAGCGGGGGGGGTGCCTTGTTTCGTGGGAGGGAGGGCCGATGGGGGGGGGGAGGAGGGAGGGCCGATGGGGGGGGGAGGAGGGAGAAACACACCTGCACCACGCGATGCACACGGAGCCAGAGGCCGCCGGTGAGCCGGGAGCGCCAAGCGAGCGAGAAAAAGGCGCCCGAGGGGAGGAGCACGCTGGTTGGCGACGCGCGGTGCCTTCAAACCCTTCGCCGGGTAGCCGGGGGGGGTGCTCCTGGGATTTCAGATCCCCGACAGCGAATAGCGTGTACAGCCACGGAAGCATTTGATATGGTATAGTAGGCTCTGCCCGAGGGTATACCCGGCTTCGAAGTTCCAGAGCTTACGCGGGGGCGGTACGGCGCACCCTTTTCGACGCACGAGGACGCGAAAGCCAACCGACTTCCTGCGGCTTTTGAGGACGCGAAAGTCGGACATGTGCAAGAAGCGGGAGCTAAATGCCTTTGACAGCAGTCAAGGCGGCGGCGCGCTCTACTACAACCACCTGCTGCGCGCCTGTTCGCGCGACGAGCTCCTCCTCCTGCACCAGTCCCGTGACGATGCCCTACGTGACGCCTCTGAAGCGCTCGGAGTCACTCTCCACCCCTTCCAGCACTCCATGTGGAACATCTTCTTCCTCAAGTATGTCGGCACACGAGGCAGCTTCTCGTGGCACTACGATTCACAGGACGCCTGCGACGTACGCATCCTCGTCTGCCTCCACGCCACGGACGGCGCAGGGCACGTTGAGTACATCGACGCCAACGGGGACGTCCAGTCCATACACCTCGACACCGGCGAAGCTTACGTCCTCAAGGGATCCGACACATTCCACCGTGTCTGCCCAAACAAGACCGACAGAGACCAACGCATCATGCTCGGATTCCACGCGTCGCTCGCACCGAACAAGTCGACGCTCAACATGTGCTACTTCGCAAACCTGACCGGCTGGAAGGTGCTGCCCGCAGCCCGACTCCTCCTCCGGCAGCGCGACCACGTGGACGACATACGCGAGTGGAGCGCAGGCTAGTATTAAAAAAAACCATAGCTTGGGGGGGGGGCTAATCTGACAACTTTCCGCGTGAGGGGTAGGGGGGGAAACAACAACTTTCTGGGGAAGGCACGCCGGCCGAGCAGCCCACCCCGCCAAGTCGTGCACCGCCTCCGGAAAGTTGTTGTTTTTCCCCCCTCCCCTTTCGCGCGGAAATGTGTCAGATTTCGTCTATTAAAAAAACATAGTTTGGGTGGGGGCTAATCTGACAACTTTCCGTGAGGGGGTAGGGGGGGGGGGAACAACAACTTTCTGGGGAAGGCACGCCGGTCGAGCAGCCCACCCCGCCAAGTCGTGCACACTTTCGCGCGGAAATGTGTCAGATTTCGTCTATTAAAAAAAACATAGTTTGGGTGGGGGCTAATCTGACAACTTTCCGCGCGAGGGGGTAGGGGGGGAAACCAACAACTTTCTGGGGAAGACACGCCGGCCGAGCACCCTACCCCGCCCAAGTCGTGCAGCGCCTCCAGGAAGTTGTTGTTTTCCCCCCTACCCCCTCGCGCGGAAATGTGTCAGATTTCGTCTATTATAAAAACCCCATAGCTTGGGGGGAGGGCTAATCTGACAACTTTCCGCGCGAGGGGGTAGGGGGGGGAAACCAACAACTTTCTGGGGAAGACACGCCGGCCGAGCACCCTACCCCGCCCAAGTCGTGCAGCGCCTCCAGGAAGTTGTTGTTTTGCCCCCCTACCCCCTCGCGCGGAAATGTGTCAGATTTCGTCTATTATAAAAACCCCATAGCTTGGGGGGAGGGCTAATCTGACAACTTTCCGCGCGAGGGGTAGGGGGGGAAACCAACAACTTTCTGGGGAAGACACGCCGGCCGAGCACCCTACCCCGCCAAGTCGTGCAGCGCCTCCAGGAAGTTGTTGTTTTTCCCCCCTACCCCCTCGCGCGGAAATGTGTCAGATTTCGTCTATTATAAAAACCCCATAGCTTGGGGGGAGGGCTAATCTGACAACTTTCCGCGCTAGGGGGTAGGGGGGGAAACCAACAACTTTCTGGGGAAGACACGCCGGCCGAGCACCCTACCCCGCCAAGTCGTGCAGCGCCTCCAGGAAGTTGTTGTTTTTCCCCCCTACCCCCTCGCGCGGAAATGTGTCAGATTTCGTCTATTATAAAAACCCCATAGCTTGGGGGGAGGGCTAATCTGACAACTTTCCGCGCGAGGGGGTAGGGGGGGAAACCAACAACTTTCTGGGGAAGACACGCCGGCCGAGCACCCTACCCCGCCAAGTCGTGCAGCGCCTCCAGGAAGTTGTTGTTTTTCCCCCCTACCCCCTCGCGCGGAAAACCCCATAGCTTGGGGGGAGGGCTAATCTGACAACTTTCCGCGTGAGGGGGTAGGGGGGGGAAACAACAACTTTCTGGGGAAGTCACGCCGGCCGAGCAGCCCACCCCGCCAAGTCGTGCACCGCCTCCAGAAAGTTGTTGGTTTCCCCCCTACCCCCTCACGCGGAAAGGTGTCAGATTTCAATCCCACGTAAGAGTAAGAGAGGCGTTTACAAAAAAAGGAACCCCCGAAATCTGACAACTCTCCGCACGAGGGGGTAGGGGGGGGAAACAACAACTTTCTGGGGAAGTCACACCGGCCGAGCAGCCCACCCCGCCAAGTCGTGCACCGCCTCCAGAAAGTTGTTGGTTTTCCCCCTACCCCCTCACGCGGAAATGTGTCAGATTTCAATCCCACGTAAGAGAGGCGTTTACAAAAAAAAGGAACCCCGAAATCTGACAACTCTCCGCACGAGGGGGGGAGGACATACCGGGAGGGAGGGGAGGACATACCGGGAGGGAGGGGAGGACATACCGGGAGGGAGGGGAGGACATACCGGGAGGGAGGGGAGGACATACCGGGAGGGAGGGGAGGACATACCGGGAGGGAGGGGAGGACATACCGGGAGGGAGGGGAGGACATACCGGGAGGGAGGGGAGGACATACCGGGAGGGAGGGGGAGGACATACCGGGAGGGAGGGGGAGGACATACCGGAGGGAGGGGGAGGACATACCGGAGGGAGGGGAGGAAACTCGGTCACATGTTGTCCATCACCGCCCACTTGGCCTCGAGAGAGGGGTTCCCCTGCGCCGGAGTCGCCGCATTGGGGCTTGCTCCCATCACGTGCGGCCGCCGGCTGGGAGAAGCGGGGGCAGGCTGGGAAGGCTGGGAAGGTGAGCGCTGGGCCTTCGATGAGCGCGCGTCCGTGTGCGACACTTGCCTCTTGCTACCGTTGGAGCCCGCCGCGCCGCCCGCATCCTCGGCGACAGCCTTCGCAATGCACCCCAAGACGGCGCCCTCGTCCTTGAGCCAGAGTTGAGCCGCCACCCGCCGCACTTGCACCATGGGATCCTCTTCCGAGTGCAAGGCCGCATCGATGTATTCCATGGAAAGGTACGCGACGGCCGCATCGTCCCCGATGAACGTGATGTTCTTGGTCTTGGACTTCTCGTCCGAGTAGTCGCCCATGAGCATCAGCCTCGCATTGCACCAGCGGCCCAGGTATGGCTCGATGAGTGCCCACGGGCCCGGCTCCCATTCTAACTCCCCACAAGTTGAAATGAGGGAAAACCCATTGAGGCGGACTGAACGACGCCGGCCGACTCTCCAGGAAAAAGCACCGGGGGTGGGGGGGGAGGAACCTCTCGTCAAAAAAGGAGAACGGCCCTTACCAGCTCACGCCGCGAGCAGTTCTCGAGAAATAAGCAACTGCGCCTCGAGTATACCTGCCACAAGGGTATCCGAGACGTCTTGAGCCGCTCCCTTCCCATCTCCCTCCTATCGCCAGTCGCCCCCCTTCTCCCGTTTGCTAACGCAAACGGGGCTCGTTTCTCACCACACTCCATCGGGGGGGGTGCAAATCCCCCCCCTCTCCCTCGTTCCATTCTCTTCCGCCCCGGTCCCTGCGGCGCGCCATGGCCTGCTCTCAGAGGTCCTTCAGGGGCGCCCAGAGGGCCAGCAGGGGCAGCTCAGGGGGCAGTGGAGGCTGGGGCTCAGCCCCTGGCCCCCCCTGCCTCTCCCTCGCTCGCCTCGCTGGCCTTGGGTGCCGCCCTGAGGCCCCTGTCTGCCTGGCGACCAGGGATGGGGGGGGGGGGTCAGTACGAGAGCTGGCCCATGCGGGCCTGGGAGTGCGGCTCGCGACCCGCGCCCACTAGGGGTCTGGGCTGAATTGATGAGTGCCCTGCCCCTGCCAGAGGGCAGGGGCTGGGGTTGAATGTACGGGCCCACCCCGGGGGGTGTCCGCGATGGAGAGAGGGGGGCGCGAGGCGCGAGGCCCCCATTGACCCCCACTTATAAAAGTAGGTTGGAGTCGAGAATGTTGAGCAGACAAAGAAATTGATTGCGCGGACACGGTTTTGTGAGAATATCTGCGACCATGTTATGGCCGTTGATGTATTTAAGTGTCAGGACTTGCTTGGTGCTTGGCAACCAGATCGCGGAGGAAAGCACCGGCACCGGAGCACCGGCGCGAAGAATGTGCTTCGTTTTCGCTTGAAAGCAACCGGGTCAAATGCCATGTCAACGGCGGACTTGGAGTCGGAGTAAACAACTGAGGGCCCGTCGTGCACGATGCGCCTTCCTTTGGTTTTTGTCCTGCTAGCGCGCTAGTGCGAGCACACGTCTCAGCGAGTTTCCCCTTCGCTGCCTTGGTGTGTCCGAGCTACCTCCTAGTAGTACAATTTACATTCACAGCTGCCATCGGTGCGTCGACGCGACGATGCGCTGGCTCTCGGCAGCGCCGTGGCCTCTCTCGTTGCCGTCGTTGCCACCGCCGCGGTGCGCGTGCTACGCCGGCGTACCGGGGCTGCCAACTTGGCTAAGTGATCGCTTTCCAGACGTCGAGTTCGCCAGCATCGACCCCGACGCGCGAATCGACGCGCTCGCAGTCGACCTCAACTCAGTCGTCCACTCCAAGCTCCGCATTGCGCGCAATGAAGAGCAGGCGATCGCGCTGATCCTGAAGGAGCTGCACGCGATGCAGCGCGCGGCTCCGGCATCTCGCTTCGTCCTTCTCGCCCTCGACGGCGCAGCTCCCTTCGCCAAGGTGCGCACTCAGCGGAGGAGGAGGCAAAAGTCGCAGCTTCGTGAGGCGCGCAAGGCGGAGAACGGCCACAGTGGAAGGACTCGTGGGCTCTCCTCACTTCTTGCGACGCCAGGCACTGCCTTCATGAAGTCATTGGAGTCTGCGCTCCTTTACTGGTGCTCTTCCGAGGCGCTGAGACATGGCGCGCCTGGTGCACCACCGCGGCGATTCCTTGTATCAGGCTCTGAAACACCCGGCGAGGGGGAGCTCAAGATCCTGTCATGGTTACTGCACCGCTCAAGCCACCCATCGGAATCCGAAAGGGTCACGTCGGCCGTGGTCGTCGGTGGCGATGGTGATCTCATCATCCATGCGCTTGTCTTGCGCGAAGCCTCACAAGCTGCTCGAGAAAAGTTGATGCGGCGTCGAGCGGTGACGATGACGCGTGGCTCTACAAAAGAAGTGCAACTTGCCAGGGTCGTCAATTCAGCCAGGACCCGCGGCGCGGTGCCTCAACGGGGTCTTGGGCGTGGACGCAGGAGCGCAATGGGGTGCCTCGATCTTTGGGTGATGCGCAGCATCCCGGAAGCAGCTTTGCGCCGCAACATTCGCTACGAATCAGGCGATAGAAAGTATAGCTCTGATGCGAGTGAGGAGGACGATGCAGAGCAATCCGAGGGCAAGACGGACGCGCCCAGGCAGGCGATTTCGGACAATGCCAAAGCAAAGGCAACGCCACAGGTTGGCCGCCGCTCACGGGATGCGATCGTCTCTGTGTCGTTATTGGGTGAAGCGCTTGACAAGGAGTCGTCACATGGCCACGCATACGAAGCTGCTATCCGTATGGAAAAGGAGATGGCCAATGCATCTTCCTTTGTAGGGCTTGCCGATGTGGATGCCATCGTCCAGAGTCAGGAGGAGGCCCAAGATCGTGAAGGGACGGCGAGATCACGGAAGCCTGGTGGAGAGGCGAGAGCCGGGCTCGACATGGTCATCCTGACGACCATGCTTGGGAATGATTACATGCCCAAGGTGAGGGGTCATGCGGCTGCTCTATAGGTCCCTTGAAGATGCGTGTCGACTGAAGCTTCAACGCTTCCATGTACGTTTAGTACATCCACCTGGTCTTGACGATGGGCCCCTCTTCTCTGACTTCGCAGATTCGTGGGGCGTCCGCTGAACTGATTTGGAGAGCCTACTGCGCGCTGCGATCCCACGCTGCTTTCCGCGGCCAGACCCTCGCATATGCCGATAGCCGCTCAGTGGACACTCGCTTTTTAGCGGCCATTCTTCGCATCGTGCGGTCTGTGAATGCTCAGGCCAGCGCTGCTGCTGGAATAGCCGATGCGGCAGGAGAAGACCCCGCAGCAGCAAGGGAAGCTGCTCTTAAAGCCGCCGTACAACCAGAGGCTTTGTGCAAGACCGCACAGGAGGCGGTCACGTCGGATGAGAGCGTGTGGTCAGCGGAACTGGCGATTGCAAGGAAGATTGACGGGCCTTCATCTGTCAAGGCCTACGACTATCTACAAGGAATGGCCTGGTTATTGCAGATGTATGCCGACGGTGCCTGCCCGGATGTGGGATACAAGTACCCCCACGAGCATGCGCCACATCCCACTTCGCTCATAGTTGTGTTGGATGAAATCAATGGAGGCGCAACGGCGCCAACTTTTGCGCCCGTGAGCCACCTCCCCGCACTCCCCGCACCTCTTGCCTATTGCACCCTTGTGCCTCCCGCGGGCATGGATGAGGCGCCCGTGGCGCGAGTAACCGACGAGGAGGAATTACGCATTTTGAGGTTGATAGCCGAGCGCGAATGGGCAAGCCTCGGATCAAATAATGGGGAATCGCGTGAGCAGGCGAGCTCAAAATTGAGTGCGGATAAGTTGAGTGCCGCGGATGATGATCAGGAGTCCGTCGGAACCTTCGACGATGGCAATGATATCGAAGACACCGAGGACACGTTTGGTCAGAGGGGCCCAGTGCTACAGGATCGCAGCTACACGGATATCTTGGCGACCGCTGTCGAGCTACCGCCTCGACTGCTAGCGCCCACCAAAGCGCTCGCAGCTCAGCCAGCTTGGCTGCTAGTTGAGCGTCTGCCCCGTGAGAAGATGCTCATTTCCACGCAGCCGGATGATGGGAAGACGGGAAGAGTAGGCTCCTCGACGGCCCATCGTCCCACAAATCGGGCAGGTGTCGGCCTAAAAAGTTCAAGCGGCCCTATTGGATTGCCTCGGCCGCCTCGAATGCCTCCACCGCCACCCACTAAGAGGATGCGGCCGCTTCGTTCTAACGGCCAACTTTCATGTTCATGGGAGGTAGCAAGCTGGGAGCCGGTTTTGCCACCCTGGAGGATTGGCCTCCCACGTGATACGGAAGGTCAAGCACGCCCACGTAATAGAAAAATGGATTTCAGAGGGAAAGAACGCGGCTTGGCCTTCCCAAAGGCGCAGAAGTGAAACAAATGGTATTCCAGTAGTTCATTCTGTGTCTTGTGTGTGGCATCTTCTCGTGCTCCATGAGCGCGCCTTGTGACATGACTAACTTTATCACTTAAGAGGCGCCAACTAAGTTTATACTTGGTTGACCCATGGGGGGGCACGAGCCCCCCCTCTCTCCACTCCTCCCCTGCCATGGGGGAGGAACCACCCATCCTCTTGGCACGCCTGATGGCTTGCCAGGAGGCCACTGCCCTACTGACCCACTCCCTTCCCCACAAGCTCGCCCCATTCGCCCATCCTGGCCCCTCGTGACCAGCCCATCGCTCCAACCCCCCCTCCCCCCCGGTCGACAGGCAGACAGGTGCAGATAGGGGGCCCCAGAGGCTCAGGAGCGCCAGCGAGGGAGAGGCAGGGGAGGCCAGGGCCTAGCCCCAGCCTCCTCTGCCCCCAGAGCTGGCCTCCAGGAGCCTCCAGGGGTCGCCAGGGGCAGTTGCAGGCCTGCCGCAGGCGCGCCATCGCGCGTGCCTGCAGGAGAGGGGAGAGAGAGCGCGGAGAAGGGGGTGGGCGGAGCGAGAGCTCCGCTCACCGAAAAATAGGTTAGTCCCGCACCTGTTTACAAGATAAGTCGGGGCTGAGGCCGCCGCCCACTCGGAGACACAGGAGGAAGGGGGGGAATGATCACCGGGGGGAGGCGCGGGCCACCGGACCATATCTAAGAAAGCCCTTCACCCCTATCCCCCTAGTAGTGCACGGGGGGAGTCGCCTTATGGCGGGGGGAGAAAGAAGGGCCGGGGGAGTGGGGGTGTAGAAAGTCTTCCTACGTGAGTAGAAAGTAGAGGGTCCACGGCCGCGTGTGCGGTGAGACTATTAAAAGGTTTAATTAATTATCACTTAAGAGGCGAAGCACCTTTGAAGGTGCTACATGTCGCGGTTGCTCAAAACTATTGTTATAGTTTGAACTATGGAGCGTGCCGCGACCGCTCCCGAGCCCACTTGAAGAGTGTGGGCATCGTAGCGGGCGGCGGGGGAACAGGCTCGGGCGCTAGAGAGTGGGGGGGGGGGGGGGGGGCGATAGCACGGACTACTAACTACTACTACTACTATTGTATTGTGTATTGTGGCGACATATCTTATATCTTAGCATACTCTAATTATAATTACACTACAGAAACTATTGTTATAGTTTGACCTATGGAGCGTGCCGCGACCGCTCCCGAGCCCCAGGCGACCCTCGCCACCGCGCCCCACCTGGGACGCCCCATGCCGCCCGAGGCGGCTCGTCAGAAAGCCCTCTCAAAGCCCATCCAGCCCATCCAAACCACACCCGCGCAAGCGCGCGGGGTGGCGAGCACTGGCACCGAACAGGTTGCCACCATGGCTCTGCGTAGCATGCAGGGGGTCTTGGAGACCCCCTCCAACAGTGGGAAACCCCCCCACCCCAAGAGCACCTCATGTGGGAGGGCAGCTCAGCTGCCCTCCCCATGGTGGAAACCTCTACCATCAGTGCACCCAACATGGGAGGGCACTTCACAACCATCAATCTCCTACGGAGAGCACCCTAAGCCTCTGTTTTCCATGTTGACTCACTTCTCGTTTTCACCCCACTCCTTTGGGCCACAAGAACCTACAACTCAGTGCCCTGCCTTGGGCACTCCTTCAACACTTGACTCCCTCTCCCACTCCCCCTTCCCTCTACAACCAAACCAAACGGCACGAACCCCCTTGCCCTCTGTTCAAAGCACCAAAAATTTCAACTCAAGGCCCATGCTGATACACTTCTCGTTTTCGTTTTCACCCCACTCTTGTGGGCCACAATCACCTACAACTCAGTGCCCTGCCTTGGGCCCTCTTCCTCTTCCAACACTTCACTCCCTCTCCCACTCCCTCTTGCAACTACAACCAACACAAGAAGCATAACCCCCCTCGCCCTCTGTTTCTCTGTTTCAAGCACCAAACAATTCGACTCAAGACAAGAGGGAGGATATGTCTTGAGGCGGCGTCGCTGCCCATGCCTAGCGCAAGGGTATAGCGCCCCCACTCAGACATCTCCTTCCCCACAGCTCCTCTCTGAGGAGTTGCTCCTCTCCCTCCCATTAGGCCCCCTTGCCTGCGAGACCAGAACAGGATCCTGGCGTGGGGGGCTGTTTGAGTGTGGAGGGAGGGGCGCTCCAGCTAGCGCAGGTAGAAAGCTAGTGAAGAGCTGGGTGGCATAAGGGGGAAGGGTGCTTGCGCTTGCCGCGGCAGGGAGTCCTGTCTTGAGTTAGCGCTAGTTCCGTTCCTTTGCCGCGCCGCTAGGGGTAGGCAGAAATATGTAGAAAAAGTTGCCTAAATATGTTTCAAAAATATGTCGTTTATATGCAGGACTCGGCCCAAATATGTCGAAAATATGCGATGTTCTAGCTTTTAAAACCGGCGCACCGGCGCGCCGAATAAGCAACTAATGACTGCAATAAGCAATAAGAGTACTTGATACTTGAACTTGAGTGAGACCTATCCACGTTATGAGTACCTTAGCAACAAGTTGCATACCCATTACCCATTAGCACACCATATCCATATCAGCAAAGGAGCACACATTAGCTACCGCTTCTGCTCTCCCTCGCGCTTGTTGCGGTTATAACGCAATATGACAGACGCTTGCACTTGATCTGCCAGGGAGGTTGACCGCCCACAGGGAAACATGGTAGTAAGCAATGAAAACACACGCTCACTGGAAGCAGAATTAGGGGAAAGGGACATGGCAATCCTTGCCGCCAAAGCCCAAGTAGGAAACCTCGAGTTATTCGACGCCCACCACGCGAGAACATCTTTGGTGAATTGTTGAACGTCGCCGTGATCAATGTGGACGTTCCGAGATGCCGTGATGTAGTCCGGCAGCTCATCTTTTAGCCTACGAGCAACACTTGGGATATGTGCGAAGGGAGGCAAGGCAGCCAGCCTCTCACACATGAGTGCATCCACGTGACCTGCAACAAACGTCGGATCGAATGCGCGGAGGAGGCCGGTCCGACGATGCTGCTCTTTGCATGCATACGGGGCCGCACAATTGTCAGTGAGGCGGTCTTCCAGATATTGGAATGCCCCGCTGACCTGAGCAACGAGCTGCTTCCACTGAGGCAGGGCACACACGTCAATAGCCCGGCGTGCCTCATTCTCATCGGTGATGACGAGGGTGGTATTGTCGGCGTACGTGATAGTCCAGGCGCCATTTGCTATCGCAGAGATCGTGCCCTTGAACCACTGGTGGCACGGCGCCTCGTAGTATTCCCAGCCCCTCCTCCCCCTGGGCCCCCCTGATCAGGACCCCCCAGCCAGCTCCAGTCGACTGGCAGGGGCTCGAGGGCCAGCGAGGGAGAGGCAGGAGGGGCCAGGGCCATGCCCCAGCCTCACCTGCCCCCTGAGCTGCGCTCTCTGGCCCCTGCCGGCCTCCTGGGGACCTGAAGAGGGGCCGCAGGCGCGCGCCATGGGCCCCCGCCGCAAGGAAGAGAGGAGGAAAAGGGAAGAGGGAGGGGAGGGGGGAGCGGCAGCTCTCCCCTCCGGCAGAAACGTGTCTTCTCGCCCCGTTTGGGTAAGAGAAGACGGGGGCGCCAGAGCCAGGAGGGAAGGGCCGCGGCTCGCCGCGGCCACTCGCTTCGGCGAGGAGAGATTAGCGCTCCAGGGCCCCTATTCACGAGTGCCCCCCCCCCCCCGCGTTGCTTTTACCCGAAAGGGGTTCTCCCTAGCGTGGACTCGAGGAGAGGACGTGCTGGGGTGCGCGGGGGCGGTGCGTGCACTGGGGGGAGGACAAATATCGAGGGGAGGGGGCAGTGCCCCCTCCCCCCGGTAGCACTCGGACACCTGGCTCGTCAGGCATGGCGGGATTCCGGGACGGAAAAGTTGTGTCCCCTCCCCCCGGTAGCACTCGGACACCTGGCTCGTCAGGCATGGCGGGATTCCGGGACGGAAAAGTTGTGTCCAATTAGCTAGTGGGGTTGGCTAGGATATAACATTAATTATTTTATTTTATTTTATTATTATCTTTCCCGTCCCCCTTCCCTCCCTTTCCTGATGCTGATGCATTCCTCTGTACCCAATGCGGCGGTCATAGGTGGCACAATCATCTGGATGTTGACCTCCGTAAAGATCCTTGGACTCAAGAAGAAGAAATACAGATTCTTCATCAGCTCCGTGAACGCTTTGGCAACCGCTGGGCCCGGGGGGGTACATTGTAGCACAAAACATTTTAACCGATATGTGGCCCCACTGTTTTTTGCACTGTTTTTTACTGTTTTTTTCGATTCCCAAAAACAGCTGTTTTTAATGTCTTTCTAGCCCTCACCCCCTGTTTTTCACAGCTAGGCTCGCGACTCGCGACTCGCGAGTCACAGAGAAGGGTGCCCCCCCGGTATCCTGGACCTGTTTTTGGTACTGTTTTTCTCTGTTTTTGTATGAATGCCAAAAACAGACTGTTTTTACTGTTTTTGGACGCCCCCCCACCCCCACTACCCACTGTTTTTCCCATCTAGGGGGAGGAGTGGAAAGAGGAAAGAGGGGGGGGATCGTGCCCCCCCATGTGTGAACCAAGTATAAACTTAGTTGCCCCATACAAGAATCTATATGAAGCTTATTTAGGCCTTCGTTTGCCCATTACAGATGGTGCCCTCCCCAGTGAGTGAGTGACCGGGCTACTCATATCGACATCGAGTCATCATCGAGTCCGCCCCATTTTCGACGGAACGCGACCTCAGGAGGGATGAGGGGGTGAAGGAGGGGGTCTGACTTTTCTTTTCCTCTCTCGAGGGCGCGCTCGCGAACGAACGGTCGGGGCGCGGTGGATGTCCAGCGGGCCTCGGCGAGCAGCCCCAAGCAAGCAAGAGCCCGCAGGCTCCGACCCCCTCGTCGCTCTGGCGGGGCTGATGTCTTCGTTGCCCGACACCTCGCCCGCGCCCAAGGGCGCTAAGACGGACAAGCAGGTAGCGATGAACGAGACATACATGTTTGATGAACAGTCGAAGTACGAGGAGGCGCAAGAGACGATGGATGAGCTGGACGCTTTCGAGGCGAGACTGCGAGGCGAGGCGGCCCCCTCAAGCCGTGCTGTGTCCATCACTCGCCCTGTCGTGCCATCGTCATCATCTGCGGCCAGAAAATCGGCTTCCACAGGTGTGAAGAAGGCGGGCAGCGAATACGTTGCTGCTGCTGTCCGCACCAATCGGTCTGAGGAAGAACAGGAGGCCGAAGATGCACGGCGCGCAGTCCGCGACATCGATCGCTTCGACGGCCCTGATTCGCCGTGAGCTACCTTCAGTTGCCTGTGAAGGTCAGTGGTGGGCAACTGGTGAAGAAGAAATGCGCTGCGTTCCAATTTATTGCCACCGACGAGCTATGTAAAACTCTCACCTTGATCTCGAGCGACAAGAGAGCTATTGGAGTTTGGTGGTGTAGGGGTGGAAAGTGACTCCTCCTTCTTTTGCCATTTCATCTCGCGCTTCTCTCGCCCGTATTTTTCTGGCCTTTTTGCCTATTCATAAACATAACCTCCTGTAACCTTGTTGACGGAGTTTGAGCTTGAGCTAGGACCCTAGCCCCTAGCCCTAGAGAAAAGAGAATTTTGTGGTGGCACTCACCCTGGCGATGGCCAATGGTGGCCGACAAATGGGCACTACTGTGCCTGAGCTTTAGCATGGGCTTTCTTTGTGTATTGCAAACTGCGCGCGTGCGCTTACACACACACACACACACACACACACACACACACACACACACATGGAGCTGGGGGACCCCTGCTGCGTGTGGAGCGTCGGTGTGGACGAGGGCGAGCTGCTCGGCTTCTCTACCGACGACATCTCGCTCGCGGGGGACGAGTCGTCGAGGACCTCGAGGAGCATGCCTGTCTGCGCGCCGCCGCCGCTTGCGGTGGGTACGACCGACCCCTCCCTCGCCCCCTTCCTCCCCCGCGTCCTCGCCCCCTCGCTCCTAGGGGTAGGCCAAAATATCCACGATTTTTCGCCCAAATATCCATGGGGGATATCTCCGAAATATCTCAAAGTTCAGCCCAAATATCTCATGAAATATCCATAGATATCTCTCGCCTTCGCGTCTATTGCACCGCATCCCCGCGCGCATCGCTACACATGCGCATGCCACCGTGTCCACTAAACCTAACTAAAATCTAGGCGCGGTGTCACGCGAGGGCTCGGGGGTCTTGCGGCTGCCGGGTGGCGCTGCTGACCGTGCACCCATGGGGGGTGGCTTTACCTTCATTTGGCGGGCACGCTCGTGGGCCGCGAGCAACGGACCGCTGTGCTCGACGCTAGCATCAACCTCCTCTGCCTCCTCCTCCTCGAGCGAGTCAACCTGGACCTGAGGTACGCAAGACGTACATTGAGAGGAGAGTGAGTAAATGTGAAAGGCATGCTCCCCACATGCACAAATCCGGGCGATGCGTACCTGCACTACGACGCTCGTCTTGTTCACCCACGTGCGTTTGCGCTTCTTCTCGGTTCGCGAGAAATACTCCATCTCCACCTTGTTCATGCCGTGGAGACTTCCCTCACCCATCTTGGTGATCACACCCTTGCCGAACGTCTCGTGGAGTACTTGCAACCCTACCTTCAATGGGAAAGTTGGAATCGGGGTCGAGGCACGCCCGGCCGTCGTCTCTTCAATCTCATTGTTCACCACGGTCACGCTGCCGCGCTCCTCCTCGTCCAAGATGGTCTCGCCGCGCCGCGACTCGTCCGAGTCGCTAGGGTCGCTCAGAGCGCGCCTCGGCTGATCGCCGACATCTCTGTCGGCGTTCCTGCGTGGCGCGGAGCGACATGAGCGAGTCGAGCGGCGTGGACCTGAGTGACGGCGGTGCGAATGCGGTAAGCCGCGCATTCGCGACCGGGCAGAGGCCGGAGGCAAGGGAATGCAGCCACACCGCCACACCGCCGCACCGCGCCACACCTCCCATGATGGACAGTGGCTACGTGATGTCTAACGAATCATTTTATTACGTATCTACTAGTCTCACCTCGTACTCATGGTAGCACCAGCCTCACGTCGCCCTCTCACCCCGCGCACACGCGCCGGCAAGTTTTCTTTTTGCGTTGAGGGGCCCAGACGCACCCAAATATCCTTGAAATATCCACAGCTATCTAATTCCAAAAAATCTGCCCAAATATCCAGGAGTCCAGGAGATATATCCGGATATTTTGGCCTACCCCTACTCGCTCCTTGTCCTCGCCCCCTTCCTCCCCCGCGTCCTCGTCCCCTTCCTCCGCGTCCCCGCCCACCCTGCCGCTGCTCGCCCACGGTGTGCTCATGTCCGTCGCGTGGGGCGTGCTCCTCCCCTCGGGCGCCTTTTTTTCGCTCGCTTGGCGCTCCCGGCTCACCGGCGGCCGCTGGCTCCGTGTTCATCGCGCGGTGCAGGTGTGTTTCCCCCTCCTCGCGCCCCCCCATCGGCCCTCCCTCCCACCCAAAAAGGGAGGAAACCCCAACAACGCACTCCCCCCCCCCCCCCCGCTCTCTCAGGGAAGCGGGCTTGCGGTGGCCGCCGCCGGCGTCGCGCTCGCCGTCGCGTGGGTGCCCCGAGGGCGCCACTTCTCGCACCCCCATCACACGCTCGGGATCATCGCCTTCGCCCTCGCCCTGCTGCAGCCGCTCAACGCGCTCGTGCGCGGCCCGCCCGCGGCCCGCACCACACGCCGCGCCGTGTGGCGGGTCGCGCACAAGGGGACGGGCTACGCCGTGCTCGGCGTGGGCGTCTACCAGGCCCTCTCGGGGCGCGCCCTCATGCCGAGCCAAGGCGACGCCGTTCTCGTCGCGTACGTGGTGCTCCTGGGCCTCTCCTTCGGGGTGCTCGCGGGGGGGCTCATGGTAGGGTGAGACTCCCCACGGAGAGGGGAAGAAACCCTGAGGGAAAGGAGACCAAATGAAGGCAAGCCGCCTAAATATCCCGAGCCCCTAAGTAGTAAGTAGAGCACGAGGGGAGTTGCCG
This sequence comes from Isochrysis galbana, assembly GCA_018136815.1. Lineage (NCBI taxonomy): Eukaryota > Haptophyta > Isochrysidales > Isochrysidaceae > Isochrysis > Isochrysis galbana. Next base: position 668,290 of record CM030943.1, on the reverse strand, counting down.
CAAAGCGGTGAATGAGGGTGAGGAAGGGAAGGGGGCGTGGCTACGAGAAAATGTCTCAGTGCCACGTGTGAGGCGAGAATATTAAAAGGTTTTTTTCTCTGTCTTTCACATGTAGGCACTGGACACTAGACTGGGACTAGTCCTTGTCCCTGATCACTGTCACTATCACTAACTAACCTCAACTTCGGACTTCGGAGCCCCGATGAATAGCGGAAAGGAGGAAACATGGGCGTGGCGATGGCTCGTAAAAAATCTTGAAGGTGTCCGCTACGCTACTATGTTTATCTCCTCCCGGAATCACATTGACATCGCCTATAGTACGGTCACGTTCGAATATTTTTTGTTTGAGTAACTTGTACTATAGCTCTTCTCTACGAGTAGAGAGAGATAGAGAAAGGCAGGGGAGGCGCGAGAAGGCCGAGGAGCCGAGGAGCGCCCCCCCCCCCCCCCCCCCCTTCCCCACACGAGTGAGGGATAGAGGGACGTGGGAGCCGGGGGAGACAGGAGAAGGGGCCAGAGGCGAGGTAGGAAGGAAGGAAACCAGGCAGAAATCGTGCGTGACGTGCTTGCGTCGAGAGTTTCGGCCTGTGAGAGATGCGCTTCCGCGTGGAAGAGCTCGAAGTGCAGTTCCCGTACCCTCGCATCTATCCGGAGCAGTATGCGTACATGCTTGAGCTCAAACGCTCTCTCGACGCGCGTGGCCACTCGATGCTAGAGATGCCGACCGGCACTGGCAAGACGATCACGCTACTTTCGCTCATCACCTCGTACCAGCGCGCCCACCCCACAATGGGCAAGCTCCTCTACTGCACGCGTACTATCCCTGAGATGGAGAAGGTGCTCGAGGAGCTCAAGGTGAGACTGGGCTGCACGCAGATACGCTCACGACTTGCAAATGGTGCTTGGTTTTTAGTTTCACAGCTCTCACAAATCATGAGCTCCCTAGGCGAGTGAATAAGTCAGGATTGTCATGGCCATGGCCACAGGATCATCTGTTTGCCTCGGAAATGATGCATGTCGCGGCCGTCGATGACCGGTTGACTTGAGTGCCCACCAATGCACGTAGCCCCTCGCCACTTGACGGCGCACTACATTATTGACCATATCCTCTACATGTAGGTGCTGGAGGAGCACCGGGATGAACTCTTTAGCGCTGACCGTAATGATAAGCTGCTGGCACTCGGCCTCACTTCCCGTCGCAATCTCTGCGTACACCCAAGGGTATCACAGCAAACAGAGCGTCACCTCGTGGATCAGCATTGCCGGCAGCTCACGGCCTCTTGGGTGCGCCAGCGTGCTGGAAAGGGGTCCAACTCAGGAGAAAATGGCACTTCTGCAGGCAGTCGTGGTAACAGATGTAGCGGTGCCGGTGCTGGCGCTTGTGCTTCAGCTGGTGATATGGAAGACATCGGGAATGGTGATGATGGAAGCGACAATGGCGGACGCCGCCCGGAACTTTGCGACTACTTTGAGGCCCTTGAGGCTCAGGGCACAGATGCCATGCTTCCGCCTGCAGTGTATACTTTGGAGGAGCTGAAGGAGCTGGGCAAAGGCAAAGGGTGGTGCCCCTACTTTTTGGCTCGCCATGTCATCTCTTTTGCCAATGTAGTTGTATACAACTATCAGGTGGGCGAGCCGTAATGGGTAACATTTGCATTACATGACGCATTCTTGCGTGGGATAATGCGTGAGATCTCTTGCTCAGCCAAGTTGAACACGATATTCTTGGATATCACAATGCACCGAGATGATGGCAGTTAAGCTCGCGTTCCATCGGCGCTCTAGCGAACACTCCTCGTTCGTGACATTCATATGCCTCGCACCTAGACATGCCGCCACAATGACAACATTTTCCACTGCGGAAAATTTGCGTTAGCGTAGCGTCTTTGCTCATCACATTGATCTCCCCCCCTCTCCCCTCTCCTGCCCCTTGCTTCCTTCAAGTATTTGCTCGATCCGAAGATTTCGGCGCTTGTGTCTCGATCCATGCAGCGAGAGTGCGTCGTGGTATTTGACGAGGCACATAATATCGACAATATCTGCATCGAAGTCATGTCTATCAATTTTCGCATCCCTACCATCGATGCCGCCTGCGCCAATTTGTCGAGAGTGCAGGTTCGCATGGGGTAGGCGCTCTGAAGCGAGCCAAGAAATGCATAAGACTGCTGGGTACATTGTACACTCTGATCGCCATCCCATCCCCACTTCCACAGCGGGAGATTGATTCCCTGAAGGAAAGTGATGCCCAAAGGCTCAATGAAGAATACTCTAGGCTAGTCAATGGGCTCGCCTCGACCGGTGCACTTCCCGCCAACGAAGAGCTTCCGGCCAACCCGCTTTTACCACAAGTCAGTGGACGGCTTAGTCTCAGCTATTTCGTTAGCAGCACAAGCAGCTAGCTTGATTTGACCATCGAAGGCGATTGCCGCCTGTCGTACGCATGCAAAATCAACCCTTTCGCTCCTCATACCTTCCCCTCCTGCATACTCTGCCTGGCAGGATATTTTGATGCAGGCTGTCCCCGGTAACCTCCGTCGAGCTGACACGTTTGTGCTTTTCCTCAAGCGATTCGCTGCTCACGTCAAGAAGCGCATGCAAACGGAGCAGGTGAGCCCTTTCGCCACGAGTCCAGCGCCGGTTCCACATGATGACGCTGTATTTTCCCGGACAAATACCCCATGTGGAACTAGTACCTTACCTCAGGCAACCTCGGTCACCAACTCCACCGAGCGCTTATCTAGGCCCCGTGGGTTGCCGTCTTTGCCCAAAGGGGTGTTCGTTGCTCACGCGATTCTGCTCCGAATCGCGATGATTTCCACGCTCCACATTAGGTAGTTACAGAGTCGCCATTGGCTTTTCTTTCGCAATTGTTGCACGAGGAGGATATTGAGACAAAGCCTCTCAAATTTGTCGCCGAACGTCTTCGGTCACTTCTTAGGACCCTTCAGGTGAGCGCCAGCCGTGCAGATGTTGCTAGGTGGTGTCATTAGCCATGTGCTTTGAGTAATTTATCGCCATCTCCTGCTTGGCCAATGAAAAGGTGACCGACGTGTCGGACTTTAACCCACTCCTCCTATTGGGCGACTTTGCCACTCTATTGGCCACGTACCGCCAGGGCTTCTGTATCATCATCGAACCATTCGATGAACGCTCGCCCGCTTTGCCTGACCCATTGTTCCAATTCTGCTGTAACGATGCTTCCATCGCGATGAAGCCTGTCTTTGAAAGGTGCTTCCAAGATTGCCGCTAGCGTAGCGCAATGGCAACCCCGCACGACACGAGGCGCACTTGATGGCCAATTCTTGCCTATTAGCGGCTAACCTCCCACGGACAGATGCTCATGGGACGCAGCTGAACATCTCTCCTCCTCATGTCCGGAAGGTTCCAATCGGTCGTCATCACCTCGGGAACTCTCTCGCCTATCGACATGTACCCGAAAATTTTAGGCTTCCAGCCTCGCGCAGTCCATTCGTTCGCTATGTCGTTCTCTCGAAACATCATTTGCCCGCTGATTGTCACTCGCGGAGCCGACCAGGTCTGCATGAACATTATGCAAATAGAGCACCCTCAAATATATGAAGGCATTCTTGCCATCTTCTATATTACGCCTTCTCGATATTCCTCCCCATGCGCTTGCGCCTCTACCAGGCGCCTCTCAGCTCGAAATTCGACCTCCGATCCGAGCCGGCGACCGTGCGAAATTATGGGAAACTTTTGCTGGAGACAGCCGCTACTGTGCCCGACGGAGTGGTGGCCTTTTTCACCTCGTACTCATACATGCAAGTGAGTGTCTTTCAGGGTCTAAAATGGCCCGTGCACGTAGCCTCAAAGATTCTCGGCCCCTCAAAAATTTTGGAGCTACGTTGCTCACAAACTTTCCTTGCTATCCTTCCCGTGCTAGAGCATCGTGCGCGAATGGCATGCTTTGGGAATCCTCAAGAGAGTCCTTGAGCACAAGCTCGTCTTCATCGAGACGACCGACGTATTGGAAACCACGCTTGCTCTCGAAAACTTCAAGCGTGCCTGTGATTGTGGACGAGGGGCCGTTTTCCTCTCGATAGCTAGGGGCAAGGTGTGCTGGCGCACAAGATACTGGATACGGCCAGTGGAATGTTAGGCCTTGTGCTCTTGAATCGAGTGTGGCTGCGCAAGTGAGCTTGCTTGCGCGCGACGAGGCCAGGCCTGCTCAACGCAACAGACCCTTATACCCCTGGCTCGAATTGCGCTTTGTGCCATGCCCGCACCAAAGCGACGAGGTCCTCCACAGGAGAATTCAATGACGCACCCCATTGGCCATCACTCCTCATCAATGCCTCGCTCGCTATGAGTGTAGGTTGCCGAGGGCGTTGATTTTGACCGGCATTACGGCCGGGCTGTGCTATTGCTGGGTGTACCTTTTCAGGTCCGTCCGCTTGCATACGTCTCGTTACCAGTTATGGAACTCTAGAGCACTTTGCGACTACCCTAACGCTAGGGATAGAAAGCCACACGACTCCGTATACCACGGCTTATCGCCATGCGCCTACTCAAGTTATCCCTTCTCCTCTCATCTCGACAGTACACTTTGGGCCGGGTGTTGCGGGCACGCCTCGAGTTCCTCCGTGACACATGCGCCATCGATGAAGCAGAGTTCCTCACATTCGACGCAATCCGGAATGTGAGCGGCGCTGTGCACAGAACCCAATGACCTTGCGTTACGACGTGCTCTCAAAGCATCGATCCCCATTTCCGTCCCTGCCCATCCTTTGCTATCCAGGCCGCTCAGTGCGCAGGGCGAGTCATCCGTGGCAAAACAGACTACGGAATCATCATTTTCGCTGACAAGCGGTACAACCGTGCCGATAAGCGCGACAAACTACCTGGTTGGATTCGACAGGTGTGTGCTCACCCAACTTACGTATCGCACGCCTTTCTGTGTGTTAGTGTCTTTCTCTTCTTCACCTGGGAAGCGGTCCGCCCCAAGCGCTTAATTTCCCCATCGACAAACGGGGATAGTCTTTCTCCCGTACCCTCCCGCGTCCCTGATGCCACGACACAATCTTTCCGCCCCCCAATTATTTTCTCCAGTTTATCAATGACGGCTCGTTGAATCTCTCTTCCGACCTGGCCATGCATCGAGCACGTGCCTTCTTGAGGGAGATGGCGCAACCTGCTACGGCTGCCGACACCGTTGCTCTAGACTTTAACCAGCTCACCAAACATTCATCGTACGTCGCGACCGCTGCGTCATCATCTACGGCTGCGATCACGAGCCATCCACTCCAGGCGGTTGACCCGGCCGCTGCTATTGCAGCAAATGAGTCCCGGCGGCGTGCTGAGATGGCGATGACAGCAGGAGCAGATCAAGGCGTTTCTGATCGAGGCTCTGCACGGGAGAGATTAGCACCTTCAGAGACTCTTGACAAAGGCATGGATGCAGCTGGTGAGGAAGAACCCATGGACATAGCAATGTAATGCCAAAGCCATCGGAAGGGCTCATAGTAGCATGAGAATACGCGGCCTGCGGAAGAAAAGAAATGGAGCTTTCGGTTGTAAGGGCAGTCATTGGAGCTACCTCTCTATGAATGACACGAGAGCTCGAATGCCACGTCGCTTTGATGCCGTTGGACGCTACGGCCGCCACTAGGGGCTGATCCTATCCAGTCAATGAATGGCAGTAAAAGGGATAAGCCCCAATCTCCGGCCACCTGAAATAGTGTAGCATAAATGGCACATCATTTTGGTCAATGACTCACTATATCTCTATGGTGAATGAAATGACCCCTCGTGCCGTATCAAAGTTGTTGTGCTCATATTTTGGCAGTGGCGAGAGGAGGGCCCTTACGAACCGCGAGGCTAAGCCAATTAGATACTACTACATTAAAACAAACGGGGGTAAAAACACATCTGAAGATTTAATAACATGACTGAGCCCTTTAGTACCACTATTCACTACTCTCACTAGCCCGGTACTAACAAAAAACCTTTTAATAATCTCGCCTCGCCCGTGGCACTGGGTCACATCCTCGTAGCCACGCCCTTTTTCCTTCCTCACCCTCACTCCCCGCCTTGCGGCAACTCCCCTCGTGCACTACTTCAGGGCTCAGGTCGTGCGGGGGGTCCGAGCAGAGCGGGGTGCACCTGTCCTCAGCAGTGTGTTCTCAGCTTCCTCCTGTGCCGTTGAGCGACCTGTTTATCCTACGGTCGTTGAAGGTTTTCGTCGCTGTTGAGTGCTGCGTTGTTTATCGAGCTGTGACGTATACTGATTTATCGTACATCCGGCGGGTGATCAGACAGAGCGGAGTGTTTCGTTCTGTCATGCGAGCCTTTCGGCAAGACCGAGTGTTTTCGCCACGAGGCTAAAGTTTTCGCTCATTTGCAGCCTACCTTTTTCATTCTCTATGAATACGGGGGCGCTCAACCTACTTTTATAAGTGCGGGACAATGGGGGCCTCGCGCCCCCCTCATACCATCGCGGACACCCCCCGGGGTGGGCGGGCTCTGAAGGGAGAGGAGGGCTCTGAAGGGAGAGGGGGGCTGGTAGGCAATGCAGGGCGGCAGGGGGGCGGAGAACTGCTCAGCTGCAGGGAACTGCTCAACTGCAGGGAACTGCTCAACTGCAGGGAACTGCTCAACTGCAGGGAACTGCTCAACTGCAGGGAACTGCTCAACGGCAGGGAACTGCTCAACGGCAGGGAACTGCTCAACGGCAGGGAACTGCTCAACGGCAGGGAACTGCTCAACTGCAGGGAACTGCTCACCCTTCCTCGTCTCCTCCATGTAGACGTGTGACGAAACTTGTTGTCTGCTTTTACGCGGTCGATGCTCTTTGGTGTGGACATACACTCATCAGTGCTCTTTGGTGTGAGACGTGGATCGTGAATTTCAACGAGATATCGACCCTGCCCCAAATCGAGTGACTGGAGTCAGACCACGTGCGTGTTTCAACATGTGAAGTGTCAAGTTGAGTCAAGTAACCTCCAGGTGACAGCGAAAGGTGTTAGCAGGGATGGGGATAATTGAACGCTTTTGGTCTGGGGGGGAAGGGCATGGGGAGTGGGAGTGAGGGTGTAGAAAGTATGCTTCATGAAAGACAGCAATGGGTAAAAGGTTTATATATGCGTGTCCAATTAGCTAGTGGGGATGGCCAAGTCACGATAATAATAACATGAAGTCTTATGTAGAGTAGTTAAAAATACAAAGCCCGAGCACAAAGAGACCCGCAACTGGTAGCTGATAGGTGACAGATACCGCAGTTCAGCAACAATAGCAAATGACACTCTCCTGAAAGAGACGACACGGCGACATATAATTCGACACGTCGATCAACACACCTAAATTTGAAGATGTCGTGTCCGGTATAGAAATTCACATCGAACGCGGCCAAGGGCACATCTCTTGGGCGGTCTGGAGGTCAAATTCGCCGCATCGACATTGAAAAAGTAAGAATGATCACAAGGGCGACCATGAAGAAGATGCTCAATCCGATCGAGGCATATCTAAGAAATCTGACGTGAAGTTTGGGAGTCATAACATGTGGTCGAAAGACCGCGAAGAAGAGAAGTTGCAGAGAAATGCATGTTCCCACGCGCGCCGATGGCTATGGCGAACTCGTTCATGGAGTAGCGTGCCAAGTGACTGGGAGAAGTCCACCTCCAGCTCTCGTCCGACCCACGATTTTGGGGTTGTACGTGCATGTACATGTCTCTTTCTGATACCATGTCCTGCTTGGGCTCTTCAGGGGAGTATCCTCCTATAGGACCAGCTCAACATGCACAGTCTGAGGGGCACTGACAGCAGCAGCGAGTCGTTTCCGCCGGGCAATGTCAGCACGCATGTCAGATCGGTTTGCCTGTTCGGGGATGCAAATTGAGTCAGAGCCGAAGGTACAGTGTGTTGTGAAAGAAAACGCGTCGGTTAGTCGCCGGGGAGGGCAAGGTGCACCATAAAGACTCCGGCCATGGAATCACATACTGCAGCATGGAGCAAGCACTCTGAGGAGTTGAAAGTGCCCTACCTCTCGCGACGCCCTAGACTGAGCCATCTTCTTGAGACGCTCCCCACGTTCATTCACATTGAGCCGCGTGCTTTGTCGGCTGAGCATGCGCATCTCCTCCCGAATCAGCCTGTTCACCTCATCCTCTTCTTCCCTGCAATGTTCGGAAGCAGCGAGGGAACTTGAGCCGACCCCTGGAACACTAGGGCGGAGTGCATGCAGCATGGAGCCACGCGCATGCGTGACATCAAGCGTGGATGACCCCGTAAACAATTGGCTGCGTGTTTCCACTCCCATTCCTTGTGCAGGCAAGGCCACCAAGTCCAGGGCGGCTGCAAGGCTCGGTCGCAAACGCCTCTCTCTCGGCTTCACCTGCTCTGCGCATCAAACTGCGAGAGCTCCTCGTCGATGAGGGCGAGCATGTCGTCGTCGAGGGCCATGCTCTCGTCTGTGTGGCTTTCGGCGCCCATCGCGCGCAGCGGAGGAGAGGGGAAGGGCGCAGAGTGGCGGACGCTCTCGCCCCTTCTCGGCCGGGGGAGGTGCGGGGGGTGGGGAAAGAGGGGGGGTGGGGGGAAGAGATTCAGCCACTCCGCCTCTCGAGCTCACAGTATCAAGAGGAAGGAAGAGAAGAACCAAGAGGAAGAGAAAAGGGGGAAGTTCGGGAGGGAGGAGAGGGGAGAGGAGAGATTGGGGAGAGGGGGGGGGGGGGGGGGGCGGGGCACCGCACCAACAAAGGAACAACTTAGAGCTCTAGTCTCGAGTGTGTGGGATGCTTTTGGTCGGAGGTTTTTTCCGTTTGAGGAATCCCCCCCTCCCCCCTTCTTTTCACTTGTCGAGAGCACGCCAACGGACTCGCGAGAGAGCCCCCCGCCCCCGCCCCCGGCCCCCCCCCCCTCCCCCCGCGCCAAACGACCGAACGGCCAGCAAGAGGGGCTCCTCGTCCTCAGGTGCCCCCACTAGAAGATGAGGGAAGAAACGTGGGGAAGAGGAGAGGAGAGAGAGAGAGAGAGAGAGGAGAGAGAGAGAGAGAAGGGGGGGGGGGACAGAGGGGGGCGGCACGCGGTGCGGGAGAGCGCCCCCCCCCCCCCCCCTCCCCCCCGTGTGGGGGCAACCTGTAACGGATAGCCGCCCCGTCGGGGCCCTCACACTCTCCCGAGCCGTGCTGGCGCTGGCAACGTGCACGGGGGGCGAGCCTCCGGCCCCCCAACGTGGCGGCCTGCACGTCGCCCAGCCAGCCGAATCGTGCTCGGCTCGTCGTTACTTGGCCCCGGCCAGAGTTGCGTGCCCGACCCACGACCCACCCAAATTTCGCTGCTAAAATTCGCTAGTATTTCTACAACTTTCGGGACGGCTCGGCCCAAATTTCGCTCGAATTTCGCTCGAAATTTCTCAGCGCACTTTGCGCGCATATTAGACAACTAACCACACATACATACGTACATATACGTACGTGTGCGCTAATGTCGATATTAATGCACTGAGCACTGAGCCTATTTAGATACGGTATAGCACACAATATACTGTATTATGCTATGAAACAAGGGTAAAGATTGTCAATAAAAGAGAATAATTGAAAGCTAAAGCTACGTAGTACTGTCGCATCCGCGATCCACGATCGACGATCGACCCTTTTGTTTAAGAAGTCGTCTGCGTTCCTATGCCCCTCCTCCTTGTCCTTGTACCTTGTAGGCTAGTCACCGTCGCATCATCCTACATTCGCGCCTTCTTTGCCCTCGCCTCCTTTGTAGCCTCCCTTGTCGCCTACTTCCTACTTTGCCCCTCGCTCGCTTGGTTGGCTTTTACCTCCTTGCGTGCTCCTAGCTCTAGCTCCTAGCGTTTTTAGGGCAAGTCGCGCGTTCAGGTATCTGTCGCATTCGCGAGTCGACACTCGTTAGGCTTCTCTTCGTCGTTCGGTATTATCGTTATAATTCTCTCGTTCTCGTTCTCGGTCAAAAGCTTAGGCGAGAAGCGCTCAATCACCATCACCCACATCAAAGAAAAGCGTTCAATCACCATCAGCCTACACGTGGAACGCGTTCAATCGCCATCACCCCCACCGCATGGAAAAGCGTTCAATCACCATCAGCCTACACATGGAAAAGCGTTCAATCGCGGAAGATCGTGGGGATCATGAGGGTAGCTATCCAACCCACTCGTTTGGCAAGAGGGTATGCTGCATCCCGCTCGAGTTGGTGCGTGACACAAAAATATGTCCAAGAACACGGACCAAGGACGAGCATACTTACCCGCAGCTTCTATCCGAGTTGGCCGACTATGAGGAAGCTCTACAAGGCTCGATTGCGAACGAATTTTGTTTTTTTTGGGCTGCTTGACTCGATGGTTCGCCGCTCGCTCGCGACATATTGAACACCGAGGCTTCACATCGCTCGTCAATTCATTTGTCTACTCCTTCTTCGTTTGTTTCGAGCTTTATGGGTGTTGGGCAGTGTGGTCAGATCCACCCAATCACAACGCCGCCTTTACTGTGCTCTTCGTCGATATCAGTTGGCGGTTAGTTACCTTTTTGAAACACGGCCTTGGACGATAACATCACGCACGGCCCCTAAGCCAAGTGGCGGAAGCGCTCGGCCTTGCCGAGCGACTTGCCTAAGACGCACCTATAACCCGTCCCAAGCCTAACGCGGGGGCGCAAACACACAACGCAATAACAGTAGCCTCAATGACGACATGACACACGAAAGTCAACGACAAGAAACAGGTCACAAGTCACCCAGCGACACAGAAGGGAGGAGAGAACGCACGCTGGGGACAAGTGCACCCCGCCCAGCCCAACGACCTGAGCACCTTAGTAGAGCACAAGGGGAGATGCCGCAAGGCGGGTAGTGAGGGAGTGCGAAGGGAAAGGGCGAGGCTACGGAGTTAAGTTGCGGTGCCGAGCGCGAGGCGAGAATGTTAAAAAAAAATTTCATCGAACATGATCATGCCATGGGTAGCTAGACGCCACCAATCCCCACTAGGACCACCACTTTCACAGCACAACACGATGGGCAGTGATCAGCGGAAGTTCGCATTCAAGATAGGCTGATGTGTGCCTTGCACCTAGGCCAACGTAGAAGTCATGCGGCCCAGGGGATGGCAAAGTCACTCTAGGGTCATGGTTTAGTTTACGAGCTAAACCTTGCAGAGAGGCTCCGATACTTTGCCTTGGTCGATTTGCCCGCACCTTGAGAGCGCCCCGCCCCTAACCTCTTCCCGCGCCCGCCTTTACCGCGATTGCCCTTTGTGATCCCTTGGTTCTCAGGCGATGAACCTGACTTGGACATGACATGAGCCAAACCCGCTAGCCGCTTGGGCTTTTTCTTCTTGCCGATGCCACGAGTCGCGCCGGGCATGGAAGGGTTGCCTCCTTTCTTGACCACCACCTTCTTCGAAACGGGCATGAGCTTTGCCTTCTGCTGGGCAGCTGGTGAAGCGCCAGCACCGGGAATGATCACCTTGACCGACTGAGGGGACGCGACCAGTTGTGGCAAAGCCGCTTTGCTGGCGGCGGCCGTGTTCTTCGCGGTCTGAAGCTGGCCTTTGAGCGCCGCCAGGGGCTTCGGGCCCTTGGCGCCAGACTTCTTCTTCTTCTTCTTGTTCCCTGATCCATCCTCTCTCGCCTTGCCTCCCACCCTGCTTCCTCTCCCCTTCGTGCGTGGCGCTACGACTGGGACAGGCACAGAGTCAATCTCCATCCCGCGAGCCTTCGCCAGCTTGGCGGCACGCTGGGCCTTGCTCCGGGCGCCGACGGCCGCGACCAAGGCGCTCTTAGCCAGCTTGGCGGAGCCCTCCCCGTCCGTGCCGCGCTGCTCCTTCTTGGAGGCCCTGATGCGCTCGGCACGCTGCGCCTTAATCAGCGCATCGAGCGACATGCCCATTTTCTCGTTCTCGGCCATTCTGCGCCGATTGGGTGCGCGCTCTCGAGTGAAAGGGCGCGGTTCTGCTGCCTCCTCTCGCTGCGCAAGCACGTTCCCTCTCGCGCGCCCTTGCCGGTCTCGCGCGGCGTGACGAGCTAGATGCCCCGAGCGGGGAGTTGGGAGGCGGGCCGCGCGTCGGGGGCGAGACAGTAGTGTAGTCGTCAGAGTTTTATTGTTGTGTTAGTATAACCTTAGTGCTGCGGGACCGAAGCCCTTCGACGGCAACGGAGCCCCTACCCCGCGATGGGGGTGTGCGCGTGTGCGCGGTTGGCGCATGGCTCGTCCGGCTTATGTGGCTAGGAATGCTAGCTGACAAGATGTCATATGACGCTATAAGTTCTAACTTGGTACCCCCGCCAAGAGGTCACCGCAATCTCCATGACTCCATGACACCAGACACCAGACACCAGCGCGCTCGTCGACGCTCAAGGGTGCAACACGTCATCGAATGGACTCGATGAATTCGATGAAAATCTTTCCTTCGAATTTGTGGCTGCCGAGCGCGCCACACGTTCCCACAACTGGTGGGACCCGGACAATGTGGTCAGTCTACACAAATTCTTCAGTGGTGGCCGATGCTAGATCCGCAAGCATTGCACCAGTTCAAGGGTGGGAGGTGGGAAGGACACTTTACCACATCGAATCACTCCAAGCACCCCTCAGCTCTTACTTCTACGGCTGTGGGGGTCGTGCGACGAAAGCAACGGCCATCCGCTCTGCACCACGGCGCCGGGCAGGACGATCTTCGTCGAATCCCCCCAGACGCCATCACGCGGAAAGGTCATCCCGGGCCGGCATGGATCATGGATGGTCTCCACAACTCGCTCAACACGAGCAGGAAGACTGCCATTGCTATGGGGAAGATTCGATCTCGACGGTTCGAGATACGATCTCCCCCTCACACATAACTGCCCGTCTTCCCCGCTTGTATCGTGGCAGAAAACTGCCTGCCAGCCTTCTCTGTCCCACGCCGCGGGCGATTTCCAGGAATCGCAGATCGATCGTCCCCCGCGCGCGCGGGGAAAACGCCGCGGGGCACCGTCAGAAAGCAGCTGCAGTTCCCCCCGGCGCGGGGAGACCGCCAAGACGCCCGCCCACGCACCAGGAAGAACAACCGCCGAGCGTTCCCCGCGCGGGGGGAAATATCCCCCGCAAGAAAAGGGCTCCGAGGACGACTGGACGACTCCGTCGACGCGCGCGCTGGTGTCTGGTGTATGGTCATGGAGATTGCGGTGACCTCTCACCTCTCGGCGGGGGTACCAAGTTAGAACGTATAGCGTCATATGACATCTTGTTAGCTAGCATTCCTAGCCACGTACACCGGACGAGCCATGCGCCAACCGCGCACACCCCCATCGCGGGGGAGGCGCTCCGTTGCCGTCTTTGCCGTCGAAGGGCTTCGGTCCCGCAGCACTAAGGTTATACTAATACAACAATAAAACTCTGACGCCCTCGCTCTCGCGCTCTCGCGCATACGGATGCTGCGCGGGCTCGCGTTGCTCTGCGTCGGCTGGTCGTGTGTGCCGCCGGCGCAGCGGCGGCCAGCGGGCCGAGCGGCGGTGCTCGGCTGCGCTTCCGCCCCAATCAGCCAGCTCTTCGACGACCTTGCCTCATTCGGGGGGGTCGAGTCGGCGGTCGAGCTGCGCGGAGTGCAGGGCAATGCGGCGCTCGTCGCTAAGCAGCGCCTCGCGAAGGGAGACACGCTGTTGCGAGTGCCGCGCAAGTTGCTCCTCACGGCGCACCGCTCAGGCGTTGTCGGTGGCCTGATGGGCCAGACCGATTCCATGCATGATGCTGCGGGCGACCTGCGCACCGAGGTGGGCAAGGAGAGGTTTGACGCAGGCGAAACTTGGGATGTCCGGCTAGCGCTCGCCGTCATGGAGGCGACTGCTGGCGCCGGTGGGCCGTTTTGGGATGGTTACCGGCAGCTTCTGCCACTGCCGCCACACGTGTCCAATGCTGCATGCCTGCCGGTTGGCTTCATCCCGATGCTGTGCGACGCTGTGCTGGAGAAGCAGGCACACGACACAAGGGCGCGCTTGCGGAAGCTCTACCCAACCCTGCACACGCTCTCAGCGCATCCGGCAACCGGATTCTACGAGCAACGCTTCGGTGAGGAGGCTGTTGGGTACATTCCGTCGCCCTTGGACTGGTGCCACGCTCTAGTGGTATCACGCTGCTTCTCGACTGTCGATGAGGACACCTTTGCTTTCACCCCTTTCCTTGACATGGCAAACCACGCAGAGACCCCCACGGCCAACTTCACCACTGGCCCCGATGGCTCAATGCACCTTTACGCGCTTAGGGACATGAGCGCCGGGGACGAGGTAACCATATGCTATGACGGTGGCAGTTATTCTTCACGCCGCTTCTTCGAGCTATACGGCTTCGCGCCACGTGATGGATCAGTCCACGATGTGGAGCTCCTATTGCCCAAGGGAATGAAGGTCGCGGCTCGCAGGCCAGCCGACGAGCGGATGCTCGCAACCCTTGCTACCCAAGCACAACTAGATGGCGTCACCGCGGAGCGGATTGCTGCCATCTCCACAGCATGTGCATCTGCCTCGCCAGCGGATAATGTTGCTTCAGAAGAGGGCGGTGAGATTGTTTTGGCGCATGTGAAAGACGCGCTCACTCGGTTTGACACGAGCCTTGAGCAGGACATGCAGACGGTCATCGAGCTCGAGGCGCAAGCTGCAGGCTCGGGCTCGCGTGCCGACCCAAGAGTGAAGGCAGTCCTCGGCTATCGGGTAGTAGTCAAGCGTTTGTTGCTCTTAGCCAAAGAGCTTCTTAGCTAAATAGGTGGGCTTCCTGGACTTGATTGCGTTCCGTGCGCCTGCAACGGAGGAGGCAAGCACCTGAGCTTGGAACCAAGCAAGGACACGACGGGCATGCAAGGCTTCTCCTCTAATGAGAGGCGTGCTGTTCGTTCCACTGCACCGCGGTGCCGAGATTAGCTGCAGTCTTACCCTCGTGTGTGTGTCCCAAATGCCACATATTTGTCCGCCGCGGCATGGGTCAGTGTTGCTGCTGCATGAATCTACAAGCTATTTTTACCTACTTTTATATAAAAACTTCTTAATATTCTCGCCGCGCGCGCGACTCCGCACCTTTACCGTGCAGCCACGCCCGCTACGCTCATCTCCCCGCCACATACCTTGCGGCTCGTCCCTCGTGCGCTACCTAGGGGCTGGGTGTTTGGGGTTTCCTGTAGCAGACGGTGTGTTCCGATCCCCGATAGGTTGCTCTCTACTTCCTCCTGTGCCATCGGGCTATCGGTGTCCATCTTTCCTTATTAAGTCTAAGAGGTAGGCGGTTAAGTCTCGATGGGCCTGAGGGCGGAGGTCAGGTAGGCGGGTGGGTCGCGGCTTTGTTTTTTCGCGGTTAGGCGAGTCTATCCACTATGCGGAGCGAGACCCGCCAAAGCCGTGCGCGCGCTTCACGCAGGGCCTATGCCTACGCAACAAGCGCGGAGTCCGCTGCAACCTCTCGCACGAGATTCCGGGCGCATGGATCGACAATAAATGCACGATTCGCTGCCGTCTCCACCAACACAAAAAGATCGCGGGGGTCTGTCTTAACGGCCCGACATGCCTCCTCCACCCAGAGTACGCGCTTGCACTGCTTGCCAAGCTAAACCTGACGGCCCATAGCGCAAACGCGCCGCCACGACAAAAATTCACCTTCGACTCCACCCTCGGCTATCCAGGTGAAGGACGTATTCGAGTCGCGACCTACAACATCAACGGCTCCCTTCCTCACCAGATCGTGTATATAAGGGTTGTGTGGAAGAACCGAACTTTCTGAGTTCGGGAGGCGTAGTAATGTGAGCGTTTAAAATAAAACTCGACTACAGTATTCCTTAGGATTCTGATCAAGATTGTAGTTGCACGCGGACCGCTCTACAGAACTATACTTGCAATAGTCGTGAGGCGCACTCGCTTTACAATAAAACTACTCACGTAAGTCGTCCTATCTTTACCATAAAACTACGTGGATTATAGTAATGTGCTCTTTACAATAAAACCACCTAGGCACCGTGTAGGTCTGAGGAAGAGTGCGCTTGGAGGTGCACTCTGACTCTTCCCCGAGCGAGCCCTATGGAGTGGCGCGCCGTGCCGCAGACCCAGCTGCCCTCGAGCAACACCCAGCTGTACGAGGCCTCTAGTGATGGGCGTGTGCGCAATGCCAAGACCCTGCGCGAGCTCAGCTTCATGAAGGAGGCGAACGTCAAGCGCACGCGCGTCAAGATCGGCAACTGTATCAGTCCCGTCGAACACATCATCGCCGGAGCCTTCCTCGGGTGGGAGCCGGGAAAGCGCATCGAGCACGTGAACGGCGATCTGAAGGATTGCCAAAGACTCTTTTTCCTCCGGTCAAAACCTCGCTGTTTGCTCCGGTCAAATTTCTTTCTTCCGGTCAAATTTGGTCGTTCACGGCTGACGATCTCTTCGCGGATCTCGCGCACTTTGGTGTGGATCCAGTGTGGCGGTCGTGGACGCGGTTCTTTTCTTAGGTATCGCCTGCGGATCTCGAGCACCCCCTCGGTCACAAGAGGATGGTACATCGAGGGCGCCATGGAGAGGGGCCCTACTCCAGCACGGTCAGAAAAGAAGACCACTCTCCAAAAAGAAAACTCGCAGTGTGGAGGAAATACCGGAAGGGGGGCCTCAAAAACATGCAAAATGCGCATTTATGACCCCTCGGGGAAAACCTCTCAACATAGAGGTACGTAGGAGCGTAGACTGTGTACCTTAGGGTATCTATACTGTATAGAGTATACATATTATATCATTTTATTTAATTTATATCATTAGTATACAATAGAGCAAAAACTATAGTAAGAGTCTTAGAATTAGCTTAAACGGGGGTCGTCCGAATCCGGACCCCAAAACGGTGATTTTCCTGACATGGCCCTTCACTTTCTCACTTTTCCAGTATGGACGGAGCTCGGTAGAAACTTGGTCATGTTTACAAAAAAACTCGCAGTGTGAGGAAGTCAAGATACCGGAAGGGGGGCCTCAAAAACATGCAAAATGCGCATTTATGACCCCTCGGGGAAAACCTCTCAACATAGAGGTACGTAGGAGCGAAGACTGTGTACCTTAGGGTATCTGTACTGTATAGAGTATACATATTATATCATTTTATTTAATTTATATCATTAGTATACAATAGAGCAAAAACTATAGTAAGAGTCTTAGAATTAGCTTAAACGGGGGTCGTCCGGATCCGGACCCCAAAACGGTGATTTTCCTGACATGGCCCTTCACTTTCTCACTTTTCCAGTATGGGGGGACGTGTCTTCTGAGTGTGGGCGGACGCGTCCTCTCAGAAGAAGAACATGTCCTCCAGACTCAGTAGGCGTTCCACCAAGAGAATCGCCGCGATATCTACTAGTAAGAGGCCGCAGAACGCTGGGATCGCCCATGGGTCCATACACTATTAGTAAACATCGGATTTTTCCCGCTCCCTCTCCCCCCTCTCGCAAAGGTGCGTCCGAAGGTCCGATCCGACCCCATGCCTCCCATGCCGGCCTACGCTCTCGCTCCCAAGCCCTCGCCACACATCGCGCGGCTCGTGGACCCGCGCAGCGCCTCGTGGAGATCGCCCATGGTCGACGCGATGCGATGGAAGCAGAAGCACCTCGAAGCGCGCGACGCGCTCCTCCACGCCATCGGCGCAGACACCCTCGCCACGTGGATGGCGCACCTGTTGTTCTCTCGCTGGACGCTCAAGCACTCGGGCCGGCTCAAGATGCTCACCTTCCTGTGGGGCAACGGGGTCGGACGCGACATGTGCCTCCTGATCCTCGCGCCGCTCGTCAAGCCGAAGCGCGAGTTCGACTGCAAGCAGATCCTGGACTCGCTGCAGTCGCGCAAGTACGATGCCACCTGGTACTACTACTCCTGCATGTGGCGGATTCACCTGTACCTGGATGGGCGAGTCAAGGAGGAGCTCAACGACTACACTCGGCTCCAGATCGCCAACTACCACTGGCAGCAACACATCGACCGACACGGGTACCAGACACTCAAACAACAGACTGAGTTCTTTCTCGACTTCGGCGTTGACGCGTGAGTGCCTCTTTCAGATCCATCAACACTCGCCACAATCTACTCGCTATACTCAGTAGTCTATCCAACCTATCCTTCTCCATCTAAGCTACATTATAACCTCAGAAAAATCGTAGCTTTACTGCAGTAGGTATACGGACCCGGCCAAAATAGCTTTGGCGTCTTTGGGCTAGGCGGTCGAGCGCTCGACCGGACCTCCTCAAGTCCGATCGGAGGCCTCAACCCTTATCAGTGATAAGCCCCGAATCTCATACTGAGGACTCGACCAAAATTGGTCCACCCCCTCGCCCAGTCGGTCGGCTCGGGCCAAGTCCGATCAACCATCCGCTCGCTCGCCCCCATCGGTATCTTCACACTAGGAGTATGAATTCAAGATCCCAGTGTCGCAAGAATCTGGATCCGTACTGCTATGCGACTACTCTTAAAAGAATATGTACCGGAGGGGGCTCGACACTCAGATACCGCGCGGGGGGCCCTGGCCCCCCGGCCCATTATAACTTTATACCACCTCGGCGTATATAACTGGTGTGGGTGTGGGGGGGCCATGTGTGGTGTGGGGGGGGCCATGTGGGGCCACTCATGGTGGCCCACATAACCCCATTGGGCCACTCCCTTTTGGATCTTACCCCACCGCCTTTTTCTTCGCAGCTCGCGACTGTTCTTCGCGCTCGATACGACGATTTGGCCACGCGGACGGTGAAGATGATTGATCATCTCGGGGTGGCCATTCATTCGCGCAGACGCCGTCAATGTCGTGTGCCACCTCGTTGACAACAACGTACAACGTGATCTACGAGTGGGACATACAAGCAATGCGCCGCAGGGCGGTCGAAAGCGGCGCCCACCGTGTCACAGAGCGGATGGATCTCTACCCAAATGGAGGGACCTGGACCTGGACCTCGGAGAAGGAAAAGAAGACGAGGAACGAAGAAGATGAAGATTGCTAAGGCAGCTGCCTGATCTGTGAACGTAGATAATAAAAGTTGGCATTCGGGTGAGCGTATGTGAATATTGTTGTAAACGACTATGGACATTCGATGGCTCCATTTTAGTGATGTCCCATGATTGACGAAACGCGACCTCAAGCCTCAAGGGGGGGCTGACCACCGCCGTGCTCTCGTGCGCTCTCTGCTCTCGCTGGAGCGCGGCGAAGGTCGGCCTGTCAAGCGGGTCGGTCGCCATCGCTCTGTCTCGGATTCGGGCGGGGAGAGAGACGAGGGTGAATCTTCCCCCGGTCCCACGATGTAAAAAGTGGGACTCCGGATCAACAAGAGTTTTTTTTTCAACCAAGTCTCCCCCACCTCTACCTCTAGCCCTCAAGTTGCACCTTCTCGGGCGACACGCACAGCGGCCCGGCGCATGGCATTCAACGCACCATGTGCATACTCCCGTGACGTGCGCATAAAATGTTGTATGCGATGGGGGAGTAGGTCCCCAGGCGACAATAAGGCCTGCGCTAGCAGTGTGGTAGCACCACGCATGAGAAGCGCCGCCGCTGAGCGCGCTGTGCGCCCGACACCAACCGTGCAACACCATGAAGAAGCCGGTACGCGGGGCCAAGCAAGCTCACACAAAACACCGTACACGCCTGAAAGGGAATACGCGCGTGCAGCAGCAAGACGGCGAGGTGCTGGAGCGCCCGCTCGACCGGCTACTAAACGCATATCGGTTTAGCTTGCAGCATTCACTTCACACTAGCAAGTGGCGACTGCCGATGTGCCTTCTATGTCGTCCTCTCTCACTTAGTGTCCTTCGCCCTCTCTTCCCTCGTCTGCGTGAAAACCTCGCACGTAAAGCCATCCGAACCATCGCCAGTCCGACGGACAAGCGCCTCAACCAAAGCTGCCGCTGCGTCACGAGGCGCAATGAAGCACCCGCGCAACTCATCCTGTCTACGGCCCGCCATCGCGCCCACGTCCTGTACATCAGCACCCACTTCCTCCGCCCTGTGCACTAATTTTACTGCCACCTCCTCTGCGACATCGCCTTCTACCCAGCGCAGCGGCAAGCCTTCCCCCAGCTGCGGCGAGGGCGCGTTGGTGTCAAGTTGGGCAAGCCGTACGATGGCGTAAGGCACCTGTTGCTTTCGGAGCGCCTCGCGCAAGTTCGCCTCCCCAATCCGCTTGCGGTAGCCGAACTCGTTTTCTTGCAGCACTTCCTGGCCTGACGCGTCGAAGCCGTCGACATCGTACCCGAGTGCTGCGCTCGCCGACGCGAGTACGAATGGCGTGGGCGATGAATTGGTGCTAGAGCCCATAGCACTACTTGGCGCTCGCCCCGAAGTGAGCGCAGCGATACGAGCCTTGCGCCCGATTTCCTCGGCTACGACGGCGGCCGCGAGCGCTACACCACGGTCATCGATGGTCTCGGAGCCGAACGCGCGGATCGATTCCAGGCGCGCCAGGCGAGACTCCTCCTCCTCGTTACGGCCTCCCTCGCCACGCCCAGGCAAGCCTCGGCCAAAGCCCGGCAGACGCAGCTCAAACAGGTCAGCACCAAACTTGGAGATGCCGGCGAGCGCATTGTCGAGCTGCTGCGGGATACGCCGGCGTCCGGCCGAGAAGTCGGTCGCGCAGTATATCATCGCGTCCGCTCCGCGCAGCGCGGCCTTCAGGTCATCCTCATGGCGAAGCTCACATGGCACGAGCTCGAGCCGTTCAAGCCCATAGTCTCCCTGGATCTGCGGGTCGAACTGAGCCTGAGTCGGCCATGCGAGACCACCCCCGTCCTCCTCCGGCGCCAGCGACCAAGCCGGGCGCAACGCGTACCGCGCCTCCTCTGCGCCCACCTCATATGAGAGGCGCGCGTAGTCCTCGGTGCGGTCTGCCGAGCGCACGAGGGCTCGCACACGCACGCCCGGCTGGGTGCGCAGGAGGTGGCGGCAGACCATCGAACCGACGCGGCCATTCGCGCCCGCCACCACCACCGTGCACCCCTCGAGCCCGCTCGCTAGTGCGCACGTTGCCGCCGAGAGAAGGACAAGCTGCAGCGAGGCGCGCCGCATCTCTCGCACGCCGAGCGAGCGAGGCGAGCGAGGAGCGGCAAGAGAGAGAGAGAGACTGCTAAGGTAGAGGATTTTACTAATCTAATTCCTCCGTCCTCTCCCTTCCCCCCCCACGGCGTGGCGCGGCCCGGGAGCCTCCCTCTTGTTTCTCTCTCTCTCTGAACGCCGCCGTCCGCCGCTTGCCGCCCCTTGTTCACGTTTTCGTGTGTGCGCTTTCTACGGGTAACTGGAGCCTGGCGTGGCCTAGACTATTTATATTGCGCTAGGGCCATTTCCATTTCCATTTGCCAAGCTACCCTCAGAAACAAGGAGGCGAAAGGGGATGGTGGCGGGTAAGCTTGAGCGCTTAGGAGTGTGTGTGTGTTGGGGCGAGGCTAGCGGCGCGCGGCGTCGAGGAGAAGAGCGGCAAAGGGGCGTCCCCCCGCGTGGGGGCTACCTTTCCTTTTCTCCGGTCTTCGTACGCGCCGCTGCTCCGTTGACGTTCACCTGCGTAGACCAAAAGCCAAAAGCGTTCAATTATCCCCATCCCTGCTAGCACCTTTCGTTGTCACCTGGAGGTTACTACTTGAGTCAACTTGACACTTCACATGTTGAAACACACACGTGGTCTTACTCCATTCACTCGATTTGGGGCAGGGTCGATATCTCGTTGAAATCAATCACGATCCACATGTCTCCCCTTCTCGCTCGTGTCGTTACTCGTTACGTACGAAAACCAATGAGTTGTAGCGGGTTGTGGCGAGTTGTGGTGGGTCTACTCTCCAATACTTCCAATAAGGGGATCTATCTACAAGCGCGCCTCGCTCAATGTCAGGAGGTTGAGGTCGTGGGGGTAGCTATCCAACTATCCAACCCACTCGTTTGGCAAGGGAAAGGGAAGAGGGAAGGAAGATGCAAAAAAGGAAGAGGCAAACAGGGAGGAGGCGAGGAAGGCAGGAGCCTTTCCTCAGGGGGGGGGGTGGCAGGCGAAGGAAGGTGGGTGGCAGGCGAGGAGGGTGGGCAGTTTCTGAAGTTGGAAAGCAGTTGAGCAGTTTCTACAGTTGGGCAGTTTCTGCAGTTGAGTGAGTTGTTCCCTGAAGTTGAGCAGTTCCTTGAAGTTAGCCCGGTCACTCACTAGGGGGGTGCGGAGGGCACCATCTGTAATGGGCAAACGAAGGCCTAAATAAGCTCCCTATGGGTTCTGGTATGGGAGATCAGCCAAAAAAACCGGGGGTCTTCCGGCAAAATTTTCGAAAAATACCCGATTTCAGGCCTCTGACGGCCGTGCGGAAATATATTTCATATTTCAGGCCCCCCTCCGGTATTATTGTACCGGTGGCCTTCATGCGCGCCACTCGCAGCGAAACACGAAACCATGGGCATCGGCAGCTGACCCGGACCAAAGATCCTGGTTCTATACGTGCAGCAATATATTTTCACTATGTTTTATGGACTTGAACGTGTACGTAAGTATTGCAAAAACTAAAGACGCTAACCGCTAAAAACACCAAGGGCTCGAGAACCCAACTTCGACCCGCGACCGGGGGCGCCACGAGGCCGTTCGAGTCACCGCTCACCAAATGGATGACGCTACCAGCAACAAAGTGCGGTATCGGTATGCCGCTCTCACAGCCACGCCAATCGCGCCCGCCGCCCCCGCGCACTGCGTCGAAATCGGCCGCTTGCGGCCCCCGGTGATGACGTCGTCACGCCCCAAGACGCGCCATGAGTGCCCAACTTCGACCCGCGACCGGGGGCGCCACGAGGCCGTTCGAGGCACCGCTCACCAAATGGATGACGCTACCAGCACCAAAGTGCGGTATGCCACCCTCACAACCACGCCAATACGCCAATCGCGCCCGCCGCCGCCGCCCCCGCGCACTGCGTCGAAATCGGCCGCTTGCGGCCCCCGGTGATGACGTCGTCACGCCCCAAGACGCGCCATGAGTGCCCAACTTCGACCCGCGACCGGGGGCGCCACGAGGCCGTTCAAGTCACCGCTCACCAAATGGATGCCGCTACCAGCACCAAAGCGCGGTATGCCGCCCTCACAGCCACGCCAATCGCGCCCGCTGCCCCCGCGCACTGCGTCGAAATCGGCCACTTGCGGCCCCCGGTGATGACGTCGTCACGCCCCAAGACGCGCCATGAGTGCCCAACTTCGACCCGCGACCGGGGGCACGCGGAGGTCCTCCGCACCGCCCGCGCGCTCCTCGACCGACGAGACCGCAAGGAGTCCCGCCTCGAGGTGGTGCGTGACGAGATCTGCGCCTTCAGCGCACCGGGTGTGCCTATACCTCTTCTCGCGCCCATCAGCGACGACGAGGACGTGGTTTGAAACCCCGTCACGAAACACCTACAGGCATTCCACAACTAGATTTCAGTCACGTTGGGGGCTCGCCGAGGGACGAAATGAGGGGTTCGTCGATGGGTTGAACTACCGACCCCCCCCCCACGCAGCATGTCACACGTCTCGAGGTGGTCGTGCCCACGGGACCCCACCTTTATCTCCACACGCTACGCAGGAGCAAGGGCCCCAGCAAACCACTTCGCGAGCGCAAGGGCCCCTTCCTCCCTCGCCCCCGCCACGCCTTGTTCTGTGCAGCTGGCCGCCTCCCCCCCTCCCAAGCGCGCTCTGGGACGAGCGCATGCGCAACGCGATCGTCGCGGCCAACGGCTCGGTGCAGGGCATCGAGGCGGTGCCCGATGACCTCAAGCTGCTCTACCGCACCGCCCCCAACGCCTACGCAGCATAGCTGCATCACGTGAAGTAGAAGTAGGCCCGATATCATCAGCACAAACGCATCGTGCCGCGAACCATGCACCGGGCCATACGCCCACGGCTGTATGCCATTAGGGAAAACTATGCCTTGAATCTTGACGCCATGGCAACGCTTGTGCCCCGAGAAGTAAACGCCTTGACTACGCACGGGCCGTGCTATCGGCCAAAGCTTGCCATCTATAAAACCTACCATATTGCTCACGGGCACTCCCGCAGATGCGAGCACTGCAGCAAACGTGGGAAACAAGGGAGCGTACGCTGAGAAGCCCCGGGAGTCCATGCCGATCCGATCTACGCGAAACAATGGATAGAAGCAATGAAGGACGATGTCAACTATAAAACCTACCATATTGCTCACGGGCACTCCCGCAGATGCGAGCACTGCAGCAAACGTGGGAAACAAGGGAGCGTACGCTGAGAAGCCCCGGGAGTCCATGCCGATCCGATCTACGCGAAACAATGGATAGAAGCAATGAAGGACGATGTCAAGGGCAAATACGAGACCAATAATGCTTGGACGCTAGTCCGCTCCCTTCCTCCCGGTCGCAAATGTACGAAGGGCAAATGGGTCTTCAAAATCATCCACAAAAGCGACGGTTCCATCGAACGCTTCAAGGCTAGATGGGTGGCTTGCGGTTACTCTCAAGTCGAGGGCATCGACTACGATGAAACCTTTTGCTCTACAATGCGATGTGAGTCCATTCGACTCTTTCTAGCCAATATCTGCGCATCAGAAGACGATTGGCTCGAGATCGACGTCACCAAAGCGTTCACTCAAGGTGACATGGACCCCAATCTTGATCTATACGTTGAGCAACCCCACGGCTTCGAACAAGAAGGGTATGCCGCATGTAAGCTTACCCGCCCACTCGAAGGGACCAAGCAAGCCGGCCACCTATTCATGAAGTCGAATGCCGACCATCTCGTCATCTCGTCTCTCTCGGGTTCAAGCGATGTGTCGCCGAGCCTTATCTTTTCAAACGATCCCTAGATGGGATATTAATCAAGATTGGACTGTACGTCGATATCTTGCTCATTAGCTTTCCTCGCGACAACAAATCGGCTACCGAGCAAGTCCGCACATTCCTTTCAAGGTATACCGCAAGGTTCGCGTGCAGCGCTCCCAAGGCGCCCTCATTGTTTTGTGGGATGCTACTCTCGCGAGATGTGACCGCTAAAACTCTTCGCGTCAGCCAAGAACACTACATTGTCAACACGGCGACCAAGTTCCTGCGCGGCTCGAGCAAACCATACACCGTTCCAATTCGTTCAACCGACATAGATACCTTCATGAAAATGAAAGGTGCCACATCTGATGAAGAGCGCGCCATCATGAGGGACAAGCCCTATCTAGCTCTAATGGGATGCCTGCTCAGGATAGCAAATTGCACAAGGCCCGATGTTGCTTACGCCTCAAGCTTTCTCTGTCAGTTCATGCAGGATCCAAGCCCCAAGAACTTCGAGCATGCGCTAGCCATTCTTTCATAGCTACACAACACCAAATCGCTGTCGCTAACCTACAGAGGCTCCGCACCCACCATTGAAGTCTACTCAGACGCATCTTGGGGTTCCTCCCCTAACCCTTTCTCGGGTCACATCATCATGTACTGCGGAGCGGCGGTCTCATATTCGGCACGCAAACTGAAGATAATTCCACAATCCTCTGCCGAAGCCGAAATCGCTGCATATACTAATGGAGCCAAGGATCTAAGGTTCGTTCTTAACGTTCTAGAGTTTCTCGAAGCGGACTACTCTCTTCCGGTTGCTATTCATTGCGACAACTCAGCCACAATCGCTTCGATCAAGAACCCTGGTGTTACGGCTCGCACTCGTCACTACGAAAATTGGCTTTGGTTTGGCCGCAAGCAATTTCTCGATCTTATCTCTACTCCTTCGTGGCTGTCGACGACCAACAACCAAATTGCCGACATGATGACTAAGGCTCTAGAAAAGGGAAAGTTCGTTTCGTTCCGCAACAAGTCGCTCGGATCATTTTAGCGACTTGTCGCACTTCCGCATGTCCCACCGGTCAACCTGCAAACTCTCTTAGAGTTGACAGGCCTCATGCCGTAGTGGAACCATTACGCTTTTATCGGCCTAATGAGAATCCTTCGTCGGCCTATGCGTCATCTCGCTTGAGCTCGATTCAGTCCTGACGTATGCTTGTATCTTTCATTGGGAATGACGTTGCATGGGGAATAGGGATTCGCCTTTGGCGATAGGGGAGTGTCAGAGTTTTCTTGTTGTCCTAGTTTAATCCTAGTGCTGAGGGACCGTGCCTTATCGGCAACGGAGCTCCTACCCCGCGATGGGGGTCACCGGCTCGTCCGGTGTATGTGGCTAGGGATGCTAGCCAACAAGACCTCTTACAAGACTACAATTTCCAACGGTATGTATTACGCCTTCTGCCGCACACCGCCGTCCGCGCTCCGCCTCGCTCCCTCCTTCGCGCCTCCCTTCCCCCTGCCCGCTCTCGCCTGATCTCCGTTCACCATGTCGGGTCTCGTGGACAAGATCAAGGACATCGAGAAGGAGATCGCGCGGACGCAGATCAACAAGGCCACGATGTCACACCTTTGCTCACTGCGAGCAAAGCTGGCAAAGTACCGGACTGAGCTTCTGCAGCCACCCAAGGGCGCCTCGGCTGCGGGCGAGGGCTTTGACGTCGAGAAGGTAGGCGACGCGCGCGTTGCGCTCATCGGCTTCCCTTCCGTCGGCAAGTCCACCATCCTGTCGACCTTCACCTCGACCAAGTCGGAGACTGCTGCGTACGAGTTCACTACGCTTACCTGCATCCCTGGAGTCATACACCACAAGAATTGCAAGATCCAGTTACTCGACTTGCCGGGGATCATCGAGGGCGCTTCTGAAGGCAAGGGGCGCGGGCGACAGGTGAGCCCGCCCCACACCCGGGCGACAGTACGCGGTGGAGGCAATAGTGAGGCGCTGTTGGTTGGTGCCGGACCTTCAGGTGATTGGCGTGGCGCGCTCGGCAGACCTGGTCCTCATCGTGGTGGATGCGGCCTCGGGGAAGGCCGACCGGCAAAAGGAGTTGCTCGAGTTTGAGCTTGAACGCGTTGGCATACGCCTCAATCAGCGCCCACCTAACGTCTATTTCAAACGGAAGAAGACGGGCGGAGTGAGCATCTCATCAACGTGCCGGCTTGAATCGATCAACGAGACTGCTGTTCAGCAAATCCTCCACGAGTAAGTAGATCTGCGGCGGGAGCAGAGCCTCCGCGACGAATGCGACTGCCGAGTGTCTCACGCTCATCCAGACGCGTTTGATCGTTGGCTGTGAGAGACCAAAATTCTATTGACGCCACAATGACCGTCCCTGCTAAGGCAGGCGGTTGCCGGTGCGTTGTCGCCTTGCTGATAATACCGTGAGCCCTGACCCCACCGCACTCGTGTCATGCGCAGGTATCGCATTCACTCAGCAGAGGTTCTCTTCCGCGAGGATTGCACTGTGGATCAATTCATCGACATCATCGAGGGCAACCGTAAATACGTCCGGTGCCTCTATGTCTACCACAAGATCGACATGTCTTCAATGGAAGAGGTATGCATGCACGTCTGCATCTTGCATTTTTCGAGGGTATTTCAAGCGGCTGCCTGGACGACGGGGCATGGGAGAGCTGAACGAGAGCATTTCAGGCTGCACCTGTTGTACGAAACTCAATTCTCCAAAGCCCGCGTTGCCTGAAACCCTGCAGGTTCGGCGCGTGAGTGCCTTGCATGACTCGATGGTGCTTTCATGCAGAGCAAAGCTCAACCTTGATGTCTTCCTCGATAAGGTGAGTGTGGTCGACGCGAGCTGGCACTTCTCGACGCTGCCATCCGGCTTATTTGCTACACGATTGCTTATTCGGATGGCTTGCGTCGCGGGTGGCGTGCAGTGGGAAACACTAGAGCAATGTTTGTTGCACGTCGGCAACTTCACATGTTTCAGATTGGCTACTGTTGGTTTTCAGGTGTGGGAGTACCTGGGCATTGTGCGCGTATACACGAAGCCTAGAGGCAAAAAGCCTGATTTCGAGGACCCCCTCGTTCTTACTCATGGACGACACGGGCTCACTGTGGAGGCTGCGTGTAAGCAGGTGCGCATGCGCGGGCTAGAGGCATCGCCGCAACTGAGCAAATGGCGGTCGGCCTGCCGTCCTCAATGCAATCTAAGTATGGGACAGCGCGCAAGTATGCGAGTAGATGCGAACTCATTTGTCTCATCGCCGATTAACCTTCCAACATGTCGATTCAAAGGGTGTCCCATGACATGTCATTGCTCCACTTGACTGGTTTCAGGTCCACCGGTCTCTCCTCAATGGATTTGACTATGCCATGGTCTGGGGTACCTCGGTGAAACACACACCACAACGTGTTGGACTCACACATGTGTGCCTTCCCCCCCCCCCTCCCCCCCCGAGAGACTAAGCGCAAGTACAGACGACGGGGCTCTTTAAAGAACTTGGTGCCCTGAGTGGATCTGCTTTAGCTCATCCATTTGTCCAAGGAGGCGTGCACTTCACTCGGCTTAGACTTCGTGAAATGCTGACCAACCCGCCCCCATGCTCAGGCTCTAGAGGACGAGGATGTGATCCAAATTGTCAAGAAGAAAAACGCGGACAAGGGGCTCAACGATCCAAACAACGCTAAGAAGGGACCAGAGGGCATGAGCCGAAATCAAATCAAGAAGGCCAAGAAGCCTCTCAAGACGTAGCTTTGGCTTTTTGAGTGCTGCCAGGTTTGCATATCTAGACGGCCAAGGGCCCATGCCGTCATGTCGAGTGAGTAGAGGATAACTGAGATGCACATGAATGTTTGAACCGTGCATTTGCAATGTTAATTTTCGTGAGATTTCGAAAATTCTTGGCTGATAGCTGATCGCGGAGCAATGGCTGTAGCAAGAAAAAACTCTTGAAGCGGCGCGGCTTCAGGCTACTACTGTTAGCTCCGGGGGCATCCATCGCGCTCACGGTGCTGCGTGCTGCGCCTTACGCCATCGCCTTCATAGAAACAACTGAGCGTTAATACCACTACTCCCACTAGCCCGGTACTATCACGACACCCCTCAACGCACCTGCCCGCACACCTTGAAGTGATGGCACAAGACATATACACACATGCATCCCTACCAATCTCCCCCCTCGCAAACCCCCGGCTCCCATTATAACTTCCCACAAGATACAATGGGGGGGAAACCAGTGAGGCGGACCGACCTACGTCGGGCGCCTCCCATGGGCTCCGGCTCCGGCGGCGATGGCGGAGATGATGGCGGAGGCATTGCAGCCAGAGCAGGAGGCCGAGGCGAGGGAGGGCATCACCTCCCACTGTGAAGGTGGTGGTGGATGTCCGTCCGGAGAGGAGGAAGGGTCAGGGCAAGCATGATGCCCGACTGGAGAGGTTGGGTAAGCCCCCATTGAGACGTCCAGCGCGGGACGCACCGAATGTGATTCTACACCTGACGAATTGGGATGGCCCATAGGGCCTGAGGGCAAGGAGGAAGGAGCCAAGCCGGCGGCAGGCGCGGCTGAGGGAACGACTTCGGAGGTGCTGACGGGCTGACGGGCAGAAGCCCGTCAGCAGAGGAAGGCGGGCAGGCGGGCTTGAGCGAGGGCGAGGACGTGTCGCATCCGCGATCGACCTTTTTGTTTTAGAAGTTGTCTGCGTTTCTATGTTCCCTCCTTGTAGGCTAGTCATTACTAGTCACTAGTCACCGTCGCATCATCCTACATTTGCCCTCTTTGCCCTCGCCTCCTTTGTCGCCTCCCTTGTCGCCTGCTTTGCCCTCCCGCCTGGCTTACCTCCTTGAGTGCTCCCTAGTTGGGCTGTAAGTACTGTTATTAGTACTGATGCATTAGTATTAGCTCCCCAGGAGCTGATATACTGATGTTAGTGCCTAGGCTACCAGTTCAATAATAAAACTGAAAACAAAACTCCGGAGCGGGAACGAGCCCCCGCGAACAAAAAAAAACATCTGAAGATTCTGAGCTACACACCTACTATACTAGGGTACTTCCCCATCCCTTCTGACATCGCCCTTAACTTCCCTTCCCTCCGCCTCCTCCCCTTCCCCCCTTCATTCCTTTGTCTTCGGTATCCGGGAGCTAGAGTGGAGCAAAGTCTGCTGAGGCGGTCGGCGGCCTACTACAGAGAGCGGTCCCTCAAACGCAGACTCCTGAAGATGAAGCGGCAGAAGGAGACACAGGTGGCACGCGCCGAACACGACTACAAACCGGGAGGCGAGGATGCTCCGTCCAGAGGTGTGGCTGGTGCTTGTGCGAGTTCTGCTCTGGTGAAGTGCGCCACGATTGCGTGTGCCTGCCGCGCAGCCGGCGTGCTGTGCACCAGTGCTTGTCACGATGGAAGGAGGTCACTAAGATGGGTCAGGATGAGTGGTTTCGCGTCGGATGATGCACGTTCTGCGTCGGACAGCGTGGGCTCATCTGCTCGTGGCCAAGTCGATTCTGGCGACCCACAATCTGAGATATTGTCCGAACTCAGTTGTTGTTGTTGTGAGGAGTGCGAGTAGTGGTCGGTGCGCGTGTGCATGTTAGATGGCATATTCAAGTGGACTGCACCTGAGATGAAGGCTGTCCTGCCCCACTTTGAGGCCGCCTGAAACAGCCCCAGACATTAACTGAGTTTGCCTCAGCGTTTATTTCCGCATCAACCGGAGTGCAAAAAAAGGAGTTGAAAATAATATGGGGAGCGTCATCCTGGCTTCGCACATTCACCCCTCTTTACAGGTGACTACTTAATACATACCTCTCATGTCAGGTCCTCAGAACTGGGGCAGAAAGGACTTTCACGCCTCAACATGAGCCAAATTCAAAGTGCACAACACAAACTACACATTTTGAAATAGCCACTCCCACATCAGCGTATCGGCGTGCGACAACCCCTCCTATTCTGGTCTCTCGCGGGACAATGGGCGCCGCCATGGCGGCAAGGCACCCCGGACCGATTTAGCATGCACGTGGCATGCCCCCGAGCAGCCGCACGAGGCGTATCGACGAATTTTGACAGCGTCAGCACCTGATGTGTGACTTGAGGTCCGTGCGTGCGGACGCCAACGCGAAAGAGGTCAATGCTCGGGGGGAGATGCATGGGGCGTTCCAGCAGCGGTCATCCGGGCCAAAGTGACGCCTCATCACGCTCTACGAAGGGTTCGATCGGCCCGCGCCCTCCCATCGCGCCCAATTCCACCCCATACCATGCCGAGCGCCTCACTCACGCAGCCTCGCTGCACCCTTTCCTGACCCCACCCAACCTCTGTTAGGCGGTACCAAGCCGGACCATCCGCAAGTGCATGCCGGGGCTACATATCCACTAACCCCTCCACCGGTCGCAGAGGGCATGCGAGTGCCCTGCACAGCCACCAGGCGTCGCCTGCAGGACCCAGGGCGGCCGCGCGCGCCCGCCCCCCACCCCTTCCGTGCGCCCAACGTTTGGACATCGAGGCGAGGGTTGTGACGGCGGCGGTAGGCGGCGCAATGCGTCCACGTCGTGTGGGCAGCGATGCCGAGGAGGAATCGCTGCTGCTGCCGACGACAAAGCCCCGGCGGGTGAAGCGCGCCCCGCTTGCCTACCCCATCCTCGTCGGCCTCGGGCTACTGCTCGCGCTCCTCATGCTGGGCCAGCGCTTGGCGTGCCGTGCGTTGGAGCAGCCGGTGCCCACCTTGTACTGGCAGACCAAGGAGTACGCGCCGGCCTACATCAACGATGAGCCGCAGCTGAGGAAGCGGATATTGATCGTTTGGCCAACCGTCCCGGTCCCACAGTTCAAGGGTGCCGACTCGCGGCCGCTCGAGTTTGTGCAGGCTCTTGTCGAGCTCGGGCTTCAGACCGATGTTCTGCCCTTCGACTCGACGGGCAACGACCTGCACCGGCAGAATTACAACGATACAGGCGACCGGGCCGTGCTCTACCGCGCCGGGGTGAGCGTGATCCACCCGCCGCTGCTCAAGATGCCGTCTGCGTTGGCGGATGCGGACGACGCGGCGATCGGGTTGTTCCTGCAACAGTACGACGTGCTGGTCATGTGGACGTGGCCGAACCTTGGGCTGCTGAAGTGGATGACCAGGCTGACCGCGGTCGGCCGCAGGTGGGGCGTACAGGTGGTGGCCATCTGCGATGACATCGGCGTGGGCTTCCGGGCGATGATGGCGGCCAATCCTGGGTTGGCTGGCGACAAGGCAGTGGCCGAGGTGGTGCAAGCGGGGCTGGCCAAGCGGGACCCGGCGGTGATCCAGCCGGCCGCCGCGGCCGCAGCGACCTCCTGGGCGTCGTGGCTTCCTAGTCTGTCCTGCCTGTGCCGGAAAGCGGCTGTGGTGGTCGCAACCTCCGTCGCCGAGATGATCGAGTACGAGTCGGCCATCTACGCGCGGGCCAACCTCATCGTAGGCATCACAAACGCATCGTTGGCCGTGCTGAGGACCCTTGCTCCCGAGACCCGATCGGCCACCCTTCGGTATGTGGCTCCGCTTCCGCCGGTGGTGGCCGCCCCAACCCCCGCCGACCGCCGGACCGGCTTCCTCTTCGTTGGGTACGATAACCCGGCCAACAATATGGGGGTGGCCTGGTTCGGCGAGCGGGTGCTGCCGGTGCTTGACGACCGGCTGGGCACCTTCCACATTGTCGGGATGGTCCGGGCGTCCAACGCGCTGTGCGCGCACCGCCGCGTCCGGTGCCACGGCCCGCTGGACGACCGGGCGCTGTCGGCGCTCCTGGCGACGGTAGTGGCCACCATCAACCCGATCATGGAGCACTCGGGCGTTGCCACCAAATCCTGCCGGTCGCTTCTCGAACGGGTGCCGGTTGTGACCACCACCCTCGACGGCACCTTCTCCGACGGCCCGCCGCCGGCAGCGGTGACATTGTGCACTCCGCGAGACGCCAGGTGCTTCGCGGCTGGGCTGGCGCGTACGGCAGCTCTGACGCCGGCTGAGCGACGGCGTCTCACCGACGATGGCGCCCGACACGTCGAGGCGCACTTTGGCGTCGGACAATTCCGGGAAGACGTCCGCCGGCTTCTCCACTATTTGTCGACGCAGCGGCTCCGCGTGGCGGTCGAGGGGGCGGCCGTCCGGAACGGCGAGTCGATGGCCGCCCAGAACTACCACATCCTCCGCACGCTGGCGTCGATGCGCGACGAGGTGGAGGTGGTATATGTGGGCGACCCGCCCCAGCCGGCGATCGTCGGAGTGAGCGCGCTGGCGTCGCGAGGAGTCGGCTTCCAGGTGGACGTGTGGATGCAACAGTCGTGGCCGCCCCAGTTTGGTGGGAAGCCAGCCTACTTCTGTGGCCCGGCCTGCCGCAAGATCATCTGGCTGCCGTGGGAGTTTGGTTCGCTGCCGGCGGCGTGGGTCAGGGCGCTACTCCGCGAGGGCTACTCCGAGGTTTGGACCCCATCGACTGCCGGCGCCCGGGGCATCGTCGAGTCGGGCGTGCCGCGTGAGCGGGTGCGTGTTGTCCCGTGCGTAGTCGACTGCAAGGCGCTGCCCCGGCTGCGGCTCGGCTCAGCCCGACCGGCCGGGCCGGTTCACTTCTTCTTCACTGGCGGGCTGATCCCACGGAAGGGGGTCGACCTACTGCTCGACGCGTGGAACTCGAGTGCTCGGCTCTGCCTCAACCCAGCCGGAGCCCAGCTGACGCTGCACACGTCGTATGTCAACGGGTACGACGATCGAGCGCTCCACAGGATGCAGGCCATCACCCGGCGTTGCGCCCCAACGGTGGTCCACAGGTCGGGGTGGATGTCTGTCGAGGAGCACTCCGGCATGCTAGCTGCAGCTGACGTGTACGTGGCCCCGTACAGATCAGAGGGGTTCGGCATCCCGGCGGTCGAGGCGATGGTGGCCGGGATCCCGGTGATCACTACAGTCTCCCGCGACCCGGTCGGACACCCGGCCGCCGCCGACGCGCTGGCCCCGCACGTGACGGGTATCCCGGCCGACGAGGTCCGGTGCACCACCTTCCCGTGCTCGGCCGACGGCCGGTCAATCTGCGTCAACCCGCCGTGTAGCCAGGACCAGGCCACCGGCCAGTGGCGGTGCCAGTGCATGCCGGTGGCCGGAGCCGACGTCTCGTGGTTCGAGCCTGAAATGCCGGCTCTCGTACGCAGCCTCGAGCGGTTCGTGGCGCTCGGGCCGCGGAAGGCGGTCCAGGTCGAAGAGCTCCGGCGCGCCCAAGCCTTTGCCCAAGGCTTCTGCGCCAACCGATTCGCCGAGCGGCTCCGCCATGCGCTCCGCGATCCCGTCTCGCCCTACCACGACGGTGCCGCCGGCCGTCGGCGCTCGTTGCTTCCGCAGGCTCCGGCGGCGGAGGGGCCGGGACTTGCCAGACCGGCTACTTGGCCACCACTGCCGCGGGTGGTCTTTTCTTTCAGCACTAGCCCGGTCCGCATCGGCCGGACTGCAGCGCTGGTCCGCTCGCTGTGCGACCAGCGGCCGCCGCCGGCCCGGGTGGTGGTGGCGCTCCCGCAGCGGCACGCCCGGATGCCTAGCGTCAGATGGGACATTCCGCTCTTTCTAACAGACCAGGCGGCCCGTGCGTGCGGGGTCGACGTGCTCTTCGACGACGGTCCGGCTGACCCCGGTCCGGCGCTCAAGCTGAGCAAGGCCGTCGAGGCCGAAGAGGCGCTCAGCGCCGGCCCGACCGTCTTTATTACGATCGATGATGACAAGATCTACCGGCCAGGGCTAGTGGCTGACTTGCTCGAGGCGCACGGCCAGCACCCACGGGCCGCCATCGGGTTTGCTGGCTCAAGCACCAGCCGGTCGCACTTCTGCATCGTGCAGGGTGCTCTGGCCGGGGCGAGATCGAGCTGCCCAACCTCGAGGGGTTCGCCGCGGTCCTGTACCCGCGCGAGACGCTCGGCACCGCCGCCGACCTGAAGCGGTTTCTCCGGGAGGTCCCGCAACCATGCAGTACGGCCGACGATTTAATTTTCTCGGCGATGCTTCACCAGCGCGGCGTCAAGGTGCTCCGGCTGTTTGGCCGAACCGACCCGATTATCGGCGGGTTCGAGGACGACACAGGGCTGCACAGTCGCATGACCAAGAGCGTGCACATCGAGTGGCATCCCGAGGAGATGAAGAAGTACCAAATGTGCCTAGCATCCCGCCACTCGATGTTTGAGAGCCTCCACCGGTTAGCCGAGGCTTTCAGGAACGCCTCGGTCCCGGTCGTCCGGCATGGCGAGCTGCGTTGCAACAAGTGGTGTTACCGCTTCCAGTGTCCCGGGCGGGACGTGTCGTGTGAGCGGCGGGCGGCCGTCTGGGATAAGGCCACCTTTGGGTGGATCCAGCCACCCAAGCCTAGCATCCTCCCAGCGTCCATGTGAGAGAAGCGGTGCTCGATGTGGGGTGCACGACTGTGCTTTAGGTCACGTTCCGTCGAATCTGGGACAAATTCAAGTTGAGCCATCAAATGTCCATGGTCCATGGTTAATTCATACTCCTAGTACTATTGTCTATTGTAGTACTACTAATCATAATAAAATCATCTGGCATTTTATATTGAATTTGTGCCACTCTCAATCTCAAAAAAGATCTGAAGATTCTGGGCTAACACTAACACTAACACAAACACCTACTACCATCTAGGTACAACTAACTTTATAGTTAGACGCGATGGAGCGCGCCAGCGAGCCTCTCCTCTCCTTCGGGCCCCCCGCCGAGGGCGGCCCCCCAGCCCCAATGGACCTGTCGCAGGCGAAGCGACAGCGTCCGCCGTCAGAGGCCGAGCAGGTGTGTGCGACCCCGGTCGCACCCCGCGGCCCGTGGCCTCGGCCACACCCAACAAGGCAGCCATGCTGGCCACTGGCCACCCCCATGGGGGCAGGCAGGCTGCAGTCTCCACCACCCAACCACCATGATCACACTGCCACATCCTCCATGGGCATGCCTTATGGCAGAGGCCCCTCTCACCCCGGTGACGGTCGCGCTGCCACGGCAGCGCGACTCGAGGCCGGGTGGCCCCTATGGGCACAACAACATGACAGCATCCATTGACAAAACGTACAGCACAACCCCTTGGAGAAGCAAGGAGGACTGGCCAACAGGGAGCCGGAGGCAAACCCCAACCTCAAGAGCAACACAACACTCTCCCTCCCAACCTCTCGGCCTCGCGATACTCACCATCAACCTGTCCCTTCCTGCACCTCAGGCCTCAGGAGCCAGACTCAGAAGATGAGGACACCAATATGGACACAGATGCCACGTACGACATGTCGTTCCACCAAGAGGGCGACCTCACCTTACTCGACACGACGGTCTATGCCGCCATTGTCGAGCTTCTTCTCGAACTCGAGGGTGTGGACCCCGAGCCCGACTTCTGGGCCCGATCCTCGAAGGGCCCATGGCACATCGCGGTGAACGAAGGCGGCTTGCCTTCATTTGGTCTCCTTTCCCTCAGGGTTTCTTCCCCTCCCGCGGGGACTCTCACCCTACCATGAGCCCCCCCGCGAGCACCCCGAAGGAGAGGCCCAGGAGCACCCCGTACGCGACGAGAACGGCGTCGCCTTGGCTCGGTATGAGGGCGCGCCCCGAGAGGGCCTCCTTCGACAAGGATTCATTGTGGTGACGTTGGTGAACATCTCGAGGAGACGAGGAGAAAAATAATTAACTTCTTAATAGTCTCACCGCACACGCGGCCGTGGACCCTCTACTTTCTACTCACGCAGCAAAACTTTCTACACCCCCTCTCTCCTGGCCCTTTCCCCCCCGCCATCAGGCGACTCCCCCCGTGCACTACTAGGGGGATAGGGGAAAAGGGCTTAGATATGGTCGGTGGCCCGCGCCCCCCCCCGGTGATCCGTCCCCCCCTTCCTCCTATGCCTACCGGGCTGGCGGCGTCCTCAGTCCCGACTTATCCTGTAAACAGGTGCGGGACTTACATATTTTCCGGTGAG
The DNA here is from genome assembly GCA_018136815.1 of Isochrysis galbana. Lineage (NCBI taxonomy): Eukaryota > Haptophyta > Isochrysidales > Isochrysidaceae > Isochrysis > Isochrysis galbana. Next base: position 631,643 of record CM030943.1, on the reverse strand, counting down.
CGGAGCCCTCGCTCCGCCCCTGCGAGGCGCAAGGGGTGCATGGGAGTGGTCAGATTGGTCATTCCTGTGCTAGCGCTCGCTCAGCTCAGTGATTTAGGCCTGGATTCTTCAGCTGGGCTCACAGCGCGCGCGCACCTGTGCTGGCATCGTGCGCGTCGGCGTGGATTGGTCTGATGAGGAGGTAGGGGCCATAAAAGTCAGTAGGTACCACTGGTACAATCCCGTCATGGGCAGGGCTACCAGGGGCACTGCCATTGCTCCCTCGGACGGACTGCCCCGACGATCGGATCTCGCCGACGCGCAATGGCGGGCGCCGAGCCTCCCTGACCCTATGAGTTGTGCGCCCTGTTTAGTGGGTTGTCAGGGCAAACCTGGGCACCCCAAGCGGGGAGATGACAGGGGAGACCCTCGGGGGGAGGGAGCGAACCTTGGGGAAGATCGGCGAGGCTTCGACCGTTGCTCAGAAGGCGGCAAAGGAGGCAGACATTTTCCGTTGTCTTCCCCCCCCCCCCCCGAAGACAACCCGGTAGTCTTTAAGATTACGGGTTTGCGCAACCGTAAGCGTAATCGTCAAAGCCATAGAGAAAGAAGGCTTCACCTTCCTTAAGGGGAATCGTGAACGCATGAAGGTCGAAGGCGAGTCCGGCACCTTCGTCTCCAAGGTAGCTCACTCCACGCGCTGGCGTCTGCAGTCTGTTGACTCCCATACTCCCATGTGCATGGGGGGGGCCAGCATGGCTGCTGTGCAATGGTGTGGCCAGGGCCACGGGCCGTGTGGTGCAACCATAGTCGCACGCACCTGCTCGGCGTCGGGTAGCGGACGCGGTCGCTTTGCCAGCGACTGGCCCATGGGGACTGGGGCCGCCCTTGGCAGGGGGGCCTGAGGAGAGGAGAGGCTCGCGTCGGCGCGCTCCATCGTCCATCGCAACCAACTACAAAGTTAGTTGTTGCTTTGAGGTGCAATGTGGAATGTGCGAAACCGCGAAACCTGTTTTCAACGTTTCCTGAGTGGCTCCGCTGCCCATGTCAGCCTCACACGACAGGGAATAAAACACGTTCTTCCCGCAACCCGCCACCTCTCTAGACCCTCGCTCCTCGATTGTCCCGCTCCCAACACTTCCCCAACCCAATCAAAAATCTACTTCATCCAACTTGCAAAGCGAATGAGGGTCCGCGCTAGCCGGTCGAACCGCCCCGCGACGAAGTGCCGTCCGTTCAAGCACTAGTACATGGCCGCCGGGGCCTGCGGAAGCAACGAGCGCCGACGGCCGGCGGCACCGTCGTGGTAGGGCGAGACGGGATCGCGGAGCGCATGGCGGAGCCGCTCGGCGAATCGGTTGGCGCAGAAGCCTTGGGCAAAGGCTTGGGCGCGCCGGAGCTCTTCGACCTGGACCGCCTTCCGCGGCCCGAGCGCCACGAACCGCTCGAGGCTGCGTACGAGAGCCGGCATTTCAGGCTCGAACCACGAGACGTCGGCTCCGGCCACCGGCATGCACTGGCACCGCCACTGGCCGGTGGCCTGGTCCTGGCTACACGGCGGGTTGACGCAGATTGACCGGCCGTCGGCCGAGCACGGGAAGGTGGTGCACCGGACCTCGTCGGCCGGGATACCCGTCACGTGCGGGGCCAGCGCGTCGGCGGCGGCCGGGTGTCCGACCGGGTCGCGGGAGACTGTAGTGATCACCGGGATCCCGGCCACCATCGCCTCGACCGCCGGGATGCCGAACCCCTCTGATCTGTACGGGGCCACGTACACGTCAGCTGCAGCTAGCATGCCGGAGTGCTCCTCGACAGACATCCACCCCGACCTGTGGACCACCGTTGGGGCGCAACGCCGGGTGATGGCCTGCATCCTGTGGAGCGCTCGATCGTCGTACCCGTTGACATACGACGTGTGCAGCGTCAGCTGGGCTCCGGCTGGGTTGAGGCAGAGCCGAGCACTCGAGTTCCACGCGTCGAGCAGTAGGTCGACCCCCTTCCGTGGGATCAGCCCGCCAGTGAAGAAGAAGTGAACCGGCCCGGCCGGTCGGGCTGAGCCGAGCCGCAGCCGGGGCAGCGCCTTGCAGTCGACTACGCACGGGACAACACGCACCCGCTCACGCGGCACGCCCGACTCGACGATGCCCCGGGCGCCGGCAGTCGATGGGGTCCAAACCTCGGAGTAGCCCTCGCGGAGTAGCGCCCTGACCCACGCCGCCGGCAGCGAACCAAACTCCCACGGCAGCCAGATGATCTTGCGGCAGGCCGGGCCACAGAAGTAGGCTGGCTTCCCACCAAACTGGGGCGGCCACGACTGTTGCATCCACACGTCCACCTGGAAGCCGACTCCTCGCGACGCCAGCGCGCTCACTCCGACGATCGCCGGCTGGGGCGGGTCGCCCACATATACCACCTCCACCTCGTCGCGCATCGACGCCAGCGTGCGGAGGATGTGGTAGTTCTGGGCGGCCATCGACTCGCCGTTCCGGACGGCCGCCCCCTCGACCGCCACGCGGAGCCGCTGCGTCGACAAATAGTGGAGAAGCCGGCGGACGTCTTCCCGGAATTGTCCGACGCCAAAGTGCGCCTCGACGTGTCGGGCGCCATCGTCGGTGAGACGCCGTCGCTCAGCCGGCGTCAGAGCTGCCGTACGCGCCAGCCCAGCCGCGAAGCACCTGGCGTCTCGCGGAGTGCACAATGTCACCGCTGCCGGCGGCGGGCCGTCGGAGAAGGTGCCGTCGAGGGTGGTGGTCACAACCGGCACCCGTTCGAGAAGCGACCGGCAGGATTTGGTGGCAACGCCCGAGTGCTCCATGATCGGGTTGATGGTGGCCACTACCGTCGCCAGGAGCGCCGACAGCGCCCGGTCGTCCAGCGGGCCGTGGCACCGGACGCGGCGGTGCGCGCACAGCGCGTTGGACGCCCGGACCATCCCGACAATGTGGAAGGTGCCCAGCCGGTCGTCAAGCACCGGCAGCACCCGCTCGCCGAACCAGGCCACCCCCATATTGTTGGCCGGGTTATCGTACCCAACGAAGAGGAAGCCGGTCCGGCGGTCGGCGGGGGTTGGGGCGGCCACCACCGGCGGAAGCGGAGCCACATACCGAAGGGTGGCCGATCGGGTCTCGGGAGCAAGGGTCCTCAGCACGGCCAACGATGCGTTTGTGATGCCTACGATGAGGTTGGCCCGCGCGTAGATGGCCGACTCGTACTCGATCATCTCGGCGACGGAGGTTGCGACCACCACAGCCGCTTTCCGGCACAGGCAGGACAGACTAGGAAGCCACGACGCCCAGGAGGTCGCTGCGGCCGCGGCGGCCGGCTGGATCACCGCCGGGTCCCGCTTGGCCAGCCCCGCTTGCACCACCTCGGCCACTGCCTTGTCGCCAGCCAACCCAGGATTGGCCGCCATCATCGCCCGGAAGCCCACGCCGATGTCATCGCAGATGGCCACCACCTGTACGCCCCACCTGCGGCCGACCGCGGTCAGCCTGGTCATCCACTTCAGCAGCCCAAGGTTCGGCCACGTCCACATGACCAGCACGTCGTACTGTTGCAGGAACAACCCGATCGCCGCGTCGTCCGCATCCGCCAACGCAGACGGCATCTTGAGCAGCGGCGGGTGGATCACGCTCACCCCGGCGCGGTAGAGCACGGCCCGGTCGCCTGTATCGTTGTAATTCTGCCGGTGCAGGTCGTTGCCCGTCGAGTCGAAGGGCAGAACATCGGTCTGAAGCCCGAGCTCGACAAGAGCCTGCACAAACTCGAGCGGCCGCGAGTCGGCACCCTTGAACTGTGGGACCGGGACGGTTGGCCAAACGATCAATATCCGCTTCCTCAGCTGCGGCTCATCGTTGATGTAGGCCGGCGCGTACTCCTTGGTCTGCCAGTACAAGGTGGGCACCGGCTGCTCCAACGCACGGCACGCCAAGCGCTGGCCCAGCATGAGGAGCGCGAGCAGTAGCCCGAGGCCGACGAGGATGGGGTAGGCAAGCGGGGCGCGCTTCACCCGCCGGGGCTTTGTCGTCGGCAGCAGCAGCGATCCCTCCTCGGCAGCGCTGCCCACACGACGTGGACGCATGGCGCCGCCTACCGCCGCCGTCACAACCCTCGCCTCGGTCGACTCTCGAGGCTCGAGCTTCGCTTCATGGCCATGCCTCATTTTCAAGATGTCCTAAAACTCTCTCAGTCAGTCGTTGGTCGTTGGTACTCTCGGTAGTAGTAGAGGCAAAAACCCGTCGAGTAAATCTTGAAGCAAGCAAAGATATCAGCTCTTTCACCATTGTTCGAAGTTTGAGTTTGAGGAAGTCCTCATCAAGAATAATCGCCTATTTCCCAAAGCTTCACATCTCTCTTAGATCGATGGTGAAACTCGGAGAGGAGGGGCGTTCGAGCCCCGGCGGGAGGGGGGAAAGGAGCAAGGGGCCGCTTGAGAGGGGACACACACACCGCCACCAGAGAGCACGTGTCGAGCGGCAGCGTGCCCTCGAGGATAGGGCGGTCAAACATAGTAAGGATTGGGCTGCATTTTTTGACCGTGGCGCGATGCCAATAAAAAACCTCCGGGGGGGGGGGGCTACCTGACGCTACGAAAATCTTCGCCAAGAAATGGTGCGATTCGCCTCCCCTCTCCCCCCCCTCCGTCACGCGCGCTCACGCTCTACCCGTAAAGAATTGGCGGTCGCGCCCGCGGGGGGATCGGGGATCGTTTCCTTTTTATCTAAGCTTCATTCGGCATTTGATTCCCGCCCGATGCAGCGCCGTGTCGGGCTGCCGACAGTCCGACCACTCCCTGACCCTCTGGCATCATTGCCCGCGCAGCCCACCCAGCTCCTCATAGCGCGCGCACGCGGCTACCCTGGCTACCACAGTACCACAGTACCACAGGCCCCGTCACGACCATCCCGACCTGCCCCTCGCCCTCGCAGGATTCGCCCTCACTCGAACTCGGCATCGAGAACCAGGACCAGGTCACCAACGCGGCCGTCCACGCGTGGCTGACGAGCCTCCGCCGTTGAGGCTGCTCTCGCGGTCCTCCTCTCTTTGACAGTGCCAGATACGGCTAGGGGTAGGTAAAAATATGTACATATCGTAACTACGTATTTGGACCCTTCCTGGGCGAGTCTACATAACTACATATTTGGGGGGGGGGGGATATCTCCGACATATTTGGGCTCTCTCTCTCTCTCGCACGGGGGTGGGGGGGCGGGGGCGGGGGGGGGGGGTGCACGCGGGAAGGACCGTTTGGTTCAGTGACAGTGAGTCGCACGTGCGGGAACGAGTACGTAATACTTTCACGTGTTTCTTGAATAACTTGATGGAGGGCGGAGTTCGGAGATCTCGGAGTGCGTTAGCGTTAGCGCGTTAGCTTACTTAGTACTTATAGTGCAAAAAACGCGAAAACTCACGACGTTAGCCCCGTGGAGCGTCGGCCAAATTGCCAGCTCCTTGTGGGGTCAGCTGCGCAACATCCCGAATGCCTCTCAACGTTTTCCGGTCCAATTTGGAAGCGACGAATCTCCTTTCAGAGGACTCCTCGGTGGGACGGAGAAAGAATCTCCCATCCGTAGGTTCAATTTAGATAAGGATGAGTTAGTGAAAATTTGCAAGTCGTCTAAATCGTTTGATGCCGTACCTACAATGCCTTTGCCGCCCCAAACGTCAGGTTCCCGACTCGTCTTTCGACGCTGTGAGGCAGGGAGAACACCTGCCGCCAATGCTCAACCAGAGCATCGGCGGCAGGTGTTCTCTCTATGTTTTTGTCGGCTCCTCGGATTTTCACGTGCATCATAGGGCTGGTAGCAATCTAGAAATGTAATTTAAGCTAGCCTGCAGCATGATCTGCGACGGCGCGACGCGCGCGGCCGAACAGTACTGTGGAATTGATAGCTTTTTGTTTGACGTCTAAAGGGAGAATTTTTCTCCGCACGGAGGGCTCGAAAATTGGGCAGAAGGGAGAATTTCGAGCTCTAGACCGCCCGTTCTTTTGGCTACTAGTAGATTCAATATGTAATCTAGCCAAGCACCGGCCTGAAAGCTTCAGGCGTGATGGTTGCGATCGATTTCTGTGGGCAATCGTGTCGTGAATCACGATTGGACACCGGCTGCTTTGCGCTCATCTCGAGCCAACTTTTGGAATTTTTTGGTACACACGGATGACCTCCAAGGCCATTCACGTTCGGAGACACACAAGTCATACCCGCCAAGCACGGGCCAGTCAATAGTTTGCCCGTTTTTATAGCACAACATCCCAACATGGAGCACAAAAAGTAGTTTTGTTTTCGCATTGACGTGCTGAATTGACGGACAGCCTCGTGTCTTCGAGCGTCTCACGTTCGATTTCGAGAGACAACCCCTCCTTTTCTCTCGATGATTCGACAGTCTCATATGGTAAGACTGGAAGTCGCGTTCCGTCAAAAGAGGGCCAAGTGATTCTTTTTTTTCACCCAGAGGTGCATGTTTTCTTTTTCAAACAGTCTCCAGGGTATTATTATTACAAAGATGAGTACAAAGCTAATCAAGGACGCGGCGCGTGAGCATAGCAACTCCCCCCCCCCCTTCCCCCAAACACACGGTAACCCCAAAGCTTACTGAGTTTTCAATTCATCCTTTTCGTCTTTTTCTCACACCCCTCCTCCTCGATCCTATTGTCGATGTCGTTCTTCTGGCAGGCGACGATGTCGCTCGGCTGATCTTGGGTGGCGAGGTCCGTGGTGAGGCAAGTGCACGTAGCAGCGGGCTCGTGGTGGGCGGCAATGCAGCTAAAAGTGCAGCCCTATACATACGTGTGAGTGCGATGTGCAGCCGGCGGCACGTGTGCAGTGTTGCTGGACTCGTGCTGTTGTGTCCCTCGCGGGCTGTGATGGGTGAGGAATGCACGATTGCGCTTTCGTGGAGTGAGAGGTTGTGTGGAGTGTTGATATGATGCCAACCATAAAGTTTGTCCCACATTAATCGGCACAGGGGGCACGCACCTGATACTGAGAGCAGATGTACACCGGCGGCGAGCGCCCCGCGCTACACACATGTCGCGCCATCTCGTGAAGTGTATGAGCGCTCCCTACAGTGAGTGAGTGGGAGACGAAGGAACAGAGGCAGCTCAGCAGAGGGATGGTGGGCGGTGGGCGAGGGCGTCGAGAACTGCTCACCGGCCACGGCAGTGGTCCGGCAGTGGTCCAAGATAATGTGCCACCATGGCCTCGCGACTCCCTCTCCCTCCCGGTCCACCAGAGCCCCTACTCCTCTCGCCTCGCGCTATTGTCAGACTTTTGTACAGCCGTTTTGGGCCCGCTCCACGTGCTGCGACGGTCGTGTGAGAACGACGCGTGCGCGACGGAGCAACGCTGGCAGTGCAGTGTGCCTGCGGTTCTGTCTCACCTGTGGGAGCCCTGCGGCAGCCCGCATAGTGGTAGTGGCTAGGCCAGATGTGTCGGATCAGCCCGATAAAAGCGGGAGTCCTGCCGGCACTTCCCAAAAATAGAACGTCAAACTTTTGGCAACGAGGGGTACCCATGCCCTCCTCCCTGGCGCGCTCGCGCGCCGACCTTGGTGGGAGTGTAACACCCCCCCCCCCCCAGGCCCCCCTAGAAAAAAACCCTTTAGAAAAAAACCCCCCAGGCCCCCAGGCGCGAGTTGGGAGGGTGCTCACCCCCCCCCCCCCCCCGCCCCCCCTTCCTTCCCCCTTCCCCCGCTTCCCCTTCCCCTTCCTCGCCCCCCCGCCCCCCCCCCCCCCCTTCTCGCCCATGATGGCAACGGCTGTGCGAAAACTGGTACTCCAGCTGCGCATCATCTTCACCGAGCTCGACGCCGAGCTGCCGGGCGACGAGGCACCCATCTCGGAGCTTGTGCTCTTTGGCAGGAAGTACCTTGTAGAGATGGGGCTCTGTGCCGATGACCTCGAGGAGGAGATGCGTGAGCAGCGGGAGAAGGGATCAGCCGATGCTGAGCTCAAGCTCAAGCAGCTCGACGACGAGCTCGAGCGCGTCAAGAGGGCTGTGTGCATTTGGGATCTCGCGATGATCATGCTCATCCGCAGGCCACTCGTCGCAGGTGCATGCCCATTCGCAGCCACAGCGCACCGACATGCGAGCCGGTGGGGTGAGCTACGCAGCATGCTAAAGGCGGGGCAGACAGCACAGCCCACCCAAGAGCGTCCATCCCGTAAGCCGCTCATGCACTTCTTGAGCTGCAGGAAGGTGCACATGCCTGCCCTTGAAAGATGACTTGCGTTAGATGCGGAGTCTCTCGTCTCCTTGACAAATCCGGGTGTATGCGCACAGGCGAGATGATACTGAGCTGGTGGCATCGCCACCTTTGTAACCACACGGAGCTTACAACCCAGTTGAAGGCTCTGATGCGTGCTCGAGCACCGGAGACTGATCCGGCCTACTGGCCCACGGTCTGCTCCCTCATCGCGCACGGCAAACCGGATGACGCACGCACACTTTTGGGGGGGCACTCAGCTTTTCAGGAGGACCCGTCTGGCATATCCTCGCCAGTTGGCGCGATGCTTCTTCGCCTGGACACTCTTATCGATGCGCTGCCTCGTCTGACTGATGACGAAGTCCTAGCTCCTCATCACGAGGTCTCCGCGCGATCGCTTGGTACGAAGACGTACTCTATGCCCATCGCAAGGGGTTGCGACACTCTTTGTACATCATTGTAATCTATAGCTCAAGGGTTGGGCACTGGATCGCTTCATGCTGCCAGACTCCTGTCCGCCCCGCCGCTGACACTGTGTATTTCCCGCTCACAGTCACCTATCAGCCAGGGCCGGCCGTCGTACTCATGCCTGCACTCACTTGCCATTGCAGGAGTAGAGGAGACATTGTCTGTTTTCAGCCTCCGCTGGCGAATTTGGAAGGAGGATGCCACGTCACTCCGCGCCGATGCCGATGCTGCAATTGCTGCCGGTGAGGCGGGTGCACAGGGAGTGCGTGACGTCGCCTTGCTCATGTGTGCTGACGCCCACGCTCTAAGCTCGGCCGTGAAGGGTTCATGGCTTGCACTGCTGATAGCCCGACTGCTTTTGGAGCAGCCAACGCGCCGGCGCTGGCAGCTCTCCGAAACCATGGCCGATAGCGGAGACGGACTCATCCAGGAGGATGCGTTCCAGGCGTGCCTCTACGCCCTACTTCAAGATAACCCGTATGGGGCCATGCATTCGTTGCGCTCGCAGTACGGAGATGGCTGGTTGTTGTGCCACCTATGGGACTTGCTTTGCCGCGCCCGTGCTGTACCTGTAGATGATGTTGCGGCCGAGTCCTCACTTACCATCCGTCAGACTCTTCTCCTCTATTATGCCAAGTCTCTTGGAAAGGACGATGCACTTTGGCAGTTGGCTGCCGCGTACGGTGGTGACCTGCTCGCTCAGTCATCTGCAGCCTCAGAGGCGCGCAAATGGATGGCATCCATGCTTCGCGAACGGGCTAGAGCTGCCGTCGGTGCTTCAGGCGGAGACAGGCTGCATTGCGTTAAACTTCGCAAACTGCTGCACGTCTGCGAGAAGCATGGGCTCAAATCCACGGCCGAGATGATATTGAATGATCGCGCACAGACTTCTCGTACAAGCGGCCTCAGCGCAGTCCAAGAACTCCAGGCGAGGGCGGAGCTCTCAATCGGCGATGACATTGATATCACGGCTTGTGAGCTAGGACGTCTTGCAATGCGGGCATTCGACAAGGCGATTTCCGCGGAGAACGCCCCCCTCGGTGGCGATGCCTTAGCAGAGCTCCGCGCACGCATTCGTTCAGATGGTGTGGCAGGGCCCGCATACTTCCAAGGTCCGTCATGGCTTCCTATCTACATCGATTTCCTAGAGCTGCTGGCGAAGCTAGCTTTGTCGGGCAACCATCTGGGAGGGGAGGCGAGTGTTGGGGGTAGTTGTGTGGAGATGAACGGCAAGGCGCTGCGGCAGCTTGCCATCGCCTTGTGCGTAAGTGACGACAGCGGCTCGTGCTACGCTGCGGCGCACCTCGCAGTCTCCCGGAGAATTCTGCAGTTTTTGGCTGGAAGTGGAAAGATGGCCCCGCAGTCGCATCTAGAGCTCTATTGCCTTACGGGTGCGACGCGAGGAAAGCCGCTCGCTCTTGGGGCAAGGGACGCCTATGCTCTTGTGTCCCACTCAGAGGACCTCCTTGCGCTGGCTTTCGCCGAATTTGCGGCCTCCGAGTCGCACGAGCGTCGTGAAGAGGAGCGTGCACGTGCCAAGGCGCTGAGCAATGCTTTAGCCGACGCTATTCTTCGAGACGCCGAGGTTGCAAACGCAAACAAGTGTTGGGGTGCTGGTTGCTGACTTTGAGTTGCTTGCGAGGCGACTCGCTGGTTGGCGGCAACTGGAATCCGACCAGTCGTCCACAACAAGGGCCACAACCGGGGTGTGCATCATGAAGTTATGCCCATGCCGAGTGGGAGGACAGTCCATCGAGGTCGTGTGGCACACATGCTCATGTGGAGGCATTGATTGCGTTTCCTCACCATTGTGAGATAGCCTGGAGCGTAAGCGGAAGAGAAACTGCACGGGTAGCGGTTACGGCTCGATAGAAGTTCAATGAAAAAACAACTTCTTGATCTCCTCGCCGCGCACGCGACCCTGCTCAACTAGTTCGCAGCCGCGCCCGCCTCCCTTATCGCACCATCACACTTGCCTTGCGGCCCGTCCCCTTGTGCTCTACCTAAAAAAAAAATCTTGAAATAGTCCGCTATGCTACTATGGGCACTCCTTCCTCTGGATTCCCGCTGCCATCGCCCTTGCCTCTTCCACTCCCTCCTTCCCGCTCCCCCCCTCGTTCCTTGTTCTTCGGTTTCGGCTCATAATAGTACTCTTACCCCATCTTTGATTTTGTGTTGATCACAAGGGCGTCTCTGCCGTTTGCTTTGAAGACTGGTGCGCTGAGTTCTCGCGCATCCTTGATCTTAGGTTTTGGTATCCTCATCTATCAGTAAACTGATAGGGTGTCAGAGCAAGGCTCATCTCACTCTTGGAGATGGCCTGCGAGGGCGCGCCGGCAGCTAGCGCGGAATGCGGTTCTTGCGGGGAGCTCATGGAGCTTTCCTCGGGGGTGACTACGGGCATGGTGATCGACGCACGACGCACGACGCACGGAGGGCGCGGAAGTGTGGAAGGAGGCTTGTGGGAGGTGGTGGCAGGCGACTGGGGGTGGCTCAGGCGCGTGCTTGGCTGGTATTGACTCGTTGACTCGGGGTATAGACTCGGGAACTCGGGGGGACTCGCTTGGGAACACGGTGGGACTCGACGAAGTTGCTACAAAAACACTCACAAGAAACCCAAACCCCAACGACCTTGGGCTCAGAAAACTAACGTAAACACTCCGGAATCATACGATAAACAAACCCTCCCCGTGCGACAAAGGCTGAGGTCGCGATCGCTCGTCATGCGCGAAGAAATACGGAAAGAGAGCGCAAAACTACGCAAACGAAGGGTTCAAACTATCGTTAAAGTGAAAACTCGTCCGCTGAAGCCAACGCGGAGGGTCGAGGAGAGGTCCAAACTCGCGCGGGGGGAAGAAGGCGATGTGCAGAGAGACCTTCTAGACAAGCGACGAGCAAGGGGCGACGAAACAAGACGCGAGACGCGGGGCGCGTGCCATTCGTTCTTCCCTTCTTTCACCGAAAACGCGGCGAAACTAACGTTAAACATCGGTACCCCCTCCGCGAGAATCGCGAAGAAGAACGGACGAGATGGAGGCAATCATCGAAGGAATCGCGAGAGGAATCGAAGCGAGGGGGGGAAACAGCGCGCGCGGGGGGGGGAACGAACGACGGCCGGAGGAAACGAACCGCGCGCGGAGGAGAAGAACCTCGCGCGGGGGGGGGAATAATATAACGGCCGGAGGCGACGGATGGCACGCCGAGAGGAAGAACCTGCCGCGGGGGGCGAGGGACCGAGGGCACGGCGGGGCAGCGTGGGAGGGCGCGAGGGTGATCTCGGAGCGAGATCGCGTCCTTTCCCTCGCGGAGCGCAGAGAGACCCCCACGGAACATCCTGGGACCGGAGAATGTTTTGGACGAAACTTCCCTCCGTCGGCCGAGGAGAGGAGGACGGAGAGAGAGAGAGAGAGAGAGTCTCGCAGAGCAACTGCGGAACGAGAAGTCGAAGTCATGCCGGTTTATTACCTTAAACGAGCCAACAATTATAGTAACAGCAAAAACAAAATTCGAATCGCAAATTTCGAGACCAAAATCTGCAAACCTGGACTTGAGACCATGGGGAATCCGAATCTGTGTGTCTTGTGCGTCAGTGGCAACACGGGGAACTGTTCAATTGTAATTGTGAGCGCGTACCTTACACGAATATTCATGCCTACAGCCTTCAGATGGGCAGGAATACAACACCCCCCGACTTAAATCGAGACGTCTCCCGATGTCGAGCCAAGAGAGTTCATTTAACCATACGAGACGAGAGACTTAGAAGAGGAGGATTAACCCATGGATCCAAAGCGAGCACAAAATCGGCAGCTTAGCGCGGCGGCCCCCGATTTCGTACGCCACGTCCTACCACGTTCTCCCTTTTACAGGAGTTTTGCTCGGGCAGTTGCGCTGGGTCAGGCGCTGACGCGACGCTAATCATCCACTTCCGGTCGACTTAGCACTTAGCGCTACGAACGTGAACGAGAACGGGTACGACTTGAAGGCAGATCAGGAGGAATACGATTTGACTCTTGAACTCGACGTGGAACTTGATTAGACTGGGGACTTGAACTTGGACTTGAAGAGGAGTCTACAGCGGAGTGAGCTTGGGGTTGAACCGGACGGCGGTCGAAAGTGGTGTCGTACGACTCAACTAGATCAGCACAACGCCGAAGCAACTCAATTCGAGACTCCCAAGTAGCTTCAGAACGAGGATAGCCGCGCCATTTGACGAGATACTTGAATGAAACTCCATCGCCCTTGCGATCGAGTAACTCTTCGACCAAATACTCATCTCCAGCGAGCGGAGACGAATCGGTGACGGTAAAGTACGGACGAAGATTGGAAATGTGAACTTCATCCTTGACTTGACGATTTTCGAGATCGCGTAGACGGTATCGAGTGGCCGAGATGGCTTCTTCTACTCGGTAAGGACCGGAGTAGAGGTATTGAAGTTTGTTGGCGTGGCCAGGGATTCGACGACAAACTCTGTCTCCTTGTTTGAAGGTAACACCGAGTTTAGACTTTTGAGAGGCGGAGCGCATCGATTCACGTTGGGCTTCTTGAGTACTTTCGAGGGCGGAACGCCACGACTCGAGAAGCTTCTTATTGAGCTCGGTGGCGTAAGTGACGGCATCGGACGGAGGCCTAGATGGAAGCAACTCAAGAACAGGAGCAGGGTCAGCAAGTTGAGCTGGAAGACGAAGCTCCCGACCAAACAAGATAGCCGCGGGTGACTTGGGTACGACGCGACCGGCGGTCGCTCGCATAGACATGAGAAGAAACGGAAGGTGATCGACCCAATGGGCGCCGCCTTCATTGGAGACTCGAGTCATCGTGAGGAGAGTTTGTTGAGCTCTTTCTACTAGCCCTACGCCTTCGTGGCGATAGGCTTCAGTAGTGCTCAAGTCCGTGCCGGTCGCTTTGAGAATTAGGTCCACTAATCGAGAGCAAAGATTCGAGCCGGCGTCGGTTCGAAGTTGGCGAGGGACTCCATAACGAGATACGATGAGACGCATGAAGACGTCTAGACATTTCGAGGACGAGGGGTTACCGTTGCAAGGCTCAGCTTCAATCCAACGAGAGAGAGAATCGACGAAAACAATCAGCTTGTCAAAACCGGAGCGGCCGGATACGAAATCGTGAGTGGGCGCCATCGAAAGAATATCGCAATAGACGACGTCGAAAGGATAAGATCCGATGGAAAGACCGGATGGATGGGCGAGCGGTCGCGGTAACGGTTTGCCAAGAATGCATTCGTGGCACTCTCGAACGTATTCCGATACAGAGGCGGACATGCCAGGCCAGTACACTCGAGTACGAAGTAGGGTAGACGTCCTTGTCGCACCTGGGTGACCAAGGTGGTCATGGTAGGCGCGGGGGTACGTGTCACGAAGGGACTCCGGAATGTACAAACGAAGAGGAGCCTCTTCCGCTTCTGAGGAGCGGTAGTAGAGTAGGCCATCGCGAAGGAGGAATCGGGAACTTTTCTTCGACGACGAGCTAGAGTCAATCGAAGAGGAAGCTTTCGGAAGGATCGACTCGACTTCAGAAAGGATCGAGCTGGCGAGATCGTCGGTAGAGAGCGCTTGACGTAATTCGTCGGCATGAGGCACGCCCACATCGAGATACGAGGAGGTAATCGACTCCGAAGATTCCGATGCTTGACGAGCGAGCCTATCGCTTGCTTGTTGGCGGCGAGCGGTGAGGGTGGATGAAGTAACCGCGGCGGCGACTATGTCGTGAATTTCAGAAGAATCGAAAGAATGGGCGTCACTCTCCTCGAGATGGAGAGGATCGTGATCAGGCTCGAGAGCAACTAAGCGGGATAAGCCGTCGGCGTCCCAGTGAGTGACTCCAGGTTTGTGCACGACGTCGAATCTATATTCGGCTAGCTTTAGGACCCATCGCATGAGGCGCGAGGCTGGACCACCGGTGACTTGATCTTTCATCGTGTGAAGCCAGCGCAAAGCTGAATGGTCTACGACGAGGGTGAAGTGGCGACCCCAAAGATAAGGCCTCCAATTTCGGATCGATTCTAGCGCTGCTAGAAGTTCGATTTCAGTGACTGTCCAATGGCGCTCAGCCGGACTCAAGCTACGACCGTAGTATGCAACGACGCGCTCTCTCCCTTCGTCGTCTTTTTGGGCGAGGACGCCGGCGATGCCGAGCTTGCTAGCACCGTCGGTTTTAACGAGGAAAGGACGGTCGTCTCGAGGAGGTGCAAGTACGGGTTCTTCACAGATAGCTTGCTTGAGATCTTCGATAGCCTGTCGACAGGCTTCTGTTTGCGACTCGACCGGGACGTCGCACCCTTTCCGCGTGAGAGCGGTTAACGGCGCCGCACGGATCGCAAAACGACGGATGAAACGGCGGTAGTAGGAGCACAATCCAAGGAACGAACGGACGGCTTCGATCGAGTTGATTTGGGTTGGGTCGATTTTCGAGACAGCTTCCACTTTCTTGGGATCCATCCGAAGACCTTCACGCGAAACAACGTGGCCGAGATATTCAGCCGAGGTGGCAAAGAAAACGCATTTCGACATCTTGCAAGTGAGGCCCGCCCAGATGAGACGTTCCAAGACAAGATCAAGACGGTGTAACATTTGTTGGAATGACGACTCTTCCCTGGCCTGCAGCGAGTCACCTACACCTGTCGACCAGGCGCCGACATCATCCAAGTATGGCATACAAATCTCCCATGCCAGCCCACCGAGAACGGCGTCCATGAGGCGGCACATATACGAGGGACCGGATTGAACACCGAAAGGCAAGTAATTGAACTCGTACTTGCCGCGATGAGTAGTGAACGCGGTGATATGTTTATCGGATTCTTTGATCGGTATACCCCAGAAACCAGATGCCAGGTCCAGGGTGCAAAGGAATAGAGAATCGAGGTTGCCTTGACCGGACGACAATCGGTCGATGGCTTCTACCGTGAGGGGAAGAGGGCTGTCCTCTAGACGAAGCTTGGAGTTGACGTCGCGATAATCTACGCAGAAACGTACGGAGCCATCCTTCTTAGTGACTAACACGACTCGAGAGGCCCACGACGAATTTGATTTCCTAATGATGCCCGCGGACTCCATCTTGCAAACTTCGTCCTCTATGATCTTCTCACCCTCTCGTCCAACTCTAGACGGTGCGTGACGGTGAGCTTCGGCTCCGGGGTTGAGCGGTAGCTCTACCTCCATCACGTGAGTGTGATTCGGGTTAGTCGGGTCAATTGCGAAAGCAGCGATACGTCGGGCCAGTAGACGACGAACTTGTTCACGTTGGGGCATCGAGAGACGGCCCTCGGGGTCGATCTTGGCTGCCTCGAGGAGCTTGCGTTGGTCCTCGTTGAGCGACTCAATCACATCCGGCGAGTTATTGTCACCGACGCGGTGATAAGTTCCAGCGTGAATCTTGAATCGAACCTGTAGCGAAGCTACAGGATGGAACGACGGAAGGTGTAGTGGTTTGGGGTCAGTATTGGCCACCGTAACCGCGATGGTGTGGTCGGATTTCGGCCTCTCTACTTGAGGGATGACGAGCGGAGAGCTGTCAATAGTCTCGCGTGTAGGGAGCCGGTCCACGAGCATGGCGCAGTCTTCGTGTTCTCGAAGAGCTAGCGGAATTCGGACGTGAAACGTCGCCCGATGATAGGCCGGGATCGTGATAGGTTCATGGGTATATAGGAGGTACTCGGAGCCACAAGACGCCGGCGCTTTGGCGGCAAACTCATCGGCCGTGTTGAAGAGCGGCTCGGAGACTAGCTGGTTGTCGTTTTCGGCGGCTTGCGGCCCTCGGAAGAAGTCAGTCGTGATTGGGTTCGCGGAGGTCGGACAGACCTGTGCACAAGTCATGCTGACAGGGACCACCGCTATCGGTGACGTCGAGACGCGAAAGATCGGCGGAGCGTCGGGGCTTGGACTGCCATTAACCTCAAGAGGAGCCACCGTGGATGGGGCACCGAGGGTGATAGAGCCGTCCGCGCTGTCGGAGGCGAGCTGAATCGAAGCGGCGTGCGTAGCTAAGAAGTCGTTCCCGAGCAGTAGCATCGGGTTGCCTTCAATCACCATGAACGTATGACGAAAGAGAAATCCACCGACGGAGAAAACGATTCGAGCCTTGCCTCGCGTGATAAGAGGTAGGCCGTCTGGGCCATGGAGCGGTGTCACTACGGCTTGCGGCAGCCGCTCGACGCATGCGTCGTTGGGTAGGCTGGACAAGAGGGAAGTGGTCACGACCGACGGGCCAGCTCCGGTGTCAGCGAGTGTGCTGTTGACCGTGAGGGCGGAGTCGGCTAAGATTACTCCTTCTTTGCCGGCAGCCTCGCCGGAGCGGCAGACCATTAGATCTCGAACATATAGACAATGCCTTGGGTAGGCAGATGGTAGGGTATCCACGACGCTCTCCGGCCGGTGCGCGGTCACGTGTGCAATGGTGTCGGACAGGGACGGGGTTGGTCGCCAGCGTCGTTGCTCGGGTGAATTCGTCGTCAAACTGGTCGTCGTCTCTTCGGGTACTCCGACTGCCGCTATCGTGGCAGAGGGCCTAGAGGGGTCGTCCTCGTTGGTAGCGGTACAGGGTGATAGCTTGGGACTAGTGTAGCCCAGGCCTCTCTTGTCGGTGGGGTGCCTCGGGTGGTCGGACATCTTTTCCCAATCTTTCTCGAGACGGGCTTGGGCTTCTGTCTTGGGTCTTCGAACTAATGAGGCTAGCTCTTCGGCGCGGATGCCTTTGGCTTCCACGAACTCGATCGGCGCTCGGACGGCAGCGGCGAGGTCGGATTCCTCGTCGGCGTTTCGTCCGGCTAGAGCTTGCGCTCTTATTTCGTCAGCGGTTTCGAGCGTGACGTTGGACCATTTCTGGTCCCCGTTCACTCCGAATGATTGCCATTGTTGGCGCCGCTTCCGGAGAGTCGTCGGCGTCGTCGGACGCGGCGAGCTCGCGCGTGCCGGAGGCGGGGCGGTCCATGGAGAGAATGGGTCGTGGAGTGTAGACTCGGAGGCGTGGAGTGGCGTGTCGTTGTCGTGGTTATCGTGGGTTTCTTTTTGGTCTTCGTGGTTGTCTGACTCGGGAGTAGCTGGACGGGAAACAACGGGGTCGGAAGAAACTTCACTCGTTTCCCTCCCCCTCTCATAACGATGAAGAGCCGACCACGGCTCGTAGGCGGTAGCCTCGGTCGAGCTAAGTGAAGGCCGGTCCAATAGGCTGCACCGCGCGCAAGCGAGTAGCTCTAACGCGGACAATTTCTTCGTCGACGTCTGGTCTCGCTGTTGGCTCAAATGTCGAAGAAGAACCGGCATCCAATGGATCGCCATCGCTCCAGCTACACCGACGTAGGTGCGGCTGCGAAGAGCGCCACGGTGCGGTGAAGGAGAGAGGTTAGCCATGGCCGACTCACGGCCATCCACGACGCAAGTTGGCTGGAGGGGCGGCAGCCCTTTGGTGAGGTACAACCCGGTGGCTTTCTGGTGTCCAGTGCCGTGCTCCCAGGGTTGGACGAATTGGGTCGGGGTCAACCCCCGACTAAACGGCGAGCTTCCGCATGCATCCGAGGGTTCTCGACCGCTACAAACGGAGCAGTGGCGGAGGCCATTGACTTGAAGACGCGAGCGGCCGACTCAAGAGCGGCACGACGTCCGGGTTCTTGGGAGAGCCATTGACTGCTGACAGCGGAGAGGTACGTGCAGGGCGGGTGGGCGATGACTAGGTCCCAACCTAGGTTTTGGACATGAAGCGCGTCGCCTTGGAAGTGGGGCACGTAATCGATCTCGGAAGGATACAAATCGCACGTAGCTACATCAGCACCGGCGAGTAGGAACATGGAGGAGACGACGCCGCTCGTCTCGCCAACGACGAGAACGCGTGGTGCGTGACAGCCAGACGTCAGCCCGTCTTGGACTCGTTGATTCATCTTCGTGAGCTCAGCGCAAAGCTCATCGAAGTGCTTGGGTAGCGCGGCGGCAGGCGAGGCTAGGGTGCCATTGCGAGGCCGGCGAAGCTCTTGGGCTGCCTCCGTGAGGTGCCGAGGTAATACCACCGCAGAGCCGCTCGCTCGTGCACGAAGAGAGGCGAGAGCGTGGAGAGCGGGTGACGGGGTATCATCACGGGTGCCGACATCGGAGTTGTTTTGAGAGGAATCGAAGGCTGGATCGCGGACGCATTGATCGCTGCCACGCGCATGATGGTGGTGGCAGTGGTATCGAGAGGCAGGCAGTGCTCGGAGGCGGCGACCGGTGGCCGCAGCGACGTAGGACGAATGGAAGAAGACTCGGATATCGACGACGTAGAGACGGGCTCGGAGGACGGGATTGACGAAGAAACTCGGGGAAGTGGGGTGTCGGACGGCGGCGACGGACGCCGCGGCCGCGAGACCACCGGTGAGAGACATGAAGGACATGGCTCAGGGACTCGGTTGGGCTGGCTCAATGGGCGTAGAAGCTCGGTTTGGGAGGCCGCCGTTCCTCGACGTGCAGAGGAGTTGTGGTCACTCTCCATGGTCACGTCGGAAGAGGAGACGTCGTTGCATTCTGTCGTCGGCGGGGTCGGCGCCGGCGAAAGAAGGGACGTGGCTGTCGTAGAAGCCGGCTGCGGGGAAGGCTGGGGCCAGGGTGGTGGCTCTGCGGCAGCGGCTGGCGTGGGTAGTGGCCGAAGAGGTTCTGCAATGCGAAGCATTCTTCGGAGGACTTGGCTCGGGCTAGCGGGTGGATGGACCGCTGAAATTACGGTGGATTCAGACTCGAATTCGGAAGACTCGGCGACTTGAGAGGGGCTAGGAGACGGCTGTTCAAGCTCCTCCAGGGCTCTCGGTTGATGGGGTGGCGTGGGAACGCCGGTGGTCGACCGCGGACTCCGCGGTGACGTTAATTTGTACTCGGACTCGGACTCGTCGTTTCTGGCGTGCTGGACGCCAATAACAGGGCTAACTTTCGAAATGGGAACGGACGGGGCCGGCTCAAAGGTGAAGCCCCCTGGCGTCGCAACCGTCGGTGAGGACGAAGCTGAAGCTTGTGATGACAATAGGGGCACGGTGGCCAGCACCGGTTGGCTCGGTGCGGCCGAAATCTCGGACTCGGTGACGGGCTTGATTACGCGGGCTCGGGATGCACTGTCTTGTGCGATTGGACTCGGACTCGGAACGGAAACGGAAGGGATCGGCTCGGCGGCGTGCAGCCTGCTGGAGTGGCAGGCCGGCTGCGGCGAGACTCGGAACGGTGGCTCGGACAAGGACACAGTGGCTGTCGTCGAGGGCTTCGGCGTCAGCTTGTGTTTGGACTCGATACGCGGTGGCTCGTGAAACGGGGCTCGGTTGTGGTTGGAATTCTGGAAGTGACCGGAGATTCCAAATGACTCAGACTCGGGGCGCGGAGGACCGAAGGTGAACACTCCCGCGGAAGGAGTGGTCGTCGGAGGCTCAGTGAGTGGCTGGAGCTCCGTTAATCCTGCGGTCGACCGCGTGGTAGGACTCGGTGACGTTGTAAACTCGGACTCGGACTCGGACTCGGACTCGGATGGCTCAGAACGGGGTTTGCTCAAAACAGGCTTGGACTCGGACTCGAAAGAAAGTGGGGAAGAACCGGAGAACTGCGCCTCCATCGTCGTAGTAATGGAGACTGGTGATACCGGTGATGACTGGACTGGGCTCAGACTCGTAGATGGGCTCGCGGTGGCGTAAGACGAAGAGGGTAATTCTGAACGTGACTTGGACTCGGACTCGTACTCGGGAGACGTTTTGTGGCTCGGACATGCGAAATTTGATTTGAAGGATTGAAGGTTGGATTGGGCCTGCGGCGGCTGGATTTTCGCAGACCGTGAGGTCTTGGACTGGGGATGCTTGAGGAGTGGCGGGGGTAGCGGTTGAGCGGCTTGAGTTGATAGAGAGGCGGTGACGGTTGACTTGGTTTTGAGGACTCGTGCGTGATATCGAGAATCAGGATGGAATCATCGGCATTGGGAGAAATAGGGGCAATCGGCGAGGAGGCAGGAGAAAGAGGGGGATGGAGGTGGCAGGGCTTGTCTGGAACTTGGGGAATCTTGGGGTACCGGTTGGAGGCCGTAGAAGTACTCGGCCGTAGCGTAATACGATCTTTTGGTGGGTGGCGTTCAGGCCCACTACCCTGGACTGGTAGCGGGGTAACAGCGCGGACGTGGGCCCCGCCGGCGACCTACTGGGCCGGACGGAGAACAACCATCGTGCGGAGGCGGCGGTGGACTTCTGGGTCGTTACCACACTCGCCACTGCCGCCTTCGCAGAGAAAACGAATGTATGGTTGGCAAACGACGGGGTTATGAGCTCCGTCGCCCGTGCCATACTTCCACAAGTCTGCCTCGGGCGTACCAGATGGAGCCCGGGGACGAAAGGCGCAGTACGCGCAGCCGTTGGCGTCGGTCCACTCCTTGACGTCGCGGTCTAAGTCGTCGAGACGCGGCGCCGTCATGGTGGCATCCGAGGGACGGCAGCGCGTGAGCGCAGCGCGAAGGGCCGGGTGACCCGCGTAACGAGAGATTTGCCAGAAGCGGGCTCGCGCTCGAGACCAGCTACCTGGATCCCATTCCGAGAGGCCCGAATCGGCCGGAAGCCCAAGGCCGTTCGGAGGGGGATCACATTGGCGACGGGAAGACGTGCTTTTGCCGAGGGGACGGTCAAGAAGTGCGTCCGGTAACGGAGACGATGCGGAGTAATTCGTAGGCGGAGGCGGAGCCCGACGATTGTCAGCGCCAGTCGCCTTGCGGTTCGAGTTGTTGTTTTGCGATTTTAATGCCTCGGCCACCGCCGCTTGGACGGCGGCGACCATCGAAGCCGTAGTGTCTGCGGGGTTAGAGGCAGTCTTAGCAACCTTGGCGGTCTTGGTGGACTTGGAAGTAGTCGCCGGCGGCGTCACGGCGGCGACCGTGACCGACGCTTGTTGGCCAGCGCGGGCTTGTTCGTACGGGCTCAGGTAGCGCTGGCAGAGGTTGACGCACGAAAGGGCCGAACGAGGGAGCTCGTGGTTCTCGACGCGGAAGCGAGTCTTCGCAAGACACTCGCCGAACTTGGTCGCGTTATCCACGCCGCGAGCCGCGTCGACCTTGTCGTTCCGAATGATGGACTCGAATCGTTGATTGATATCGTGCGACATGTTTGGGTGGTCCCAGACCGTCGTGGCATCCACCTTCGCGTCACCCATCTTGCGGACGTACGCGCGCACCAAATTCTTGGATAACTCTAAGAGATCGGAGCCGGCTTCACGGGCTACGAGGCGGTCCCACTCCATGGAGGCGGAGTCTTTGGCGAAGCCGGGCACGTTGGCCGCGAAGGTGGCGTCGCACTTGCGGAGAAGCACGTCGCAGGCCAGCGCGGGATTGAGAGAGAGAACCGGATCTTCGGCGAGATCGAGGAGGAAGGCGTAAATCCTTTGGTTGCCGGTGGTGCACAAGTTGGCGGCCGCTAGCAAGGATGTAAAGATTTCACGGTGGTCGCAGCCGAGCGAGAGGGCGCGCTCGAGTGGCTTGATGAAGGACAGACGAAAATCATTCCAGGAGGTGGCCGCTGTCTGGACGTTGTCCGAGGCCAGGCCCTTGGGAACTTGATCTCGGAAAGTTCTTTGCCCATTCGGACTTGGTGATGGAGGGTGCGGTCGAGGAAGAAGCGGCTCCGAGCCCACTTGGTCACGTGCTCCTTCTCGAAAAACACACGGTAGTGCCAAACATTGCCGGCCCGAGAGAGGCCGCCGTTGAGAATGGCGTGGATTAGCTCGAAATCGTCGGAGTTCTTGTAGAGAGAAGCTACCTCATAGGGGGACATGTTAAACAGTTGGTCCCATGAGGCTAGGATGACCTCTCGCTCAGAAACATCCCCGGCGAGGCTTGGATCGACGGGATGCCGCCGAGTCGCCGGATTTGGAAGCGAGCGGAGGCCCGCGACGGTGGGTGGAGGTTGGGGATCAGAAACAGGCTTGACAGACGGGACAGGAACGGGTGTATTGGGTACGGGATCGGAAATCGGATTTGGCGGAACGGAGAACGGCGCGGCGGGCAAAGGTTGAGAAGGGAACTTGGCCGAGGCAGGGGGAGCACCGATGGAGTTGTCTCCTTCTTCCACAAGCGGTGGCGAAGTTTCGACTCGAGACGAAGTCGTAGTGCCCGCTTGGCCCTGTAGAATGTTGAGTATCGTGTTGAAGGTAGACCCCACCTCTCGCTGAAATTCTTCGTGGCGCTGGGCGGCTTGGAGGGTAGAGGACTCGAGGCGGTCGACAGCGCCGCGGAGAGCCTCGATCTGGACTTGTTGGTCCATGATTTGGGCGGCGCCGACGGTGGCGGTCGGAGGTGGAACGACGTTACGTTTGGGGTACGAATACGTCGACGGGGGTGGAACAAACTCTTCATATGGTGGGGGCTCGAAAGGAGGGAGGGACCGGACGGAACCCACATCATCTTCAGCACCAACCACAGAGGGATTGAGAGAGGAAGGAACACTTGGCAAAGGATCAGCGAAAGAAAGGAGAGGAAAGGCCACCGGTGGAGCAACGGACGAGGCTAGAGGACCCATTCCAGCTCCAGTTGACGGGGTGTGAGTAGAGGCCCGCGGAGGCGGCGGAACTTCGACCGTCCGGCGCGGAGAGGCGAGAGGGGGGAGAACGGCTCGGAAAGGCTCTCCTTTGAAGAAGGGAGGGGTCCCACGAGGCTCTCTTCCCCAGGAGACTTCGACCCGAACAGTTCGGGAAGAGAAGAAGAAGAGACGGGCTCATGACGCGGGGACGATGAAGATTTCTCAAGGGAAGAACTCGACGTGACGACCGGAGCCGAAGGCGCGAGCGAAGATTTTGTGCTTGTCAGAGCAAGGCTCATCTCACTCTTGGAGATGGCCTGCGAGGGCGCGCCGGCAGCTAGCGCGGAATGCGGTTCTTGCGGGGAGCTCATGGAGCTTTCCTCGGGGGTGACTACGGGCATGGTGATCGACGCACGACGCACGACGCACGGAGGGCGCGGAAGTGTGGAAGGAGGCTTGTGGGAGGTGGTGGCAGGCGACTGGGGGTGGCTCAGGCGCGTGCTTGGCTGTATTGACTCGTTGACTCGGGGTATAGACTCGGGAACTCGGGGGGACTCGCTTGGGAACACGGTGGGACTCGACGAAGTTGCTACAAAAACACTCACAAGAAACCCAAACCCCAACGACCTTGGGCTCAGAAAACTAACGTAAACACTCCGGAATCATACGATAAACAAACCCTCCCCGTGCGACAAAGGCTGAGGTCGCGATCGCTCGTCATGCGCGAAGAAATACGGAAAGAGAGCGCAAAACTACGCAAACGAAGGGTTCAAACTATCGTTAAAGTGAAAACTCGTCCGCTGAAGCCAACGCGGAGGGTCGAGGAGAGGTCCAAACTCGCGCGGGGGGAAGAAGGCGATGTGCAGAGAGACCTTCTAGACAAGCGACGAGCAAGGGGCGACGAAACAAGACGCGAGACGCGGGGCGCGTGCCATTCGTTCTTCCTTTCTTTCACCGAAAACGCGGCGAAACTAACGTTAAACATCGGTACCCCCTCCGCGAGAATCGCGAAGAAGAACGGACGAGATGGAGGCAATCATCGAAGGAATCGCGAGAGGAATCGAAGCGAGGGGGGGAAACGAA
>CM030943.1:584108-607314 GCA_018136815.1 Isochrysis galbana | reverse complement strand
TGACAGCCAGAAGTCAGCCCGTCTTGGACTTGTTGACTCGTCTTCGTGAGCTCAGCGCAAAGCTCATCGAAGTGCTTGGGTAGCGCGGCGGCAGGCGAGGCTAAGGTGCCACTGCGCGGCCGGCGGAGCTCTTGGGCTGCCTCCGTGAGGTGCCGAGGTAATACCACCGCAGAGCCGCTCGCTCGTGCACGAAGAGAGGCGAGAGCGTGGAGAGCGGGTGACGGGGTATCATCGCGGGTGCCGACATCGGAGTTGTTTCGAGAGGAATCGAAGGACTGGATCGCGGACGCATTGATCGCTGCCACGCGCATGATGGCGGTGGCAGTGGTATCGAGAGGCAGGCAGTGCTTGGAGGCTGCGACCGGTGGCCGCGGCGACGTAGGACGAATAGAAGAAGACTCGGATATCGACGACGTGGAGACGGGCTCAGAGGACGGGATTGACGAAGAAACTCGGAGAAGTGGGGTGTCGGATTGCGGCGACGGACGCCGCGGCCGCGAGACCACCGGTGAGAGACATGAAGGACATGGCTTAGAGACTCGGTTGGGCTGGCTCAATGGGCGTAGAAGCTCGGTTTGGGAGGCGGCCGTTCCTCGACGTGCAAGGGAGTTGTGGTCACTCTCCATGGTCACGTCGGGAGAGGAATCGGGCCAGGCATCGACTTCGTTGCAATCTGTCGTCGGCGGGGTCGGCGCCGGCGAAAGAAGGGACGTGGCTGTCGTAGAAGCCGGCTGCGGGGAAGGCTGAGGCCAGGGTGGTGGCTCTGCGGCAGCGGCTGGCGTGGGTGGTGGCCGAAGAGGTTCTGCAATGCGAAGCATTCTTCGGAGGACTTGGCTCGGGCTAGCGGGTGGATGGACCGCTGAAATTACGGTGGATTCAGACTCGAATTCGGAAGACTCGGCGACTTCAGAGGGGCTAGGAGACGGCTGTGCCAGCTCCTCCATGGCTCTCGGTTGATGGGGTGGCGTGGGAACGCCGGTGGTCGACCGCAGACTCCGCGGTGACGTTAATTGGTACTCGGACTCGGACTCGTCGTTTCTGGCGTGCTGGGCACTGAAAACAGGGCTCACTTTTGAAATGGGAACGGACGGTGCCGGCCCAAAGGTGAAGCCCCCTGGCGTCGCAACCGTCGGTGAGGACGAGGCTGAAGCTTGTGATGACGATAGGGGCACGGTGGCCAGCACCGGTTGGCTCGGTGCGGCCGTAATCTCGGACTCGGTGACGGGCTTGATTACGCGGGCTCGGGATGCATTGTCTTGTGCGATTGGACTCGGACTCGGAACGGAAACGGAAGGGATCGGCTCGGCGGCGTGCAGCTTGCTGGAGTGGCAGGCCGGCTGCGGCGAGACTCGAAACGGTGGCTGGGATAAGGACACAGTGGCTGTCGTCGAGGGCTTCGGCGTCAGCTTGTGTTTGGACTCGATACGCGGTGGCTCGTGAAACGGGGCTCGGGTGTGGTTGGAATTCTGGACGTGACCGGAGATTCCAAATGACTCAGACTCGGGGCGTGGAGGACCGAAGGTGAACACTCCCTCGGAAGGAGTGGTCGTCGGAGGCTCAGTGGGTGGCTGGAGCTCCGTTAATCCTGCGGTCGACCGCGTGGTAGGGCTCGGTGACATTGTAAACTCGGACTCGGACTCGGACTCGGATGGCTCAGAACGGGGTTTGCTCAAAACAGGCTTGGACTCGGACTCGAAAGAAAGTGGGGAAGAACCGGAGAACTGCGCCTCCATCGTCGTAGCGATGGAGACTGGTGATACCGGTGATGACTGGACTGGGCTCAGACTCGTAGATGGGCGCGCGGTGGCGTAAGACGAAGAGGGCAATTCTGAACGTGACTTGGACTCGGACTCGTACTCGGGAGACGTTTTGTGGCTCGGACATGCGAAATTTGATTTGAGAGATTGAAGGTTGGATTGGGCCTGCGGCGGCTGGATTTTCGCAGACCGTGAGGTCTTGGACTGTTGATGCTTGGGGAGTGGCGTGGGGTAGCGGTTCAGCGGCTTGAGTTGATAGAGAGGCGGGGACGGTTGACTTGGTTTGGAGGACTCGTGCGTGATATCGAGAACCAGGATGGAATTATCGGCATTGGGAGAAATAGGGGTAATCGGCGAGGAGGCAGGAGAAAGAGGGGGGTGGAGGTGGAAGGGCTTGTCTGGAACTTGCGGAATCTTAGGGTACTGGTTGGAGGCCGTAGAAGTACTCGGCCGTAGCATAATACGATCTTTTGGTGGGTGGCGTTCAGGCCCACTACCCTGGACTGGTAGCGGGGTGACAGCGCGGACGTGGGCCCCGCCGGCGACCTACTGGGCCGGACGGAGAACAACCATCGTGCGGAGGCGGCGGTGGACTTCTGGGTCGTTACCACACTCGCCACTGCCACCTTCGCAGAGAAAACGAATGTACGGTTGGCAAACGACGGGGTTATGAGCTCCGTCGCCCGTGCCATACTTCCACAGGTCTGCTTCGGGCGTACCAGATGGAGCCCGGGGACGAAAGGCGCAGTACGCGCAGCCGTTGGCGTCGGTCCACTCCTTGACGTCGCGGTCTAAGTCGTCGAGACGCGGCGCCGTCATGGTGGCATCCGAGGGACGGCAGCGCGTGAGCGCAGCGCGAAGGGCCGGGTGACCCGCGTAACGAGAAATTTGCCAGAAACGGGCTCGTGCTCGAGACCAGCTAGCTGGATCCCATTCCGAGAGGCCCGAATCGGCCGGAAGCCCAAGGCCGTTCGGAGGGGGATCACATTGGCGACGAGAAGACGTGCTTTTGCCGAGAGGACGGTCAAGAAGTGCGTCCGGTAACGGAGACGATGCGGAGTAATTCGTAGGCGGAGGCGGAGCCCGACGATTGTCAGCGCCAGTCGCCTTGCGGTTCGAGTTGTTGTTTTGCGATTTTAATGCCTCGGCCACCGCTGCTTGGACGGCGGCGACCATCGAAGCCGTAGTGTCCGCGGGGTTAGAGGCAGCCTTAGCAACCTTGGCGGTCTTGGTGGACTTGGAAGTAGTCGCCGGCGGCGTCACGGCGGCGACCGCGACCGACGTCTGTTGTTGGCTAGCACGGGCTTGTTCGTACGGGCTCAGGTAGCGCTGGCAGAGGTTGACGCACGAAAGGGCCGAGCGAGGGAGCTCGTGGTTCTCGACGCGGAAGCGAGTCTTTGCAAGACACTCGCCAAACTTGGTCGCGTTATCCACGCCGCGAGCCGCGTCGACCTTGTCGTTCCGAATGATGGACTCGAATCGTTGATTGATATCGTGCGACATGTTTGGGTGGTCCCAGACCGTCGTGGCATCCACCTTCGCGTCACCCATCTTGCGGACGTACGCGCGCACCAAATTCTTGGATAACTCTAAGAGATCGGAGCCGGCTTCACGGGCTACGAGCCTGTCCCACTCCATGGAGGCGGAGTCTTTGGCGAAGCCGGGCACGTTGGCCGCGAAGGTGGCGTCGCACTTGCGGAGAAGCACGTCGCAGGCCAGCGCGGGGTTGAGAGAGAGGACCGGGTCTTCGGCGAGATCGAGGAGGAAGGCGTAGATCCTTTGGTTGCCGGTGGTGCACATGTTGGCGGCCGCTAGCAAGGATGTAAAGATTTCACGGTGGTCGCAGCCGAGCGAGAGGGCGCGCTCGAGCGGCTTGATACCATGGGGAATCCGAATCTGTGTGTCTTGTGTGTCAGTGGCAACACGGGGAACTGTTCAATTGTAATTGTGAGCGCGTACCTTACACGAATATTCATGCCTACAACCTTCAGATGGGCAGGAATACAACACCCGGTCGGTTGCGGAGGGCACCATCTGTAATTGGAATAGGCAAACGAGGGTCTAAATATATGCCCCCTGTTCCCTGTATCTATACCAATAGCCTATAGATTCTGGTTCTGGTATGAGAGATTAGAAAAACATCCGGGATCATCCGGCAAAATTTTCGATATAAATACTCAATTTCAGGCCTCCGACCTCCGACTCCGACTCCGACGGCCGCGCGGAAATATATTTCGGGCCCCCTCCGGTATAATTTTAGGCCCAAGGGGGGAGGCGGGAGGCGGAGGGGGAGGGGGAGGAGGGTCCGGGTTCTAATAACTAATAATGCTAATGGCTTATGGGAATGGGCCCCGGGTATGTGCCAGTTGCTGGCGGGTATATTGTGAACTTTCTACCGAAACCCCCTCAAATTCCCTCAATTCTGAGATGGTCATTAAAACCCCTAATAAAAACTTTTTGCTGTTTGACCGCCCCCCTCGGTCCGGAACCGGGAACCGGAAACCCGCCTCGCCGCCCTAGGGATGAGGAAAGGGAGGATGGTCCGCCCAGTCGCCCAGTGATGGGAAGAGCGCAGTGTAGAGGAGGAGGGGAGAGGAGGGGGAGGGGCGGCAGCGAGGGCAAGGGCGAGAGGGGGGGGGGGGGGAGGGGCGAGGGCGGCGTGGTTATGGTTGTTGGCGAGAGGGAGAGGCGAGCGAGGCGCGGCCGCAACGGCGGGGAGGGGCCCGGGGGGGAGGGGGGGAGAGGCGGCGTGGAGGCATCGAATTGTTTTTTTGTATCGGCAGAGGGAGCGATCGGGAGAGCGATCCAATTCCTTCCGAGAGAGTCGACGGAGGAGAGGGGAGGGGAGAGAGAGAGGGATGAAAGACTGGAGAAGGCCGTGAGGACGTGAGGAGGGGGGGCGGGGCGAGGAGAGAGAGGGAGGGAGAGAGAGAGGAAGGGGGGAGAGAGAGAGAGAGAAAGAGAGAGAGGGAGAGGGAGAGAGAGAGGGGGGAGATATAGAGGTAGAGATAGATAGATAGATAGAGGGAGAGCGAGAGAGCGAGAGAGAGAGAGAGGGAGGGAGAGAGAGAGAGCGGGGGGGGGTGGGGGAGAGAGAGAGAGAGAGAGAGAGAGAGAGAGAGAGAAGGAGGGAGGGGATAAGGCCGGCGCGGGATCTCTCTCCTCGCCCCGCCCCCCCTCTCTCCCTCTCAGCCTCTCAGCCGTACCTCAAGATGAAAGAGTGAGTTTACAGGAGAAGAGAAGAGAAGAGAGAGAGTAGAGAGGGAGGGAGAGAGAGAGGGGTCCTTCCTCTCCTTTCCCGCCTCTCGATGTCGTCTTCTGGCTGGCTCCCAGCGCTTCCCCGCGTGCGGCCGCGAGAGCGGGCGGCTAAGATAGGGTGTGAGACGACCTCGCAGACTGCTCCCACCCCCGGCCCTCCGTCCACCTCCAGCGCCGCTCTCGCGGCAGCAAAGAACTTTGGGATGTCCCGCGGGGCACGGAGCGGTGAGTGAGAGAGGCCTTTTTGCTTGGCCAGCCCATGTAGTTTAGGGGGGGCGAGGGGGGGGTGATGGAGAAACGGGAGAGAGGCTTATGGCTGGTGCTGGCTCGGCGCAAAACCAGCCCCACATCTGTCGGCTTTCGATGCCCTGGATGCGCCCATTGCCGGCTGCGAGCCCACGGCAGGAGAGAGCGCGCTCGCGCCCTGTCGCGCAGATCGTCCTCTCAAGCGCGCGGGATCGCAAGCCTTCTACAAGTCGAAGCACTCGCTTGGATGCTCCTACTCGCTCACGGTCTGCATGCTTTTGTCCGGCTCCATCTTGATCAACCACCTTATCTTTGGCTACTCCCAGCTGGCAGGAGCAGACATGGTGCGCCACACGGCGCCGTCAGCCGCCGCGCGGCACTCCCCTCTTACCATTGACCCGCCGTGTTGCCGCATATCGTCCCGCAGGTGGAGGGCGGGCACAAGGCTGCACTCGATTCTCGCTACTGGGATCCCGATGCGGGGCTCTTCAAGGCGGTTTTCTACGCAAATATCAACTTCAACACCACGTCGGACGATGCGCTCGAGCTGCGCGCCTTTGCGTACGATAACTTGTGCCAGCACACACCCTTCTATCCTGAGATCGATTGCGCGATCGCAGTCGACGACTCGTTGTGCACAATTATCAAATGTCAGCACTGGCAGATGACGAAGCAGGCGGTGCAGGTGCGCAAACGCCACAGGACACCGCTCTGGCAGCCCACCGCGCCAAGCCTTTGTCGACCCTGCTCCCTCTTTGCGGCGAGTCAGATGTCGTACATGTACTCGATCTGGGACTTGTGGGAAATGGAGACGATCGAACCCCTCCCTGGGATGCCGGCCGACACGATCGGCACGGCCAACGTCACCAAGCACTACGGGCAGGCCGCCGCTGTCGTGCTCTTCGGCTTCTCCTTTGTCTGGCCGCACATCAAGCTCTTCTTGCTTCACCTCTTCTTCTACCTGCCCATGGCGTCGCGCTCTCGCCGCAACGGCAACTACTGGCTCGCCGTCTTTGGCAAGTGGTCCTTTACGGATGTGCTCGTTCTCTCGACACTCGTCGGCGTCTTCCACCTGACGGTGGATACAACGGCGCATGACGTCTGGAACCATGCGGCGCCCGACCTCGTGCGCACCTGTGAGTCCACATGCGAGCAGTGGATCCACACGCAGACGTCAGGGCCCGACATGGACCAGATGGAGCGTGCCTTCGAGACAGCCTTCCCTCCATTAGCGCAATTCAATCGCTGGGAGGAGGGGCGCGAGGCGGACATGGCCGAATCGCGCCGGCGGTGGAAGGAGTACCTCAGCCGCAAGAGCCAGGAGATGGGCAACCGTTTGATGTTCTTCCAGCCCGACAAGCATGGCAACCGCCTGGAGGATGACCCGCCAACGTCCGGCGCAACACTCGACCTCGAGCACAGGATGCCCGAAACGTTTGCGCGCCTGCAAGCCTTCCGCGAGTGGGAGAAAGGCGTGCGCAAAGAGCTCGCCACCTCGCCCACTGACAGGGTACAAGGGCTTCCCCACCCCGCTCGAGCTGCGCACGATTTGCGAGTGGGGCGGTGTGAGTAACCGGGTGCAACAGCGACTTTGTGCCGACCAACGCACGCGGCATGGTCGGGCCTGCTTTAACGCGCACTGCATCTTGCACAGTTTCTGCCGCATTTTGTCCCGTAGGTTGCGATGCTAGCCTGCGAGACAGGCTGCAATAATCTCAAGTTGGCTGTCAACCGCTCGCTGAATGTGGCGGCTCCAGACATCGTCTCAACCGTGAGCGCTGGCGTGCAGATGGAAGGAATGCAGGCAATGTATACGTTCTGCGTCGCTGTGATGCTCTCGCTGATCCTTTCGCTCGTGGTCGAGCGGCTCGAAGGACGTGGGACTCCTCTGGTGCCGGTCGAGGTGTGCGGGATCTGCCCCCCTCCCCCCCCCCCCCGCCCCCCTCTTGCCCGCCATGCCTCGTCCCTCACGGCCAGCGCATGTGCGCACATCCCTTCGCGTACGGGCGGGACTGACATGACACCTCGTTGTTCGTCTGGGCATAGGGATGGGAGGCGTACGACTCGGGCGCTGAGGATTCCTCCGACACCGATGACGGCGCCGACGACCGAAGGTGTGCCTCTAGCGAGTCGGCATCGCTTGTCGGCGCGCGGGCCGTTGGAGCGAATGCTTTTGGGGCAAGAGGCGCCGCACCGCCCTCGACTAGCCGGACGCAGACGTGGTGGGCCGGGAGGCTGTCGGACGGTTACAGGGGCAGCGCCAACTCGGGAGGCTCACACCTCCTTGTGTCGTCCGACAAGTCGCATAGCACCGTCCACTTCGTGGACGCTCCCGACTCGTGTGCGGAAGACCTCTCGGCGTTCAGCCTCGACGAGCGGCTGAGGCGGCACGACAGCGGCCTTCGGGGGCGTGGCAAGGGGATGCGCACCACGGCACAAGCCCGACGAATCCGGCGCTCGCAGAAACTGAAGCGCCAACTGACGGTGCTAGGCGGTGCCACGCCATTCCAAGTCAGCCGCGAGTGGGCCTTCCACTTGACCGCGTGCCTTTGCACCAGTGTACTGCTCTATGTCAGTATGATCGTGCCGTGCTTCACTCGCACCGTGAGTGGTAGCATGTCACAGCTGCTTAAGACCAACGGGTTCGACTTTGACGCTGCGTACTCCATTTACTCACTTAGTGGCATTATCTATCACCTAGGCGGACTGAATCGAGCCCTCATGTGCGCTACGCGCCCTCTTGCCCGCCAGTCACGCAGCCTCTCAACGCCCAAAGTGCAACCACTCTCACAGATCGGTGTCGAGCCCGCCTGCAGGTACACGACATACCTCATATTCTGCATCATCGGCCCCGTGCTAAGGTGCGGCACGCAACTTATGCTCCTTCTCCTGCCTTTGCCCACACGCATGCTGCGGGCGCTGCACGAGTTCTCGCGCTCCACCTCCATCTTCTACGCGCTCGAGGTGCTCCTCGTTGCCATTCCGCTGCTCAACATCACCTTTGGACCAGTGTCCAAGAATCTACTCACTGTCGAAAACACGCCGGCGCTCTGCGGCCCCCTGATGGAGCGTTTTGGCGAGGAGACGTGTTTAATGATCTCGGTCAACCTTGCGGACGGGTACTTTTATCTAGCTATTCATGTGGCCCTCTTTCTCATCACCGGATTTGATGGCTCCCTCACACACAAGTACTGCCAACACGAGTTGCACCGCTCCGATTGCCCGCCGTTCCCGTGCTGTCAGAAGCCACATCACAAGAGATGAGACGGCACGCTAGACGCAACACTGAGTCCGCAAGCGGCTTACTTGCGGTCCGCGGCCTTGTGGGAGCGCTCTATGTCTTTCAGTGAGAACTGGATGGACGGACATGCTTTGGTATGAGATAGTGAATGTCGCGTTCTGTCGAATATGGAACGGGCTCGATACGAGCCGTCGAATGTCCATAGTTTACTCTAACATACAGTCTAATAGCTAAAGTGACTAAGTCTTAGTAGCCACTACCGCCACTAGCCCGGTATAGGCCCAGGTAGAAATATCAACATATCGTAAAACATATTTAGGGGGCCCGCTCGCGAAAAACATAGTAGTATTTCGACATATCTCTTCCGAGATCTACATATTTGGCGTCATATTTGGGGCGTTGTGCAGGCCGCCACATGGAAAAGTGAGAGTTCCACACATAGTTACTATATTTGTGGGGCGGCCGCGGCCGCGCTCCCGCGCGCGCGTAACTATATTTTTGGCGGTTTATGCCATTCTGCCCCATGCCCCAAGAGCTGTGATTGCGGAGCGCCTCGAGCTTCGCCGCCATCGTCTCCATCTCGGTCAGCTCCATGTTGGGGTTGCCCGTCTGTCGAACACGCGATGACTATAGGCTCATAGGCAGAGGGCCGTTCGATCGAGCCGGCAGCTGACGCGGTCGTGGAAGGTTCGTTGATTGTTGCTGACGGGAAGATGTCTGACAGATCATAGTAGGAGTCGGGTCTGAGAGTGTCTGCCATCGAGCGCTACGAGCTACGAGCGACGAGGTAGACTTACGGTCGGAGGATTGCGACGCGTGGCGTCAGAGGGTAGAGACGAGGCTAGCTAGCGAGCTAATGGAAGAGAGAGAGAATGAGAATGAGAGCTTCTTAGGTCCGAGGTAGACACGGGAGACTACAACGCAAGGACTCAAAAAGTCTGAGGGCACAGAACCACACAAACTAAACCAAACGGAGCGAAAACTAACCACACTTGGACGGACGGCCAGGCGTCGGCACCAGGGCAATTCAGCAACGCGCAGACATGCGACAGAGGGACCACCTCGCCCTTTGCCACGGCGCGACAGATTCTGTCGAACGTGCTGTTGGGGATGTCGTGTGCCGCCCGCCAGAAGCTCGCGCACACTGCTGTCCTACCAATGGCGAATCGGAACTCGCCGTCCACCATCGAGCTCTGGATGAGATAGAACCAGCGTGACCCGGATGATGCGTTCCCGCTGCCCGGGCATGGCCACGGGTCCGCAGTGACGGTGCGAGAAGCATCGAGCAACGGGTCCCCGTACGTGAACGTAAGGCAGTCAAGCAGCTCACGGGCGTTCGCGAACTCGGCGCATGAGTTGCCCTTCGGGCAACCTTGCAACATGGCGAATGTTGGCCGCTCGAGGCAGAAGTTGATGGAGTAGAAGGAGCCGTCTGGATACTGAAGTGCCGAGAGGTGGTCCTCCGCGCACGTCCTCCACTTGCGTCGCCTGCCGACGACATCATTCCTCTCGTACGAGCCACGCCGGTCCAATCGACGATCGCGCGGCGTTGCAGCCGATGGGTGCACCGATGGGGTGTGAAGGGAAGACGGCAGCGCCAATGCCGGCCGCTATGTGCACGACAGCGGAGTGTACGGGCTCAGCGAAACGGCTCCTTCTCTTAGGCAAAGCGCCGCGTATGGCCGCCCCGCCAGCGGCAAACGAGTCGCAAAAAAAGAGGAACAAGGCGGGCATTGCAGCGGTGCCTGCGAGGCGCTGCGCTACGAGGACCTGTCCGGAGCCAGACGAGGCTTTGGCGCAGTCCATGGCTACGTCGAAGGCGGCGATGGTGCAGCTCGAGCAGCGCATCAACATTGTAGGCAGGTTGTCAAGACAAATCACCGGCGCCTTAGGGATTGCCACCACAGATGTCCCAGTTGATGGGGATTGCTTCTTCCACAGCTTGGCACACTTCGATGAGCTCAGACAAGCTGCTACCCTGCGGCATATGGTGGCGAGGTACGCCGCATCTGACGAGGGCCACGCGCGTATGGCGGCAGTCATAGGCGAGGACGCACGACAAGTGGTGCAGGACCTCGAACGGCGAGGACGGCCTGCGGATATGGCAATCGCTCCCTTCCTTGCACATGTTGTGCTTGGCCGTCCCGTCATCCTAATTTTGATGGCCTACAGCGAAGGCAGCGGCATGGGCACCTTGAGGTGTGTGCCTTTCTTGGGCGACGACGAGTGTGCCCAAAAACGGCACGTGTGGGTGCTTGCGCTGCCGCAGCCCGACGGACTCAGACCTCTTGGTCCTGATTGCATGTTCAATTGCGTGCCCATTACACAGCATCCCGGCGATTTGAGTTGGGAAGACCTGCGAGCTTGGTGGGCGGAGAGAGCTGAGCGGGTAGTTTCAGCCACAAGTAATGTCATACAGGCCACCCGCTCCCTGTCAATTTGTTGAGTGTGGAAGGTCGTTGTCACCGACGTGCGCACGTGAAAATTTGAAGAGTTCTTGAAGAAAGCGACCGCCCTTGCTGCTAAAAGGCGCCCCACGAAGGGCTGAGGACAACATCTTATATGCCCTCACTGTCCACTTCCTTCCCTCCCCCTTCATTCCCATCCCCTTGGGCCTTCTTCGGCTTCTTGAGGGGGTGCAGCTGTGCTGCTAGCCCAATGGGCGGCGGTTTCCGGGTGTCGAATGTGTTAGCTTAGAGTGTTGGTGTTGGGGTGTCGGGCGACGCCCTTCTTCTTCCTTGTGTTGGATGGTACAATCGGAGTTTTACACCTAGCGTAGCAGCTGACATTGCCATCGCTCAGCAGTCAGCAGCCCCACCCAGCGCCCTTTGTTTCACGTACATTCATGAGGGAGGGGCCGGCCAGCCCGCCCGCGCGCGCCGGAGCGCGAAAGCGAAGTCACTCAGCCTCGGCCATCCTTTGCTGCTTGGCTAGGGTGTCCGTCCGCGTTAGTTGACGTTGCTTCATTGTGATCGTTTGAAGTCTAGCGGTGTAAGTAAGTAAGCGTGCGCGCGCCGCCGCCGCGTACGTCGTGTGCTGTTGTAGTTGGGCCCCAAAACAAAGGTCGGTCGTGAAGCGTGAAGCGTGGCGATGTGTGCTTGTCGAGTTGTATGTAGTGCGCCTACAAACATACGATTTCAAGAAGGAAGAAGGCGCGCGCCCCAACCCCAAGGAAGAGAGAGGGGGTTCCTGCTTCTCCCTAACCAAAGGTACCCCTGGTGCCGACGCCTGGCCGTCCGTCCTGGTGTGGTTAGTTTTCGCCCTGTTTGGTTTAGTTTGTGTGGTTCTGTGCCCTCAGACTTTTTGAGGCCGTGCGTTGTAGTCTCCCGTGCCTACCTCGGACCTAAGAAGCTCTCATTCTCATTCTCTCTCTCTCTTCCACTAGCTCGCTAGCTAGCCTCGTCTCCACTTTCCGACGCCACGCGTCGCAATCCTCCGACCATAAGTCTACCTCATCGCTCGTAGCGCTCGATGGCAGACACTCTCAGACCCGACTCTTACTATGATTTGTCAGACATCTTCCCGCCAGCAACAATCAACGAACCTTCCACGACCGCGTCAGCTGCCGGCTCGATCGAACGGCCCTCTGCCTATGAGCCTGTAGTCATCGCGTGTTCGACAAATATGTAATATTACCTCTCTTTCCCTTACAACAGTCTACTCTAATGTCACACACCTGAATACAACAACGGAACGTGGCCTTACAAGGCGCCTCCTCCATGTGAACTAAGTATAAACTTAGTTGAAGCCGTGTATGCAGTGAACTCATCGGTCATTACTATATGTGACATAATATGTGTACAGATTTTGGGGCCCCTCGTGGCTGTCAAACGAGGAACGAAGCGCCCATGCGGAATCACACACACGCACGGCGGTTCCGCGAGGGGGTAACTAAATGCTAAATGTACATCACGGTCCCCAGCAAGATGGTGGGCTAGGGGCACGCGGCCCGCCACTGCCTCTGTGTCCACAATCTTGTAGTGTGATGCGCCTCACATTCACTACTCTCATTCCCTTACGTGAGCGACCGTGTGATTCTCCCAAAATAGGTCCGCGGACCGCCGACGCCAAAGGCAAGGGGGGAGGTCACTCAGCTCACCGGACGCCATTTTCCTTCGCATGGGGCGGGATGGGGTTCGTTGGAGTGGAAGGCTAGAGAGGCAGATGCCGGGGCAGGATGGGGGGGACCCTGGGGAATCCTTGGACACCCAAGGCGGTGGGAAATACTAGCAGTTAAAAGGAGTGATTGACTAGGCAAGACTTAGACTTAGCCGTCGCAATCAGCACGTATAGTGGCCAGCTTCTTCTTTCCTCTTCTTGCTCACTCTAGTTCTCTCCACACAATGGCTTCGAAGAAGAAGCTCGCATACATCAACAGAATGCAGCGCGTGGCGCCATTCCATTTGCAAAAGTCTCGCGAAGCTGATGACGTAAGACTGCAATCGCGCTCCATCGTTTATGATTAGTTTGTCAATCAATTGTCCGCAGTCATCACCTCTTCATCTCACTGCGGTCCAGGCTGAAGAGCGACTGCACTCATCAAATGAAAGACTAAATTCGGATTCTGCCCGAAACTTGCAAACGCATGCTGTCAGAAAGCAAGTAGGGGATGAACAATGAAGTGAGCAGCACCATAGTGTCAAGCATGAGAGGACAATGGCTTGTGTGAACAACGTCGACGTGACCAGCTGAATGGGGGCACAAATGCGCACACAAAGCTATGAACAAAAGAAGTGAAAACGAAAGAATCGTGTAGAACATTAGAAGTCTAGATGAGGAAGAGCTACGTCGCCACTATGCCTATTAACCACTCTGTAACACACCTGTTCGAATCTTTGAAGGAGCTTATCGATATCGCTATGTTCGAGATATTCGGCCTGGAAGAATTCATTCGCTTTGCGATACAAAACTTCGATCACAGCGTCGGTCGCACGCTGTGCGCTCTCGCAGCAGAATATCGCATCCACGATCATGAGCTTCGTGTCCACTGAGAACATCTCGCAGTTTGTACACAAAGTCAAATAGTACTTGTCGTGCATGTAATTGAAGTAACTCTATGACCAGATGTGTGTGAAAGGCGAGGATCAAATCGAAGCCGCATTCCGCGTGCCGCACACCTAGACACTAATCATGAACGAAGGAGTGCGATTGCAGTCTTACCTCATCAGCTCCTTCACACTTTTGCCAAAGGAATGGCGCAACGCGCTGCATTTTGTTGATGAATGTTGTGCGAGCTTGGTC
Source organism: Isochrysis galbana (assembly GCA_018136815.1). Lineage (NCBI taxonomy): Eukaryota > Haptophyta > Isochrysidales > Isochrysidaceae > Isochrysis > Isochrysis galbana. The sequence continues at coordinate 593,571 of CM030943.1, read as the reverse complement.
GTCGTGCGGATTTTGGAAATGGGGCACATGTAGTTCGGCCAACGCTGCGAAGATCACGTAGCTCTTTCCTTGATCCATCACGTGGTCCAAAATGAAATTTGCGACATGACCCATCTCCTGTCTATATCCGTTTCTTCGTGTGATTTCGTCTTTAGGATATTTACGTGCATACAACTGCAGAACTTCTCTGAGAGGTCGTCGTTCGTTCGGATTTCTCAGCCGACGAACGTCTTGATCGATTTGTCGCTTATCCTCCTGATTAAGATTACCTGTGATACTCTCAGTTAAGGAGTCCCATCGAAAATCGAACGGTGGCTCGCCAAGGTGTGCTATCACCCAGTGCTGCCAAATCCATACGTCTTGGCGATCCATACCATCACGGACTCGTGTGAAAGGTGCATTGAATGTCTGAGCGTACATCTCGATTGAATGAGTCCGAACGTGCGTATGTTTTCGCAGCATCATGCAAGTGAATGCAAATACTAGTACCAACATAGACGCCAATGTCAGTAAGGCAAATAGGAACACATTGTGACCGGTGGAAAATGTATCAAGCGCAGAATCCTTGGAGTCTTCTGCGACTTTGATATCATCTCGCCCCGACTGGCATTCGCAAGTAGTGGCTTTGTCGGCGGTGCACAACAGCCTTAGAGAGGGAAGAATGGTGGAGAGGCTCTCATTTTCGAGTACGGTCTTCCAATCGGCGATGCTGGTGGCACCAACAGCATACTTGAGCGAAGAGAAGGACGAGATGAAGTTGTTGAATTGCGAGGAGGCTGCTGCCGAAATTCTCAGCGACTGGAGATTAGGTGCAGCCTTGCTTGCACCATTGGCTGCCAACTTGTAGCTCGCAGCAGCCGAGTACCGCACGCCCTCCCAGGTAGGGAGCATAAACGCAGCCTTGCTTGCACCGTCGACTGCCCACTCCCAGCCTGCAGTAGCAGGTTTCCGCAACTCTTCCCATGCAGGCAGTATGGAGGTTACGTTGGGTTTGTTTTCGGCTGTCCACTTTAAGCCTGCAGCGACGGATTGCCGCCACTCATCCCATGCAGGTAGCATGGACGCCACCTGGCTTGCGCCGTCGGCTGCCCACTCATAGTTCGTAGCAGTGGATTGCCGAAACTCCTCCCATACAGGAAGCACAGACGCAGCCTTGGTTGCGCCGTGTGCCGCCCACTCGTAGTTCGTAACAGCGGATGCCCGCAAGTCCTCCCAGGCAGGAAGCACAGACGTAATCTTGCTTGCCCCGTCAGCTGCCCAATTCAAGCCCGCAGCTGCGGATTGCTGCCAGTGTTCCCGTGGAGGAAGCGCAGACGCAGCCTTGCTTACTCCGACTGCGGCCCATTCGTAGCTGGCAGCAGCAGAGTGCCGCCACTCATTCCGTGAAAGAAGGGAAGACGCAACCTTGCTCGCGCCGTTGGTGGCCCACTGGTAGCTCGCAACAGCGGAGTGCCGCAACTCCTCCCATGCAGGTAGTGCAGACGTAGCCTTGCTCTCGTCGCTGGCTGCCAACTCGTAGCTCGCAGCAGCGGAACCACGTCCATCTTGCCACCATGAATGCATCGATATAGCCTCCATCGCACCTACTGCGGCGTTCTTGACGCTCCTCGTAGCAGATTGTCCACACAAGTCCTCCCATGAAGGCAGCACATTTGCAGCCTGCTCGGCTCCATCGGCCACCCACTCCCAGCTTCCAGCAGCGGATTGCCACCAGAGCAAGAGCTTCTGTCGGTATGGGGATGGGCAGCTTGACGGATTCTCACTCACACAGTTAACGGCGGCCGTATCTGGCGATGCATGCACAAGGGCGACTCCAACCAGCAGTGAGAGCACGAGCATGCCCTCGATCGGTCAAATTCGGTACGGGGATGTCTCCCCTCCCTCTCCCCCCCACCCTCCACCCAACGTTGTTTCCCGTAGAATGGCTAAATTCTCCTCTCCTCTGATCCTTGCCGGTTGTTGCTTCTCCCTCAATCTTGTCGCTCCGTCGGCGATTGCTTCTCCCTTATTAGGACGCGGGTCGGCCTCGTCTCGTCGAAACTCGGTGCGGGGATGTCTTCCCCCCCCACCCCCCACCCCCACCCACCCACCCACCCACCCACCCACCCACCCAACCACGAGAAGAGCACTGTTGTCGTAGAATGGCGAAATTCCCCTGTCATCTGATCACAGTCGGTTGCTTCTCCCTTCTCCCTCATTGGGCTTCATTAGCGTGTCTAGGACGCGGGTCAGCCTCGCGTCACGTCGCCGCCATCGGGTCGCCGACGGAGCGACAAGAATGAGGGAGACGGCTGTGATGGGAATTTCGCCATTCTACGACAACAGCGCTCTTCTCGTGGTTGGGTGGGGGGTTGGGGAGGGGGGGGAGATATCCCCGCCCCGAATTCGACCGCGGGAGCCGAACGAATCCTGACCAAGTGTCGGCAAATAGGCGAAAAGCGAGCGCCCTCGCGAGGAAATCCAAGCGGCGGCATTAATCTTACTACTATGAATTAGCCCCCTGTCGACCCCCTTCGCCAGCCGCGAGCCGAGTCCGAGTGTCCGAGTGTCTTCCGTCCAGTTCTAGCCCCGGCCATCGCCGGACGCGAACGAAGCACCTGGGCCTCGAGGCGTGTCCCAAGGGACAAGCGACCCACAAACAACCCACAACCCAAGGAGGTTAGAGTGAAGAAAAATACATTAATAAACTAAACAACATATGGATATGGCTACACACAAACTCTGACACTGATTACCTAGGAGAAATGTCTAGTACCACGACCTTAGCACCGATCGCCGATAGAATAAATCCCCCAATATCCAATATCACCCCCCGGCAAAATGGTAGGGCGACAACAGCGGACAATTGGCAGTAGGTCTGCGCTGAACGTCCGCCTGCAAAACAAGGAGGATCTCGAGTCGGTGAATTTATTAGCTGTCCGGCTCGTGCATGTGAGCTCGTATGGCGTATCGGCTCATTATAGGGCCCTATGTGCGCGGCATACCTCAGAAAATGCTCGTATCGATCGAGGCATAAATGCAAGGCCAGACGAGCTTCCAACGCGAGCGCAGACTCAGCGCGAGCGAGTGGGATGGGGGGACTATGGGGCGTCACGAGCCGGAGCGTTCGTGAAAGCATCGCAACGAGCGGTCCCGCGTAGGTATTAGGAGCAACTTTCTCACCTGTGGGCATGGCCAGAAATGGTTGTGGCGGCCGCGCTGTCCTGTGTCAGGTAGGCAATCAAACGGCGATGGCCGCCATCGCCATCCCCACAAAAAGTTCTGATCTTTCACGTCAACATGAAAATAAAATTTCTGGTGAGTAGCTCGCCTCCCCCCCCACTTCTCACTGACTTTTTTTCTAAGCCCGACCTTCCTCTCCACGCCCACAGACCAGAAGAAAACCCGCTGACTCTCCCTTCGAAAGGAGCATCCCCAAGAAGAATATACTAATGCAACATACCCGCCGCCAGTCCACCCCCAATGCCAGGCCCAAAGTCGTGCACATAGGCCTCAACCGCGGGATCCGAAGACAAAGGAATGAAGGGGGGACGTGGAAAGGGAATGAGACGGGGGGCACGGTGATGGCGAGCGAAATTTCGAGAGTGGCAGTCCTCTAGTAGCAAGTTGCAAGAACCTTCCCAGATTTTCTTAGCCCATCCACCACTCGCCTCATTAACTTTCACGTTGACCTGATCTCACAGCCCCGCAAAGGCCTTGTCTGTCGTATATCGGTCACCATCACATGGTTGCAACAAAATCGCAAGATGGCCGCGAAAAATGTGAGTCCGCCATTGCAGGATTTCATGAATAGCCGCCCAAACAGACGCCTAGAGGCTCGATGGTTTGCTAGGTTGAAAAAACGGCGCTGAGACGCCACAGCAGCCAAACTATCCCCAAAAGGAAGAATGTAAACACCATGCTGACTGCAGCCTTCTCGAGGTCGACGCCGCGCTTTCTGGCGTTGTCGTCCGTATCTCCCTCCCCGAGAAATTGTTGTTCCGCATCACGTGTTGCCTGGTTGTCCCCAAACACGGAGCGCATGAGCGCCACCTGAAAAAAACGGGGCAAAATAGCAATAACTGCCACATCCAAGTCGCAAGGCAGACAGACGCAAAGCTGCGCCGCAAGGCATGCCGGCGGTATCGTCGCTGGCGACCCATGGCAAGCCGACTACACAGCTGGTGAACGACGCCCTATGTGGCCCTCACAGTTCCACTGCGACACCTACCTTAGCAAATGCCAGCTCGGTGTATCGTTTGCACAGCTGGCGCGCCTCGGGCGACGAGGAGGGCGAACACAGGCGCTCAAATAGTGCGGTGACGGGCGGGTGCCGTTGCACAGCCTCGAGGGTGTTGATAGCCTCCATGACGACCTGCGCATCTCTATGTGCCGTCGGATCGGCAGCTGAGCTTGTCTCCTGTGGGTCGGCCTACACGGCGTTGGGTCGGAGCCCAGTCGGAGAGTCAGGGCTGATGCGCTGTGGAATGGCGCTCGTCTTGGGTAGGGTGCACGCTATTGCGGCACCCCATAGCCCCGGCTTGCCCCAGCGTCAGGCCTCCCCCATCCCCACCCGTCCATGCTGGTGGCCATCCCACCTGCTTAAGCAGTTCCTTGTGGAGCTTGCAGAGAAGCTCGACGCACGATTTGTCCATAAGCTCGTCGTGGCGCTGGGTGACGATCCCAATTATGTCAGCATACCTGTACGTGTTTGACGGCTCAACGCCTCGGTGCTGCAGCGCGGCGAAGCGAGAGAGCAGCTTGCGCTGGCGGAGCGGTGCGAAACCCTTGAAGTGTGCCTTGAAGCGTGCCTTGATGGCCTCGTAGAGCTGCTCGTCGGCCTGGTGGTGCGCGACGCTCTTAGACGATCCGAGCAGCGGGCGAGCCTCCTCCCCCTCGTCCGAGCTAGCCCCCTCGATCCGAGACCACTTGTCGTAAGAGAGAGTCGTCGGCACCGCCGCCATGGACAAATCCTCCCGACGGTGGCGGCGCCACGCAAAAACAAAAACGCCCTCGTACACTACAGTCGGTGCCAGGCAGAGCCAGGGCGCAGAAGCCTAGATGTTAAACACAGGAACAGTGTGTTTCTACAAGCTACAAGAGCCAAACACAGCCGTGTTTCACCGTGTTTCAAACCCGCGGGCCGGAGGTCGCGCGGGCGGCCCGGAGCCGGCGAGCCGGCCCGCGCGGGCTCAGGGCTAGCGCGTGCGGAGGCCGGAGGCATGTTGTGGTGCCCGGCACACTCACTTTCGCATTTCCCCATCCTGCTCTATCCTCTATCGTACATCTATAAAATCCTCCTCATCTTCATTCAACTACATTCAACGATCACAATCACAATCACATACGTGGATGCTGCTAGCTACTAGCTAGCTACTATGACGTATGACATGTGGCATATGACGTATGTCAAGGCGTCAAGGCTCAAGGCCAGGGACCCTAGATGGGAAATACAGTGAGGGGGCTTCCAAATACCGTAAATACAGTCTGTATTTGGCCTTCGTCCAAATACAGCCAAATACGGTACCAAATACAGTACCGGGGGGGGGGCTCCCATTCCCCAAGCCTCCCCCGTCGCCAATCGCCAGCATATGCCATAAATTGCCCTCGCGCCAGCGCCAGCGCCCTCTCCCCCCCGCCCCCCCTTCACCCATCATCTCATCATGATGAGAGCATGTGAGAATGTAGATGGAGCGTGTACCCCCATCCTGAACCCCAACCCTGACCGTGCCTCGCGCGATCCGCGCTCGTTGCGCGCATGGCGCATGGCTGCAGCGGTGCTGCATTGCGCAAACAAACAATGCAACAATGCCCATTGCCCATTGCTGACACAATACACAATTCTCCTTCCCACCCCACTCTTGTGCACCACAGGAACCCACAACTCGGTGCCCTGCCATGGGCCATCCATGGGCCTTCATTCAACACTTGACTCCCCCTCTCACTCTGCTCGCTCACTCCCTCTTCCTACTGCATTTAACCCAAGCAGCACAAACCCCCTCGTCGTCCTCTGTTGTAGGTTGTAGGTTGTAGGCACAAAACATCTCAACATCTCAACATATGACCAAACAGAGGGAGGACATGCCCTGAGGTGGCGGCGCTGCCCATGTCTATGTCTAGCGCATGGGTATAGCGCCCTATCCAGCCATCTCTCCTTCCCCACAGCTCCTCTCTAATAATCTGCTCCTCACCCTCCCATTAGGCCATTAGGCCCCCCCGCCTATGAGACCAAAACAGGATCATGGCGTGGGGACTTTCGACGCGCGCGCCTGCGCCACCGTCCAAATACGGAGGGTCATATTGAGGCAATTTCAAATACGGTAAATACGGTCTGTATTTGGCCTTCGTCCAAATACGGTGAATACGTATTTCCCATCTAGGCCAGGGACTGTAGTTAACTCTATCAACATTGGGGGGCACTAGTTAGTAGTTAGTAGCCATTTGAGGGGTAGTTAGTTAACTGTTTGTATGTATGTATTTGGCAGTAGTTACCTGCTAGTTACGTGGTTTCTGACTTTCTAAGTTGGTGGTTAACTAGTAGTTATCTAGTAGCTAGTAGATATAAAATATTATAAATTTTTTAATATTCTTACCGCACTCGCGGCGAATGGAACCTCTACCCACTACAAGTAGCACGTAGCATACTCTCTACACCCCCATTCCCCCACCCACCCCCCGCCACCAGGCGGCTCCCCCCCCACACTACTAGGGGGATTGGGGTGGAGGGCTTAGATATGGTCCGGTGGCCTGCGCCCCCCCCCCGGTGATCCGTTCCCCCCTTCCTCCTACGCCTCCCGGGCTGGCGGCGGACTCTGTCTCGTCGCGTGTAGGTAGTGGTGTAGTGGTTCCATTCGCCGCGAGTATTATGAAGTTTTTTATCAGCTGGAGGTGAACTGATACTGAAATAAAAAACTGACATCAGTACTGATGCCACATCACTGTCTTGAGGAGAGCAGCCGCGGGGCCCACGAGAAGGGGTCTCATGAGGAGCAGAGTCAAGTGATATCGATAGCGAGGATTACAAAACAATTCATTCCTCCATTTTCTCTTTGCCCGCGCAGCACGCGCAAGCCTGTTTCGGTTAGTTGCGCGTCTTGTTCTTTTCATGTTTCCCCCCCTACCCCCCCCCCCCCCCACCCCCCACCCCCCCTTTCCCCGCCCGCACGAGAGCTAGCGTGCGTGCCACGTCAGCGAGGGCTCCCAAGCGATCCGAGCCGGCCCTCTCTCACTCTCTCCCCTCTTTCGCCGCCCGATCGCCGAGGCGCGCGGTGCGGCGGCTGCTGGAGTGCATAGCCTCTCCCTCCGTTCTCCTCCTCTCCCTCCCCTCCTACTTCCTTCCCGTCCCTCTCTCTCGGCATGCTCTCGCGGCGTGATGAGGGAGGGCTTGACTCGCTCATGGCGCAGATGATGGCTGAGCCCTTCAGCGGCACAGGGTTGATGCAGCAAATGATGGGGGGAGGTCGCGGCTTACTTGATGATCGCCTCTTTCACGCATCGCTTGGCGGAAGCGGCGCGGAGTTTTCGGGCGGCGCGACGGGCTCATTCGTCTCCTGCTGCTCCTCCTACTCTTGTGGCGGTCCAGGCGGTCACAGCATCAGCTACTCCTCTACGTCGCGTGGATACCGCGCGCCGGGACAAGAGGCGGTGACTGAGACCCAGCGCCAGTACCGTGACTCGAGCGGCTTAGAGAAACATGGTGTTGCACGCTCGGTTGGCAATCGTGGCCGATCCATCCTGGCTGAACGGAGTGGTGATGGTGCAGAGAGGTGCACTGACAAGTTGTTCAACGTGGATGACGCAGAGGAATTCGACGAAGTGTGGCGCGGGCACGCAGGCGCTGCCGCAATCGATCGATCACGGGCGGCGTTTGCCAGGGGCAACAGTGTCGGAATGAGCGAACGGCGTATGCTTGAACACAGCCGAAGCTCTCAACATGCAGCTGGGGCACGAAACGGTCCCCGGTCGTATGAGCCTTTGCGAACCCGCATGCCAAATCGGGAGTCGCCCTCATCCCGTGCACAATCTGCGACTAGCGCGTCTTCTGGGAGGCCTCATAGCGTTTCGAGTCGCCAAAGTACGGCGTCGTCCGCGAAGCACCGTTGGTAGCCTCCGGAGTGCTGCGGCCTAGGGGAGAGAATCGGTTGGTGGCAAGCTGTTCTCGCCTAAGCATCACTGGGCACATGGCACTCTAAGGAAATCGCACTTGGATGATCATAGGATGCTCAGGACAATGTCACAACAACGTCCCGTGCTAGTTGTGTGACGGAGGTGACGTGGGATGGCCCACTCGAGGCCGCTTTCCCATGCTGTGTCTTGTTGACATGCGAGGGCAATCAATGATTCGCCGATATAATTAGGGTTGAAGAAAATGAACAGGTCCACGGGCTGTTTTCAAGGATCGACTCGTTTCGCTATTACACTGCATGCGACCAGTTGTCCTGTGAAACGCACTCGTCTCACTCGTATGCACACAGGAATGGGCTTGGGCACGACAAAAACCTCCAAGTTATAGCTAGGTGGTGGCGGCCCCAACGGCTGCGGGGCCATATTGATGTAAATTTGGATTACTATCGGTTCTCATGCACGTGCGAGATTGAACATCGTCGATAGGGCGGTCATACATGGACTTCTTAACTACTAGTACTAGTAAGTAGTAAGGGTTGGGCTGCAATTTTTTGACCATGGCGCGATGCCCAATAAAAATAATAAAAAACCTCCACGGGGGACCGCCTGCCACCACGAAAAGCTTAACCAAGAAATGGAAATGGTGCGATTCGCCCCCCCTCTCGCCCCCTCCATCACGCGAGCTCACGCTCTACCCGTAAAGAATTTGCGGTCGCGCCCGCGGGGGGATCGGTTCCTTGATATCTACGCTACATTTGGCATTTGATTCCCGCCCGATGCAACGCCGTGTCGGGCTGGCGACAGTCCGACCACCCCCTGACCCTCTAGCATCATTGCCCGCGCATGCCCACCCAGCTCCTCACAGCGCGCGCACGCGGCTACCCTGGCTACCAGAGGCCCCACCCCGACCATCCCCATCCCACCCCGCCCCTCGCAGGTCGCAGGATTCGCCCTCTCTCGAAGCCGGCATCGAGAACTAGGCGCGGCCGTCCACGCGTGGCTGACGAGCTGACGAGCCTCTGCGTTGAGGCTGCCTACACGGGCATCCTCTCTCTGATAGTGCCAGATCCGGCGCTAATCGATGAGGCGAGACCCGTGGGTGGCCTCAGGACAGGCCTCGTTTGTCGCATCCGCGATCGATCCTTTTGTTTTAGAAGTCGTCTATGTTCCTATGCCCCTCCTTGTAGGCTAGTCACCGCCGCAGAATCCTACATTCGCCTGCTTTGCCCCTCGCCTCCTTTGTAGCCTCCCTTGTCGCATGCTTTGCCCCTCGCCTAGCTTACCTCCTTTCGTGCCGGGGGGGGGGGGGGGGGGCTAGTGAGTGACCGGGCTAGAAGTTGGAGAGAAGGGGGCGGGAGAC
>CM030943.1:470138-584008 GCA_018136815.1 Isochrysis galbana | reverse complement strand
TATCTATGGTATCTTCGTCACTTTGTTGCAGCTTTGTTCTTTTTTTCCTCGGAGAGTCCGTCCATGCTATCCGCCGATATTCTTACGTGTGAGTTTCAGTAACTTTAAGTTTAAGCAGTGATGTTTCATGTTTCGTATGTCTAGCCCTCTTGCCGCTTGCAATCTGCAATAGGTCATCCGACGTTGTCAGGTTGAAGTCTCTGTCCACCGTGTAGAGGGGGCTTACCATTTTAATAATATGTTTGTTGCTCGGGGTGTGGAGCCCCATATTCAACCGTTGTTTTTTTGCCTCTGAAAGAAACCGACATTCGCCGTGCTACTAGTTACTAGTAGGTGGTATGTGGTATGTGGTATCTCACGAGTCACGAGGATCGCCCTTAGGATTAGGGGCTGACAAGAGCTGCCGGCAACTTTTGGAGCAACTTTGGGGTGTTTGAGCGTGCGAGCAACTCGCAGCATCTTTAAGGGTCACGGGCAACATCGAGCAACTCGAGCAACTTACCGAGCAACTTTACTACTTTTTACCCCTTAGTTATTATTTAGAACTTAGAGACTTAGAGGGGGGGGGGTTCGCGGCGCAAGTGCGGGGGGGGGGGAGCGCAAGTGGGTACTTGCTCGTGTTGTATTCCTGCCCATCTGAAGGCTGTAGGCATGAATATTCGTGTAAGGTACGCGCTCACAATTACAATTGAACAGTTCCCCCGTGTTGCCACTGACGCACAAGACACACAGATTCGGATTCCCCATGGTCTCAAGTCCAGGTTTGAAGATTTTGGTCTCGAAATTTGCGATTCGAATTTTGTTTTGCTGTTACTATAATTGTTGGCTCGTTTATGGTAATAAACCGGCATGACTTCGACTTCTCGTTCTGCAGTCGCTCTGCGAGACTCTCTCTCTCTCTCTCTCTCCGTCCGCCTCTCCTCGGCCGACGGCAGGAAGATTCGTCCAAAACATTCTCCGGTCCCAAGATATCTCGTGGGGGATTCCAATCGCTTCAGTACTATATCAGCAGGCGGGAATGCGCGGTTTTCTGGGACCCAGGTCTGACCCCTTTCCGCGTGAGGGGGGAGGGGGGGAAACCAACAACTTCCTGGGGACGCTGCGTCACTCGGCGGGGAGCGCTGCGCGAGCGAGCCGACTCCACCAGAAAGAAAGTTGTTTGGGTCCCCCCCTCCCCCCTCACGCGGAACGGGGTCAGATTTCGAAGAGAGGGCCAACGTTCTGCCTTCAGGCGGCTCCGCGTCGCGATGGCTGCTGCTGCTCAGGCGTTTCGGAGGAACGACTGGTTCAGCCGCACGGGCTGCTGATCCCAAAAAAAAATGCTACACGGGCGAGGGGTGTATGTAGTTGTTTTTATTGTATACCCTCCGGGGTGGCGTACGGGGGTGGGGGGGGAAACAACTTTCTGGGGACGCTGCACCGCTTGGGCGGGGAGCGAGTCAAGGACGACCGATGCCTTTTTTCCTTCGATAAGACAAAGACCACCGCCCCTTAGGCATGTCTTCGCCTTCAGTGGCTTTGACCCAATCTCTTCTGAACCCTGATATATTCACAGGAGAGATCGCCCCGTTTGGTTTAGTTTGTGTGGCTCTGTGCCCTCGAGCTTTTTGTAGCAACTTCACCGTGTTCCCAAGCGAGTCCCCCCCGAGTTCCCGAGTCTATACCCCGAGTCAACGAGTCAATACAAGTCAAGCACGCGCCTGAGCCACCCCCAGTCGCCTGCCACCACCTCCCACAAGCCTCCTTCCACACTTCCGCGCCCTCCGTGCGTCGTACGTCGTGCGTCGATCACCATGCCCGTAGTCACCCCCGAGGAAAGCTCCATGAGCTCCCCACAAGAACCGCGTTCCGCGATACCTGCCGGCGCGCCCTCGCAGGCAATCTCCAAGAGTGAGATGAGCCTTGCTCTGACAGCTCGGCACTTGCACGACTGCGCGACTGCGTTTTATGAAAGAACGAGGTCGAGTTGCTAATGAAAGAGAGAGCAGATGTCGTTTCACAGCACCCCCCCACACCCCTTCTCTCTCTCCTCGCTCCTCGCTCGCGATGGATTTCACGGTCGATCAGAGCGATGTACACGACTTTACCACCAAGGTGTTGCGGTGGTGTGCGCTCAACCACACAAAGATCCCGACATGGGCATTGGGTGCTCGCATCATATTCTCATTAACTCCGAATTCGGCCGCATGCGAGCGTGTTTTCTCTCTTGTCCAATGTATGTTTATGTTTGGTTCTCTGCAGACCACTGGTCTTGCCGATCAAATGCAAGCCGCACTCATGTTGCAGTACAATGATCGTGATGTGTGCTAACTAAGTACTAAGTGCTTGAAGCTTGAAGTACTAACTAACTAACTAACTAACTCAACGCTATGCACTAACGCAACTACTAGTGACTAGTGCATGAAGTTTTTGGCAGGGGATGGTGCGACACGGACCCCACCCGACCCCACGGCGAACACGTACGTGCGGCTCGCGCGCTGCGAAACTCCGAGCAACTGCGAGCAACTTGCGAGCAACTTTGCCCCCTTTCCAAGCAACTCGGAGCAACTTTTTGGAGCAATTTTGAGGGTCTGAGCGAGCAACTCTTGTCAGCCCCTACTTAGGATCGTCCTAACGGGCCTGCCGTCCGCGTTGCCATACTGGATGTTGTAGAAGTCCGTTAGTATATACCTCCATGCCAGAATACCTAGGTATCTCGAGGAGGGGTGAGGCCCATCCACTTGATAACAAAAGAGACGCTGAGCCATCTCTGAACCCGGAACGCGGTTTGAGGTTGAACCCTAAAAGCCCGAAAGTCCCTCTATGAATTTGGAGATGGGCACCGTCACGGCGCAGAGAGCTAAATGTGTAGAGCTCTCGGGGGATATCCCGCAGAAGCGGCACTTCGGGTCGTCAGCGAATCTATTCGCCGTCGCTATCCTCCTATGAACCTATGAACCTATGAAGGATGTGCTTGAAGTGCATACGAGTCCCGCGGGGTTAGAAAGTTATATTTCTTAAAAGTTGTGATATCTGTTTCCGCGCACAGAACCGCGGCGACGTTCCCATAGAAGTTAGAAAACGCCTGGAGTAAAGAGAGACTCTGGTGGCGCGGCGAGAGTGCCGAGGAGTTCTTCCAGAACTTGCGTCGAGGGTACGACGCCGATCTTGAGTAAAATGCTTTGAAGCGGGAAAGACTAGCGTTCCATCCACCGGCCACCAGAGAGAGACTGAGAGGGGGGTGGGGGGGGGAGGGGAGAGAGAGAGAGAGAGAGAGAGAGAAAGAGAGAGAGAGAGAGAAAGAGAGAGAGAGAGAAGGGGGGGGGGGGGGGGAGGGGGGAGAGAGAGAGAGAGAGAGAGGGAGAGAGAGAGACCCGCCATGTCGTCCGAGGTGGTGGCCATCCTGGACGCTGGGGCGCAGTACGGCAAGGTTATCGATCGTCGTCTTCGCGAGCTGCGTGTCGAATGCGTCCTCCTCCCCCTCTCCACCCCCGCCGCCCACCTCTCTCAGTACAAGGCTCTGATTGTCTCTGGAGGCCCGCAGTCCGTCTATGGGCCTCAGGCCCCACACTTCGACCCTGGACTCTTCTCTGCGGGCGTGCCAGTGCTAGGCATCTGCTACGGGATGCAGCTGCTTAACTATGCCCACGGGGGAACCGTCGCCAAGAAGGCCAGGCGCGAGGATGGGGTGTTTGAGGTGAGGCTCGAAGGAGAGTCGAGGCTCTTCGAGGGGATTGGCGAGAAGACTGAGGTGCTCCTCACGCATGGGGACTCGATCGAGACGCCCGCGGAGGGGTTTCGGGTGACGGGGCGCTCGGGAGACATAGTCGCTGCGATGGAATGCGAGGAGAAGCGGCTGTACGGTGTGCAGTTCCACCCGGAGGTTGACCTGTCGGTCGATGGCAACGCAATCTTCTCCAACTTCCTCTTCAACGTGTGCGGCCTCTCGGGCTCGTACACGATGGCTTGCCGCGAGCAGTCGGCGATCGAGTACATCCGCGAGTCGGTCAGCGACAAGCGCGTCCTCGTCCTCGTCTCGGGCGGCGTCGACTCCTCAGTGTGCGCCGCGCTGCTGCACAAGGCCCTTGGGCCTGAGCGCGTCATCGCGTTACACATTGACCACGGCTTCATGCGGCATAATGAGTCCAAGGACGTGGTCGAGGCGCTCGGCGCGCTTGGCCTACCCATCGAAGCACTCGACGCCACCGATGACTTTGCCAAGGCCGTCACCGAGGTCAATGGCGAGACCTCGCTGCCGCTCGAGAGGGAGTGTCGGCCGGAGCTCAAGCGCAAGATCATCGGCGACACCTTCATGCGCGTCACGCAGGCCATGGTGAGCAAGCGAGGGCTCACGGCAGAGGACGTCTTCCTGGCCCAGGGGACGCTCCGGCCCGATCTCATTGAGTCGGCCTCCTCGCTCGTCTCCTCCAATGCTAATGTCATCAAGACGCATCACAACGACACGCAGCTCGTGCGCGACTTGCGCGAGCAGGTGCGGGCGCGCCATAGCGCCGCAGGCCGGCCAGCCCGGCCATATTGCCCACGCCGCACCCGCGCGGGCTTAAGGACCCCCCCCTCTCTCCCCGCCGCCCCCAATCCACCTTTTACCACCCCTCCCGCCGCCCAACCCCTGTAGGGCCGCATCATCGAGCCGCTTAAGGACTATCACAAGGATGAGGTGCGCGAGCTCGGGCTCAAGCTCGGCTTGCCGCAACACCTCGTCTGGCGCCAGCCTTTCCCCGGACCGGGGATCGCCATCCGTACGCTGTGTGCCACCGAGCCGTACATGACGCCCGAGTTTGATGCCACGGCCGCCGAACTCAAGGCCGAATGCGCGCGCTACCCGCACCTCCAGCTTGCCCCCGCTCTGTTGCCGGTGCGCACCGTCGGCGTGCAGGGCGACGGCCGCTCCTACTCGTACCTAGCGGCCCTTTCGTCGGACGTCTCGCCCGACGACAAGTGGCAGGAACTCTTCAAGCTGGCCAAGGAGATCCCGGGGCACGTACACAACGTCAATCGTGTCGTCTACGTGCTAGGACCCGCCATCAAGGAGGTGCGCTGCCGCCTCGCGCGTACGAGGCTATTGGTGGCGAAATGGGCGCCAAGCCCGCTGTGAATGCCGCCTGATGTCGCCACTCATGCGTGGCCGCTCCTCGTCCGCCCCCCCTTTGCAGCCGCCGAGGACGGTGACTCCGACAACGCTTACCAAGGAGCCCCTTGAGCAGCTTCGCAAAGCCGACCACATCGTCACCCAGATCTTGACCAAGTACAACTTGCTCCGCTCGCTCGCCCAAGTGCCCGTCGTCCTCTTCCCAGTCGCTTTTGATGGTGGGGCGCAGCGGTCAATCGGTATTCGTGCATTCATCACGAGAGATTTCATGACAGGTGAAGCGTGTTAAATGCCGCTGTGGCCCTCGTGGACGCTGCGGTGGGTCTTACCGCCGGAGGGAGCCGTCGTCGCTCACGCGTCACTCGTACCTCGCCGCGCTCCCGTAGGGAAGCCGGCCTTGCCAGGCCATGACTTGCCGCTCGATGGCCTCAAGGAGCTCCACGACCGAATCATGGCCGAGGTCTCTGGCATCTCTCGCATCGCCCTCGACATCACATCGAAGCCTCCCGCCACCACCGAGTGGGAGTGAGGAGGCATCGGCGCGGAGCTAGATGTGCCTCTAGCATGGACACCGCTTCCACTTGTCGGTGGAGCTTGCCATGCAAACGAAACAAGTTACAGTGCTCTGGTATTTGCGAGTGTAGCTTGTTGGCGCGCGGCAACTTCAGGATGTTATGTTCATCATGCATACCTGACGAAAACTGATGGGGACTCCTCGTTTACACGTGAGGAACATGGAAACTGCATTGGTGCTGTGATGTAGTGGCGTCACACCAACGATCGCGCCACTCATGGCGCACGACGGGCTGTGTCTCTCAAGATCTCGGCTATTAACCATGCCCATCGTCAATGCCTCTCAGACCGGCTGGCAATCGTCTTCCAGATTGAATTGAACAACGAGCTATTGGCTAACCAATGCACAGAGCACGCGCACTCCTTGCGCATACATGAACATCATCATACAATCGGCATGCAAGTAGTGCGGCGAGCTCTGGTGGGCTTGGAAGAGCTGGAGGGGGGAAACAAACGGGCATGAGACGATGGGGGCTCGCGCGCGTCGCCTTTGACGATCAATCGTCTTCAGTGTGCTATTCTCTTGATACCAAGGCTGTTGTGCCATGCGCCATGTGCGCGACGTTTTTGCATGTGTGTACAGTGCGTCTACCTCATGCGGTGTGGCGTTGATGCAATGAATAATAATACTACGAATAATAATACTACTGTACAAGCATCAACGCCACGAGGACGGGGGCACCACGAGGCCGTTCCAGTCACCGCTCACCAAATGGATCCCCGGTTTTTTTGCTGATCTCCCATACCAGAACCTATCTATAGATAGGGAGCTCATTCAGGCCTTCGCGTGCGCTGCCCATCACCGATGGTGCCCTCCGCGACCGGGCTATGCATGAGTCCAACGCAGGCCACCATCAGGCCGAGCTTGCACTTGCACATGAGCCCTGGGCTCAATGCGCTCGCCTCGGCGAACGGGCTCCAAGAGACTGAAACCCCAAGTTTGGTTTTTTTTTCGACTGATGCCCCACTTATTGGGCTCCAAAAAACTTTTGGGCGAGGGCGTTTTTTTGTTGTTCACAATGTAAGATGTGGGTTTACGTTCGCGATTTCTTCGAAGAAGACTACGACGTCTTCCCATTGGCTAGCCTGTTGGGTGGCCTCGCGTTCTGGTTACTGCTTCCAAGCGCACTCATCGGTATCTTGGAGTTGTCGTGGAAGGGCAACTTGAAGAGGGCCGGTATTGCGATCGGGGTGCTCTTTGTGCTTTGTATCCTTGTCCTGCTGACGTTATGGAAGACGAAAATTTTCCGCTTTTACAAGACGAACAAGATGAACCTGTCCCGGCAGGGGAAGGAGACATTGCAACAGGCTGCACAAAGACGCAGCAAGAGGACATAAAACCCGTCACGAAACACAAACACCCACAACAAACCACACACTACCCACACATCGCGACAAGTCCTAAAGATTTTTTCCCCCCCGCCCTCAGGTTGCATGCGCAGCTGCCGAATTAGCTTCGAATCGGAGTTGGCACGCCCGGTAAAACTTCCCCCCGGGCGCATAGCACGCGTGCTTCACCGCCTCCTGGATCCTTCGGACGGCCTCTTGGTGCGTCACGGGGATGACGCACACCCCCGCCGCGACGCGGCAGGCCACGGGTGGTCGTTCATTGCACCCGAGCAGGTGCAGTGTGAGCCGCGGGTGCATGTAGGTGGCCATCCGAGACATCCACTTCCAGTCTGTGGCCGGCGCGCTCGACATGTGCACGGCCATCTGACGGAGCGCACCGCAGCCGATGAGCTGGGAGATGTGGACGCACGGACCCAATGTGAGCGTGCGCAGCTCTACGCAGCCTTCGAAGGCGCGCCGCCGAGCGCGCATGCGCGCGTGCACGGCCGGATGGGCTCTGAAAAACTTTTGGGGCGAGGAGGTGATGCCAACACGACGAACAGTCGGTGGGTAGTGCGCACGACCTCTGGCGAGGAAAGAGTTTGTCAGACCCCCCTCCCTCATACTAACTTTAAAGTACACTTGTATCCAATACTAACTTTAAACTACCCCCATGCTAGATACTAACCTTATACTGCACGCGTGCGCCGCCGAGCGCGCATGCGCGCGTGCACGGCATGGGAAGACAGCCTAAAAAAAGGATAGACATGAACGACTTGAGACCCGTTTTCAACAGGAACGACAAAGGCGGTCTTAAGCCCAGCGCGGAGCTAGTGGAACTAGCCTCCAAGCTGGGGATCGCACACGCTGTCGAGGGGACCACGGAACAAGGGAACAAAGGAAATTGAAACATCGATACACCTACCAAAGTCGCTGATAGAGACAATGGAACCTGGATATAAACCAAACAAACAAAAAGCGACCAGACGGACACACTCGACAACAAAGACAATTCCAGAAGGCCTGCCCGGACCCCACACTCTAAACCAGGCCTCAGGTAGCGCACCGAGGCCGGACCCCGGAAACCGAAGAAAAAGGAAAGAAGGGGGGCAGGGGAAGAGGTGGAGGGAGGGATGATAAGGGCGGTGTAGATAGCGAAGGGAAGTCCCATAAATAGTAGGTGTGTAGCCCTGAATCTTCAGAAGTTTTTTTTTTCTTCTACTCGGTAGGGACCGGAGTAGAGATACTGAAGTTTGTTGGCGTGGCCAGGGATTCGACGACAAACTCTGTCTCCTGGTTTGAAGGTGACGCCGAGTTTAGACTTTTGAGAGGCAGAGCGCATTGATTCGCGTTGTGCTTCTTGAGTACTTTCGAGGGCGGAACGCCACGACTCGAGAAGCTTCTTATTGAGCTCGGTGGCGTAAGTGACGGCATCGGACGGAGGCCTAGATGGAAGCAACTCAAGAACAGGAGCAGGGTCAGCAAGTTGAGCTGGAAGACGAAGCTCCCGACCAAACATGATAGCCGCGGGTGACTTGGGTACGACGCGACCGGCGGTCGCTCGCATAGACATGAGAAGAAACGGAAGGTGATCGACCCAATGGGCGCCGCCTTCATTGGAGACTCGAGTCATCGTGAGGAGAGTTTGTTGAGCTCTTTCCACTAGCCCTACGCCTTCGTGGCGATAGGCTTCAGTAGTGCTCAAGTCCGTGCCGGTCGCTTTGAGAATTAGGTCCACTAATCGAGAGCAAAGATTCGAGCCGGCGTCGGTTCGAAGTTGGCGAGGGACTCCATAACGAGATACGATGAGACGCATGAAGACGTCTAGACATTTCGCGGACGAGGGGTTACCGTTGCAAGGCTCAGCTTCAATCCAACGAGAGAGAGAATCGACGAAAACAATCAGCTTGTCAAAACCGGAGCGGCCGGATACGAAATTGTGAGTGGGAGCCATCGAAAGAATATCGCAATAGACGACGTCGAAAGGATAGGATCCGATAGAAAGACCGGATGGATGGGCGAGCGGTCGCGGTAACAGTTTGCCAAGAGTGCATTCGTGGCACTCTCGAACGTATTCCGATACAGAGGCGGACAAGCCAGGCCAGTACACTCGAGTACGAAGTAGGGTAGACATCCTTGTCGCACCTGGGTGACCAAGGTGGTCATGGTAGGCGCGGAGGTACGTGTCACGAAGGGACTCCGGAATGTATAAACGAAGAGGAGCCTCTTCCGCTTCTGAGGAGCGGCAGTAGAGTAGGCCATCGCGAAGGAGGAATCGGGAACTTTTCTTCGACGAGGAGCTAGAGTCAGGAACAGAGACCGGACCGGCGGTGATCGAAGATTGAGCTTTCGAAAGGATCGACTCGAATTCAGCAAGGATCGAGCTAGCGAGCTCGGGAAGAACTCGACGTGACGACCGGAGCCGAAGGCACGAGCGAAGATTTTGTGCTTGTCAGAGCAAGGCTCATCTCACTCTTGGTGATGGCCTGCGAGGGCGCGCCGGCAGCTAGCGCGGAGTGCGGTTCTTGCGGGGAGCTCATGGAGCTTTCCTCGGGGGTGACTACGGGCATGGTGATCGACGCACGACGCACGACGCACGGAGGGCGTGGAAGTGTGGAAGGAGGCTTGTGGGAGGTGGTGGCAGGCGACTGGGGGTGGCTCAGGCGCGTGCTTGGCTGGTATTGACTCGTTGACTCGGGGTATAGACTCGGGAACTCGGGGGGACTCGCTTGGGAACACGGTGGGACTCGACGAAGTTCCTACAAAATCACTCACAAGAAACCCAAACCCCAACGACCTTGGGCTCAGAAAACTAACGTAAACACTCCGGAATCATACGATAAACAACCCTCCCCGCGCGGCGAAGGCTGAGGTCGCGATCGCTCGTCATGCGCGAAGAAATACGTAAAGAGAGCGCAAAACTACGCAAACGAAGGGTTCGAACTATCGTTAAAGTGAAACTCGTCCGCTGAAGCCAACGCGGAGGGTCGAGGAGAGATCCAAAATCGCGCGGGGGGAAGAAGGCGATGTGCGGAGAGACCTTCTAGACAAGCAACGAGCAAGGGGCGACGAAACGAGACGCGAGACGCGAGGCGCGTGCCATTCGTTCTTCCTTTCTTTCACCGAAAACGCGGCGAAACTAACGTTAAACATCGGTGCCCCCTCCGCGAGAATCGCGAAGAAGAACGGACGAGATGGAGGCAATCATCGAAGGAATCGCGAGAGGAATCGAAGCGAGGGGGGGGGAACAGCGCGCGCGCGGGGGGGAACGAACGACGGCCGGAGGAAACGAACCGCGCGCGGAGGAGAAGAACCTCGCGCTGGGGGGAATGATATAACGGCCGAAGGCGACGGATGGCACGCCGAGGGAAAGAACCTGCCGCGGGGGGGGGGCGAGGGACCGAGGGCACGGCGGGGCAGCGTGGGAGGGCGCGAGGCCGATCTCGGAGCGAGATCGCGTCCTTTCCCTCGCGGAGCGCGGAGAGACCCCCCACGAGATATCTTGGGACCGGAGAATGTTTTGGACGAATCTTCCTGCCGTCGGCCGAGGAGAGGCGGACGGAGAGAGAGAGAGAGAGAGAGAGAGAGTCTCGCAGAGCGACTGCAGAACGAGAAGTCGAAGTCATGCCGGTTTATTACCTTAAACGAGCCAACAATTATAGTAACAGCAAAAACAAAATTCGAATCGCAAATTTCGAGACCAAAATCTGCAAACCTGGACTTGAGACCATGGGGAATCCGAATCTGTGTGTCTTGTGCGTCAGTGGCAACACGGGTAACTGTTCAATTGTAATTGTGAGCGCGTACCTTACACGAATATTCATGCCTACAGCCTTCAGGTGGGCAGGAATACAACAAGTCGGGCCTGGGAGCCTCGATCAACACCCTGATAGGGGGCGACTACAACTGCGTCGAGGACACCTCGACCTCGACGGACACGAGAGCACACACCAAGGAGGCGACACGTACGGCAACGCCGGAAGGCATAAGCTCCGAGACAACATGCGGGGTCGTATGGGGAGGCCCCACACCTGAGATCGCGGCATCTAGCCAGAGTGGCGCGCCGCCGCACCACCGGCCGGCTCTGGAGCGCAAGCCGACAGCGACGACCGCCACCTTCAGTGTCGGTTTTTCACTTGAACAAATTGGACAACGCACACCCCTACATCGCCACCGTGACTCCGCCAACCCTTCGACTCCAAAAAGCAGGATCAGCACATTCGGAATGACATTCGCTCCGTCCCCTTGGCCGTGACGCGTCCGGCGAGGAACCGCTCCGTGCCTTCGCCTTTTTGCGATGCGGATGGGCCGAAGGGGGGCGATAGGGGTGCTTTATTGTGTTGGAGTGTCCCGTCCTAGAGAACGCCCTAGATCTCTGAGCACGAGTCCTGTTTCTCTTGGCTGCGCCGCGATCAGCTAAGAATCTTAGAAAATTAAATTACATCTATGCTCATGCTATGCGCTTGCATCATGCCTAAAGGTGGCAAATATAAGCGCTTCTTTTAAATAGACGACAAATAGCTGAGAGCAACTGCAAAATTGAACAACCGGAACATAACGGCGCGGCTGATGAATCGTTCCCACCGTGTGTCCTCCTCCATGATTGGCTGCATAGTTCAAGCACACTTCGGAGGCGGCACATCTCCTGGGATGAGCGGGTACTTTCGGATAAACAGATGATTCAGCCGCGCGGCTCGCTCTCTCACTCGACGTGAATCCTCCCTACCATCCCAAAAGCACACCCCGCGTCCCTTGTCGGTGTGCCGATCGTAGTCGACATGCCCACTTGCGCAATGCGCTGAGCGGTCTCGAATTCCGGTCAGCTCGTCAACATCAATATAGCCCAATGGGTCAGCGCGCCATGTGCAGTGCTCTGTCCCGTCGGGCGTCTCGCACTCCCCACCAGGTTCTGCAACCATACACCTCGACGTCTTTTCGTGCCAGGGCCGCCCCGGACAAGGGCCAGGCAAGGAAAAGAAAAGAGCGCCTCCATATCCTCTCTCCCAGTTAGTGCTGAGCTCCCTTGCCCGCCTGTACCAAGGGTGGCCACACCCGACGTTGGTGTTTGGAGGAGAGTGATAATTTTGCATTTTCCCATCGTCGATCGCGTCGAATGAGGAGAACTGCTTGCCGCCCACTGCACTGGTCGCGAACGAGGTAACGTTGTACCGGGTGATACGGTCGATTCCAAGCGCACGCGTGATGTCTCGCCCGCCGTTGGCATTGCAAAGGGTATACGAGATGGTCTCATAATGAATGTACGCGAGCACGCCCTCAAGGTTGGCCACGTCCACGTTCTCCAAGTGCTCTGGTGACTCAAAGTAGCCCTGCCCTGGCTGCCCTGGAACGTGGTTCGCCGACTCCGCGTGGTAAAGATAGTAGTTCAGTCTAACTGCCGAGGGCGCGTTGACGGCAGGCCGAGCTCTGGGTGCAAAAGCTTGAACCGAAGAACCACCACGTGAGGGGCAGCCGTCGATGAGGCTTGGTCCACCAGTATGGGGTTGCCACTCATCAACCCTCTTTGACAAGAAGAAAGGAATGGGAGCGGGCGGCGGCGGCGGCGACGCAATAGGTGAGTGCGGATGTGGCGGTGGTGGCAAGGGAGGAGGAGGAGGAGGAGGAGGAGGAGGGGGAGGCGAGGGTGGCCGAGGCGATGGTGGCGGTGGAGGAGGCGGTGGCGGCGGTGGCGGCGGTGGTGGCGGCGGCAATGGCTGAGGCCGTATCGAGAAGGTGGACGCCTCCAATAATATAGAGTCACCCGCCTGCTCGTGCAGCTGACTGTGGGGTCCGGAATAAACCAGTCCATCAACCACATTGTGTTCCGCAAACGACACAGACTTTCCAAGTGACTCCAGTGATTTTCGGGTCCAGGCAGGCTGCAGGTGCGGAGGCGATGTGTCCAGAATCTGTGCTGCACTCTCCCAGCCGTGCACATCGGTGCTGACGTGCTGTGCGACAGAGGCCATGCCCTCGCTCGCAATTGCTGTTGGCGGTTGCGGCTGGGCCTGCTCACTCTCGCTTGGCACGGGCGTCATCACCACGAGAGTAGCGGCGGAGCCGAGGGTGCAGAGAGTACCGAGACAGAACGAGGCCCAACCACACCGCCGCCGCCACTCCTCCCCGCGCAGCTCGAGTGTGCTGAGCTCCTCTTCGTCGGCAGCCAATGCACGGTGGCCGCGCCGCCCTCCCCCCTGGCTGAAACTGCGGAGCGAGCCGCTCATGCGTGAGAGACAGTAGGCAGAGTGACGCCCAGCGGGGGCACGCTGGGCGCACGCAGCACACAGAGGACAGAACAGCGAGCGAGCAAGAGAGGGAGAAAGAACCGGGGGGCGGAAGGGGGAAGGGAGAGGGAGGGAGGGAGAGCGAGGGAGGGGAGAGGGAGTGAGCGAGGGAGGGAGGAAGAGGGCGCAGCCGCTGGCGAGCTGCCGCACCCCACCACATGTACAGAAATAAGTCGAGTGAGTAGGAGTACTCGTACTGGGTGCTACAAAACGCGTGAAATATTAAGAAAGTAAAAATATCCCGCCATCCCCCCACTCGTCCACTCGTGCAAGCATTTAATCGCCTACTTTTGCGAACCCGACGCTCGAGCTCAGACTAGACACTAGACATACGACTCCGTCTTGGTCAAACTTCACTAGCTATGAGGAGCAGAGACCACATGCCAGGTGCTGCACACGCACCTCAGCACACAATATTGTAATGCGAAAGGGATTCGCAGCAAGAATCCATTGTAAGTGCAACGCTCTGTCTACCCGTCGCATTCGTGCGTTCCACCTGGTCGGATAGCACTAGCTTGGTGGGGCTGCAATGCCGTGTCGAGCGGACAAGTATGATCAACACACTTTGACAAAGGAGACCATTCTGGCAAACGCCTGTAGGCGATGCACCAAGCGTGGCAATCGGCGGAATCAGGCAACCGTCAGATCATCAGAGAAGTACAGCTGAAGGGTTGGCATGTAGTAATCATCAGGAATGGAGAGATCGTCAAATTTACCATCCTCATCAGGGACACCGTTGGCCTCGAGTGTCTGGGTCATGTCTAGCACATGGCTCGCCTGCGAAGCAGAGCAGACACATTGTGGTTCACCATGACTGCAAAGCCGCACAATGTTCAGACAAGACGGGCAGCTGCAGAACTGCAAGATGTCTTGACCGCAAGGGCGTGGGTGCGTAGGCTTGAACCTTGGCGTCAAGCCGCTTCCACACGTACGAGGCGGCGTGCGCGTTGTGCTCCAAGTAGCGCTCCCTGTACAGCCGTTCGGGTGCGGTCGTGAGTAGGCCACGTCTCGGCGCGAACAGCAACGGTGCAATCCGCGCCCATAGCTACTGCTTCGCCGCAGGTCTTTGGCCTCGGGCCTCGGGCCGCGCTCACCTGATCTCGTTGATCGTCTCCTCGGCGCACACCTCAAGCACCGTCTCCTGATTTGTCAACATATTGAGCAGCTTGATCTTGCGCGTTTTCCGTGTGAGCTTGCCCACGACCAGGCTCTTGTCTGTCCACCACGGCACTTTGAAGGCGGGCGACGCTTCGACCGAACCGTCCCCATCAGGGCAGTGGATGAATCGGCCCATCGGCACAAAGGGCGCCTCTTTGTTTGTCTGCGGGTCAATGTGCTTTCGCAAATCCTTGGTGCGCGGATCGAACCAATGCGAGATGTCCGTGCCCGCCGCTTCGATGAGCGGCTGCGCCAACGCGCCTGGGTGAGCACGCACGAGTGTCGTCAGATCGAGCACCTGCGCCGATCCGGTGGGAAGGAGGGGTGGGGTCAGCCGAAGCACAGTGGTGGTGGGCGTCGCCTCGGCCGTGAGACGGAGGTGCACTCACCGAGGAGAAGCAAGAGACCCATAAGTCCTCCGCCTTGTCATGCTTGCTGACCTCCGCCGGCATGTAATACCGCTGCCTCCTAGCACCTCCTGAGACCTGTGAGCGCGCATCATGCCCACGGTAGGCGGCCTGCAGCGCCGTGACTGAGCTGATCTTCTGCTCCTTCTCCTTGCGGGCGGTGTGGCCCTTGAAGTTGGCCTGCAACACGGTTGCGCTCGCCTCCTCCTGCGCCGTGCCGTTTAGAGCCATCTCGGAGGTAGGGGAACGCTGGAGGGTGGAGGGCACAGAGAGGGAGAGGGCGGGAGGGAGAGGAAGCAGGGGACCGTCGGCGCGAGCCGCAGCGCTCCCTCTCACCAACTGCAGGCTGTAACCGAGCAATACCGCTTGGGGGAGGAAGGGGGAGAAGGAAGTAAAAATGGGGGAGAGATAGGAGCAGAGAAACAGTGAGCGGGTGGAGCGAGCTGATACCGGAAGGTGGGGACGGGTGAGGAGGGCGTCTTCTTCCACGGCCAAATCGGAGCCTTTTTTTTTGGGGGGGGGGGGGGGGGGGGAGGCGGGGCTTCCCGCGAGGAGCGCCCCCCCCCCCCCCCCCCCCCCCCCGCGCCCCCCCGCGCGCCCCCTCCACGCAGCCACTCCCCCCTCTCCACTGTCCCCCCAACCCCTTCTGCCTGCCTGGCCTCTCTCTCCCTCTCTCTCTCTCTCTCTCTCTCTCTCCCTCTCCCTCCCTCCCTCCCTCCCTCTCTCTCTCTCTCTCTCTCTCTCTCTCTCTCTCTCTCTCTCTCTCTCTCTCTCTCTCTCTCTCTCTCTCTCTCTCTCTCTCTCTTCTCTCCCCCCCTCTCCCTCTCTCTCTCCCTCCCTCCCTCCCTCCCTCCCTCCCTCTCTCTCTCTCTCTCTTCCCTCTCTCTTCCCTCTCTTTTCTCTCTCTCCTCTCTCTCTCCTCTCTCTCCTCTCTCTCCTCTCTCTCCTCTCTCTCCTCTCTCTCTCCTCTCTCTTCTCTCTATCTCTCTCCTTTCAACTGTACCCGCAGCGATGAGAGGGAGGGTTGTTGTTCGTGGAGGTGGGCGCTCTCCCCCCCGCGTGTGGGCGCGACCAGCAAGCCCTACTATAAGAATTGGAAGGAAAGATGGAATATGGGTGAGGAATACGGAGATAAAGGGGGGGGGGGAGGAGAGAGGGAGCGAGAGAGTGACTGAGAGAGCGCGAGAGAGGAGGAGAGAGAGAGAGAGAGAGAAGGAAAGAGAGGGAGGAAGGGAGAGAGAGAGAGAGAGGAGAGAGAGAGAGAGTGAGAGCGGTCCCGCAGAGCGGATCAGCCGGGGTTAAAGGGAAGAAGTACTAAGATCACAGGAGAAACCCGAGTGGCGTCCCTCAGCGCGCGCGTGGGCCCTCCGCCAGTGGACGCGAGGCTCCGCGAGGGAGAGAGAGAAGAGGGACAGAAGGGAGGGGAGGAAGAGGCTCATGGTGAAGAACAAGGGTGCGCCGCCCGACACGCGGCCCCCGTCCGCCCCCTGCCCCCCCCTTCTTCCCCTTTCCCCTTCTCTCCCCCACGCTCGTGCTCATCCCCCCCCTCCCCCCTCCCCCCCCCCAAACCTCCGTGGGGCCGCAGGCAAGGGAGGCAAGAATCGGAGGCGTGGCAAGGCCGATGGAGACTCCAAGCGAGAGCTCACCTTCAAGGAGGATGGCCAAGGCGCGCCCGACCCGCCACCAGTCGGGAGGCATCTCTCCTCCACCTCCCCTCTCTGCCCCTCCCTCCCACACCCCCCCCTTTCTCCCCTACCTCCCCTTGCCCCTGACCCACACACTTACCTCGAGCGAGGAGGGCCATGATGCCCTCGCCAACACTCGGGAGCACTCTGAGTACTCTACCTGCAAGACGGGCGCTGGGCGTCCAATCCGCTCTGCGCAGCGGATGGGGCTAGAATTCCTTCACTCTTGGCCTCGTGGGCCTGGACACAGTGGGAGACGAGCACAACAGGATGCACCACACCTTGCTCTTCCCCTTGTGGACTCTCGCCCGCCTGCTCACGCCACATTTGTCGCTCGGGCCTTCAATACAGAATACGCGCAAGTGACGCGAATGCTCGGCAATGGAAGACTGGAGGCGTTCTGCTTCGACGGCGTGAATCGGCTGTGTCACATCCGAGGCAAGCTGCGAAAAAGAGTATGGATCGGTGTAGGTGAGCACGGGAGCCATGAAGACGCACTGATCTTTGTGGGCACGTGCTGGTTGCAGCCTGCGTCGACGCGAGCGCCGGAGGGCAGCGATCTCCGTACTGCTCCGTTGCGCCTAAACCTTGAACTAAGGACTCATTGCGTGATTGCCGCGAGGTTGTGTGGTGCTCACGGCTCTTCGATTTCTGTGGACTGATAGGTGACATCATCTTGCTTGGCTTACGTGAGTTCCAGGACCAAAAGGCGGATATCATCCTCAAGTACGATGGCGACGAGGCGCGATCTCTCAAGACCTTCGGCGAGTTGCCCGACTCCGTACAGGTGTGGCGTGTGGGTAATGTGTTGAGCCTTCGGCGCTTGAGCCAGGCATCTAGTTGCGCTAATGTGACGGCTACTCATTCTGCAAAAGTGTTTTGCACAAGGTTGTGGGTGGTCGCTGCAAGCCGGGCCTCGGTGCATCGCTCACCTGCACGATGCGAACGGGCACCGCAGTTATGCAAACCTCGGGGTCACCCTCCACAGCCCATGGACAGAGCCCCTATCGACGCGTGCGCACTCATTCACCGCTTGTCATGCATCCTGCACATTAGATCAATGCCGTCGACAACATGGACGGCGAGGAGTTTGGCGACGACAACTTTGACTTCGATCTCGAAGCCGAGGATGCGGATGAGCGGGATGATCGCGGCGGCAACATTGCCGATACCATATGAGTGTCCTCTACCAGATGAAGAAGCCACGGCGCAGGGTCAGGCTAAGAAGCCATCCTAGTGCTCACAGGCCAACCTTGGCGCTCATGTTTGCCGCTGTCGACTGCTGCTGGCAATCATGCTACCACCGGGCACCCTCCTCAGAAGATCAGATCACCCTGCGGCGCGAGACTAGTAAGATGGTTTCCCATCGGCTGGCTACAATGTGCTGCAGCGAATGGTGGGTCGCCTTTGTGGGGGGCCGGTGCTTCTGGGTGAACGGAGTTGGTCAAGACGTACTTGACAGGCTAAATGGTCTCGCAATTGACGGACAGTTGGGACTCCAGCTAGCAGCTGGACCGGGGGAGCGAGGAGGCCTCCCAGAGGAGGTTGACCACGACTGTTTTTCACTCTTGCACGACATTGCTGCTGCTGTTTGCGGCTGCTTGCCAGTGCGGGTTCTGAGATGCTTTGTGCGACGTACGCAGGCCGCCCGTGACTGGTGCGCCTTTCGTGTTGCGAGCGAGCATCTTAATATTTCCCGCCATCCGCCTCTACAGCACCTCGTAAGGACAAGAGCCAATAGGAGCCTTCTAGATGGTTTTAAAGGCCACAGCGCGCGTTCAAGCTTTAGCAGAGCCAGCGATGTGGCGCATGCATCATTAGCATATTATAGTTAGAGGCTGCGGCCTTAGGGTTATAGAGGTGGGGGAGACTGGGTTGGAAAAAAAACGCTGGTTGATCGGGAGGCCCAAGTTTCTTTACCGGTTACCGGGGGATGACTTCCTCTCGTCTCTCTCTCTCCCCGCGCGAATCCGAATCCGAAGCAGAGCGATGGTGACCGACCGACCCGCCTGACATCTGACATGCCGACGTACCGTCGCCGCGCTCCATCCCGCGAGAACACGGCTATGGCGGTGGTCAGCCCCCCCTTGTCGTTGGTGTTCGGACTAAATAATGGTCCTGGGACACCGGTCGGCTGTCTCGGCGGTATTTCGTGCCACCGCACTCGGCCGTTTTTCTGCTTCACTGACGGACTGGAGGTTACGGATGGGACAGAAGGAACCGAGTGGGACGGAAGGTAGGCGGCGGAAGGCACGGCCTTTTGGGCATTGGCGGGTTGGACGGGCTGATCATCTCCCATGGCTGGAAGATGGATGGCGGGCAGTGGCGAGGGCGAGCGCGAGGACGGGACGGACATGGCAGATAGCGAGTGTGAGTGGGTGAGTAGAGTGGATTGGGTTGGTGTTGTAAGATTGCTTGTTACGGCGGAGCGAGAGCGAGAGCGAGAACGAGGGAGCGAGGAGCGACTGGGGCGAGGGACGAGGGCGACAGGGGCCGACAGGGTACCAATCCGACTAGTCCGACAACAATCCGAGACACGCACACTCGACTTTCACCCAACATTCCTCCACACTAACGTATCTTTCACCACTTGGGCGGGGAAGACACAGAGGAAGGAAACAAGGAAGAGAAAGCCGACAAGAGAGCGACGATGCGACGGAAGAGCCGACGGCGAACGGCGGTTACCGCGAACGAGTAAGTAGAAAGTAAGGAGGGAATCTATGTGCGTAAACCGAAAGGGGCGAGAGGGTAGGCTTCGCGCGGCGGGGGAAAAGTCCGCAGCGACGAACACCTACGAAGAGGGCGAGAGCGAGCGCGGGGGAACGACAGCAAGGAGGGACCAAAGGCAGAGCAAGGCCCAAGGTGCGAAGGAGCGAAACAGGAGCGAGACAGGCCACAAAGGGGCGCGACGGCAAGGAGCGAGGGGCGAGTTACGAGTGACGAGTTCGACAAGTTACCAGTAAAACTCCGCGGCAAACAAGATCGATTGAGCACGAAGACGCAAGGTCAGACAGAAGTCGATCGCGGATGCGACATTCACCTGCCCACGCAACATGGAACATGGCCGCTAGCCCAGGCGGCTTGCCTTCATTG
Source organism: Isochrysis galbana (assembly GCA_018136815.1). NCBI lineage: Eukaryota > Haptophyta > Isochrysidales > Isochrysidaceae > Isochrysis > Isochrysis galbana. The sequence continues at coordinate 564,393 of CM030943.1, read as the reverse complement.
GGTCTCCCTTCCCTCCGCTTTCTTCCCCTCCCGCGCAAAGGATACGCCATGGCTTTCCAACCTCCCCTAAAAAAAAATTTCCAACTGGGAAGGCATGCGCACCTGCACTGAGCCGCTGGCCGATGCCGCTCGCCGACGCAGGTGAAGACGGGCAAGTCTCAGCGGGGCTAGGGCATGAGTGAAGAGAAGTCTTGAGAGAGCGGGGGAAAGGGCGCGCTACATCGCGACGACGGGCCACAAGACACCACCCCACATCACTCACTCACGTACCAACAAGAAAACTCCGAAAACTAACGCAACCAGGGCGTATGGGTTCACGTTGACACGCCCTCGAGGGAAGCGATGCCCTAGGGCGGACGTGTCCGTGTAGACATAGAAATGCCAAATCGATAAAACTATTGTTATAGTTTTAGCGATGGAGCGCGCGCCGACCGCTCCCACCTCCCAGCCCCCCGCCGTCACGACGCCCCAACGGGGCCGCCCCAAACCGCCGGAGCCCAAGCGCCCACAGGCCGCCGCGCCGCCTGACAACGACGTCGACATGACGGCACCACCCTCGCCTCCCAAGCTGCCACAGAACCAGGGAACAGGCAGAGTCCTGTTCCCTGGTGACAACCAGACCCAGGGCAATGCCCTGCCACCCAACCCCTCCGCTCCTCCACCAACTCAAGGACTCCCCATGGGAGCTGGCAGCTCTGCTGCCACCCCCATGGCGGCCACTCCTACCATCAGTGCACCCCTCGGGGGCGGGCACTTAACACAACAATCCATTTTGGGGGCCTTTGCGCCCTCAAACCAACAACCAACTCAAGCAACCAGGACATACGCGCAAGCTGCGCATGGACACAAAGGGAAGGATCCAGCCCAGCAAGCCCAGCAGCCACAAGTCCAACAACCACAGCAGCCATCGCGCAAGCGGGCGGATCCTCAATCGGATCCAAAGCCGACTCTCCACAACACCACCCCTTTTGCTTCTCCTCCACCTGATGAGGAAGAGGAGCCCGAGGACACGCCTTTTTTCATCCAGCTAGCTCAGCTAGCTGATGACAAAAAGGACATCAAGAGCGAGGATGTCGCCACCTTCATGAAATTCCTCCTCTCTAGGCTGGAAGGCCTAGACGCAACTCCAGATGGCATGGACAAAGGCCGCAAAGGCCCTTGGATCTTCTACGTCGATGAAGACGCACACGATCAATTCAAGGCCGCATACGGAGACAAAGTTAACACAGCACTCTCGGGAGTCCCGCATGAATTTGGAATCACCTATGGCGCGTTACGACCCCCGGGACGACCAGGTCGGACATCATAGCGGAACTAAACCGCAAAGTAGTCGACAAAAGACGTACCTTCTCACCCGCCCCGTCATTAGCGGAGAAAATCATAAGGGCGGAAGAGCTTGTTACAAAGCAATTTTTCAAGAGATTCACGCCTAGACACGCTAGCGGCGACATCCCGGCGATGTACGCTGGAGTGAGATGGGAAGACCCGCAACCGGCCCTAGATGAAGACAACGTAGCAACCGACGACACCGCGATTCTGGCCTCGTTACGGGGCTACTATGTATGGCTTTTCAGCGAAAAGATCTCTCAAGGCGCGGAACCCCTCCTTCACGCGCTAAGGCAACGTCAGATACCGACGAGTCATAGGTCCTTCTTGGACAAGCCCATCGGATACTCGGAGATCATTAGGGCTATACGACAAATGGCGAAAGGCAAATCCACGGGACCAGATGGCATACCAATGGAGTTCTACCAGAGCTTTGAAAAGCTAGTGGCCCCGCGCCTGATGGACATGTTTCACGAAGCCTACCGGTCGGGGGCATTACCGGAGGACACATGCTCGGGTGATATAGCCCTGCTCTATAAAAAAGGGGACGCCAGGGACCCGAGGAATTATAGACCAATAACGTTGCTCCAAACGGACTACAAAATCCTCGCCAGGATCCTAGCTAACAGACTCAAAAAGACGATACATACGATCATCTCCAAGGAGCAAGTGGGCTTTGTGCCTAGGAGGATGATAGGCGAAGCCACCCATCTGCTAAAGCTAGTGGCAAGCGTACCTGGATGACGCAGACGAAGAGGGATTAGCCCTGGCGATAGACTGGGAGAAAGCTTTCGATAGAGTCAGTTGGGATTATTATCATAAAGCGATACAGGCATTGGGCTTCGGCCCCGGTTACTCTAGATGGCTAACACTATTAACTAACGCGGATTCCCTTCCGATCAGATGGATCAAGGCCAATGGTAGACGCAGCAATCCCTTCACGATACATTGCGGCATGCCCCAAGGGTGCCCGCTATCGCCCCTAGCTTTTCTCTTAGTGGCCGAAGGCCTAACACGACTAGTCAACGCCGACCCTGAGATGAAGGGAATCACAATAGGACCTAGAGAGTTAAGGCTTTCGCAGTTTGCCGACGACACGCAAATTTTAGCGAACTCTTTCGAGTCACTTGAGAGGGCGATGCACATCTTAGAGAGCTATGGAACCGCCACCGGGGCTAGGGTGAACAAAAACAAGAGTATACTAATAAGAATGGGATCGCTTACAGGGGCGCAGGTCCCCGAGACGCTAGCTTATCTTAAAACACTCGGCGAAGGCGAGTATGCGACCATTCTAGGAGTCCCTTTCTGGGAAGGGCTAGAAAACGACTCCTTCTGGGAAAAGCTCTACGCGAAGCTTAAGAAAAAGGTCGCAACCTGGAGGGGTCTGAAGAGTCTCTCCATTCACGGGGCGTTGCTGATTTCCCCTGAGTACATGGAAGCCTTCACGCTCCAGCGCGCTGGCCAGATGGCGGGTCTTAGTCTTGTATGCCTTGACCGGGTCGAAGATGCGGAAGACTATGTACGTGGCTACCTCCTTTAGAGAGGACCGGATCGCGCTAGACTTGCGGGGGGCTGAATCGGCTAGCGCCCCGTACGTAGGTGACCGCGAATTCATGCGGGGCACCCGATAGAGTAGCTTGAAGCTTGAAGTTTGTCTCCATATGCGGCCTTGAATTGATCGTGCGTATGCCCAGGCACAATTATCCCGTTTTTCTCGCCCATTTATCTCGGGTGCGCGCTCCAGCTCGATGTTCTCGTTCGCATCTTCGGCGACTGCCCTGGCTGCGCGGGTTCGTGCGCTGGGACCTGCATCGACATATCGACATAGGGTGTCAGGGTGTCTGTGAGTCGCGCCATCGCGCGCGGCCGCCGCCGCGGGCAGGCACAACAGGCAGGGCAGCGGAGAGCGGGCTCGCTCAGGCCTCACCCGCTTCCATCGTCCATCGTCGATGTCGGGTCGTTCTGGTTCACTGTGGCGTGCATAGACGTACTCACTATTCACGTAAACAGGGCCATTTACTAAGTAACCAACAGCCAAGAGTCATGCGGTGATCCCATCCGCAGTGCTGCGACTCCCGCCCCGCTCCACGATCCCTCACTCCCGGCCCCCCTTGGTATTGGCCCCCTTGCTTGGTATTGCCCCCCCCCGGTATTGGTCGCCGGGGCCTATGACCGGCCCAAATATCCGGAGATATCCAAATGGGCTAAAAGTGCACCCAAATATCCAAAAGCTTATCTAGATAATTGTGCCTGGGCCTAATCGTGCGCGTCGTCATCGACGTAGAAAATCCAAGGGCCTTTGCGACCCTTGTCCATCCCGTCGGGGGTGGCATCCAAGCCTTCTAGCTTAGAGAGAAGGAACTTCATGAGTGTTGCAACATCCTCGCTCTTGATCTCTTTCTTGTCCTCAGCTAGCTGCGCGAACTGGATGAAGAAGGGAGTGTCCTCCGGCTCCTCCTCCTCCTCATGAGGGGGTGAGGCAAATTGTGTGTTGTTAGTTTGGATCGGTTTCGGTTCCGACTGTGGGTCCGCTCGCTTGCGCGAGGGCGGCGGTGGTTGTTGAGTGGGTGGAGGTGGGGCTTTCTGTGCTTCTTGTGGGAGCTTCCCTTTGGGGCCGGCCGCCTCAGCGTACGACTTCTGTGCTATGTTGTTGGAGGGGTTGAGTCAAGTGCCCGCCCCCGTGGGGTGCGCTGAAGGTAGGAGTTGCCTCCATGGGGGTGGCAGCAGGGCTGCCACCCACCATGGGGAGTCCTTGTTGTGGTGGCATGGCGGCGGAGGCAGGCGGCAGGGCCAGAGGCTGGCTCTGTTGGTCTGCAGGGAACAGGACTCTGCCTGTTCCCTGCTTGTGTGGCTGCTGAGGAGGCGAGGGCGGGAGGATCATGTCCACATCGCTGTCGGTCAGGGGGGCGGCCTGCGAGCGCTTCGGCTCCGGCGGCTTGGGGCGTCCCCGGTGGGGCGTCGTGACGGCGGGGGGCTGGGAGGTGGGAGCGGTCGGCGCGCGCTCCATCGCTAAAACTATAACAATAGTTTTTGTCTTGTTGTCCATTTATTTCGTACAAAGGCCGGATGTCGGCCAAGTCTATCCTCTCTTTAGGTTGCCTCCCCATGCCCGCTTGGGCGGTTCTCGAGGTGTCCGCCGAGTTGGCGAAAATGAGCGCGCTGCTTAGTTTGGTAAACCTTTCTATGGTGGGGGGCTCGTGCCCCCCCATGGGCGAACCAAGTATAAACTTAGTTGCTGGGGGGAGGACAAATATCGAAGGGAGGGGGCAGTGCCCCCTCCCTCCTGTAGCACTCGGACACCTGGCTCGTCAGGCATGGCTGGATTCCGGGACGGAAAAGTTGTGTCCAATGCTTAGCTAGTGCTAGTGGGGTTGGCTAGGCTATAACATTAACTATTTTCATTTTCATTCACCGCAAGACACAGGAGAGCACCGGGATGCTCTCGCCCAGGTGCACATGCGGCACGTGCTTTCTCGACAATAGGGGAATATCTTCGCTGCCCAGCCTCGTGTTCGAGTGGAGACGGCGATAGCGGCCGATGATTGGCCAAGAAGGTACATTACGTTAAGGTGGACGCTTCGATGGACGAGGTATTTTCCGAATCTGACCTTGGGAAAAAGATGCGCTCGTTGCTGATGGCTATATCAATCTCACCCCACAAGAAGGCCTGCAGGAGAGCTGCATCTGCAGTACCCATTTTCTGGCTGCGCAGGGACCGCAGCACCCGACTGACGGACATGGTGTTGAACAGCAACGCTGCTGTTCCCCAAAGTGGCCATGGAAGACCTACCCACCAATCTCTGCCATGCCTGAGCATGTGACTGTGCATGTGCCGCGAGAATTGGACCCCAAGCGGTGCTCCGAGGATTCCGCCGCCATGCAATTTGGCCACATCCCAACCGGAGGGGTCGTACCTAGTCATGAATCGACCTATCTGTTCAAGCCACAGGTGCGATGACAAGTGCACGTCGTCCTCCAACAAGAGTACCACGCCCGGAGTACTATTATACGTTGTCTCAACTTGCTCCAGGAATTGAATTAGAGATGCACAGTGTCCGACCAAGCGAGAGCAGGCATGATGCGAAAACACTTTCTGGGGCTTCTTGGCATATATGTTGACATGCTCGCACGGCACGTCGCCCCTCCATTGCTCGGAAATGCATCGCCTAGGATCTTCCTTGAAGCATGCGTAACACGGCATCCCCGAGAGCACTTGCAGCAAGTCAGGGGTCAACCCCCCTTCGATTGTCGTCGAGGTGTTACGCTCGTAGTACGCGGGAAATCCGCGCGTCCAGCGGATATCGGGCACGGCAAATACATTGGAGGAGTCGGCTGCCGCAATGACTCGGTGCTCGTTGTAGCTTGCCTTGAGCAGCGAGGCGCGCTGCGAGTCGGGCGCGATGCTCAGATACTGCCGAATTCCCAGGGGGGGGGGGTTGAGAAATAAGAGTGAAATGGAGGAGGTAGACGGGGAGATGGAGGCAGTGTGCGTGGGGATCCCTTCCTGCGGTGTGTGCTCAGCCTCCATGTGCGCTGAGTTCGGGCGGCCACGCACGTAGACTGCGAGAAGCCTTGAGGCACTCGTGCGGTGGCGGTCGCGCCGGTTGCGCCGCTCGGCGATCGGAACGCGGGGGAAGCACACGGGAGACTCTGACATCGCCAGCGGCGGAGGCAATCGCGCCTGATGATTCTCCCTCCCTCGCTCCCTTCCCTCGCTCCCTCCCTGCCTCTCTCTCTCTCTCTCTCTCTCTCTCTCTCTCTCTCTCTCTCTCTCTCTCTCTCTCTCTCTCTCTCTCTCTCTCTCTCTCTCTCTCTCTCTCTCTCTCTCTCTCTCTCTCTCTCTCTCTCTCTTTCTCCTTCTCTCTCTTTCTCTCTTTCTCTCTTTCGCTCTCTCTCTCTCTCTCTCTCCCTCCCTCCCTCTCCCTCTCCCTCCCCGCTTCTCTCATCTCTTCTGTTCTCCTGTGTGTCTCCTCCTCCAGGTTCATCACGGGTTCATTTGTAGGAATCCAAAGCAAGAGCTGGGGTATATTATACTACTAGTACTATAAAAATTGGCGTGGCTGCTAAGGGCGGCATCTATCTTTGGATATGACGCCTGGTGTGCTGGTGTGCCATTCTATCTCGGGCCCATTCGGCCGGGGGACGTTAGATTCTAGAGATTAGAGATAAGAGAGCCCCGGTTTGCCCCCCCCCCTTCGCCAACAGTGTGTTGTATTCAGGCCTCTCGGCGTGAATATTTCGGCATGAGCGCGCTCCTTCTTCGTTATATATCGTCTTCTATGTTAGTCGTGGTCACGCAAGGCGTGCCGATTCGGATTCTCCGTGGGCTCCAGTCCTGGTTCGCCGATTTTCGTCTCGAAATTCGAAGATTTGAGTTTTATTTTTACCGTTACGGTAATTGTCCACGCGTTTAAGGTAAGAGATGTAGGTAACAGAACTGGCCCCCCCCCTTCTGCAGTTCCCTCCCCCTTCTGCAGTTTCCTCCCCCTTCTGCAGTTCCCTCCCCCTTCTGCAGTTCCCTCCCCCTTCTGCAGTTCCCCTCCCTCCCTCTCTCCATTCTCTGCGTTTCCCTTCTCTATTCCATGCGTTTCCCGGGGCAAGCCGGGAAAGACACGTGAATGTGAGGGAAAGTTGGGTCAGTGCTGTGTCTTCACCCCCCTCTGCAGTCCTCCCTCCCCTCTCTCCATTCCCTGATTTTCCCGGGCCAGGCCGGGAAAAATACGTGAATGTGAGGGAGGATTGGGTCAGTATTGTGATTCCCCCCTCCGCGGTTCCCCCCCCCTTCCGCAACTCTCCTCCCTCCCCTCTCTCCACTCCCTGATTTTCCCGGGCCAGGCCGGGAAAAATACGTGAATGTGAGGGAGGATTGGGTCAGTGTTGCGATCTCACCCCCCTCGGCAGTTTCTCCCCCCCCCTTCCGCTCCCCCCTCCCCCCCCCTCCGCTCCTCCCCTTCCCCCCCTCCGCTCCTCCCCTTCCCCTCCGCTGCCCCCCCCCCCCTCCGCGCGCCAAGACGGCGGCCCTTCGGCTCTCAAATTGGCCGAGTATCGCTTCACAGTCGAACACAAACCTGGTGCTAACCATAGCGACGCCGACGCGGTTTCCCGTCTCGTCGCGGCTAACGAAGAGACGCCGGTGACGTCTCCCTCTAAACAGGGGGGTGGTCAGCTAGTCGCTGCCGTCGATCCGCGCCCTCGCACAACAACCGCTTCCAGCCTTCAGAGTCAGGAGCGTCGAGCCAGACAGGCCTCTACGACCAAGGACTCTATCAACCTCTCCTACCTCAACACCGGCACGCCCACGGCCACGGTGTTACGGCAAGCTCAACAAGAAGATGAGGACTGCCACGCACTCATCCTCACTCTTTCCGATGCTCCGCCTCCTCTCGACATCGACTACCGCCGCTTAAGCTGGCTGGCTAAGGAGTCGAAGCGATGCCTGCTCCAGTCCGGCCTCCTTTATCGTCGGGTCCCGACGAGAGACGGCGGGGAACGTTTATGCTTATACGTGCCGAAGTCCATGCGCAACGCCTACCTCGAGGCCTTTCATGATCACCTGTGTCACCTCGGTGATAGTCGCATGGCACGCCTCCTTCGCGATCGATACTACTGGCCTGGTCTCAACGCTGACGTGTCAGCGCACGTGCGCCAGTGCCACGAATGTACTCTAGCCAAGCCACCCTTCCGCAAGCCGCTGCCTGCGCTCTACACCCGGCGCAGCACCCGAGCAAAGCTCCTGTAAAAGGGAGAAGTGGGTGGGGCAGTGCGTACGAAAGAGGCCGCCGCGTTAAGCCGCCGATTTCGTGCTCGCTTTGGATCCAAAGGGTGTTCTTGTCTCCACGTTTCGCTCGCTATGTTCCGTTGCTTCTTGTTCCGATTCTGACCTCTCGTCAGCCCAGGTTCCCGGTTCGAGGTCTCTGTTTCCAGGTTCACCGCTCGACATCGGGAGACGTCTCGATCTTAGTCGGGGGGTGTCGCATTCATCCTAGATGATGCGATTTCCAGGCTCTTATTTCCAGGTCCTTCGCCGTGCGGCCACACGGTGAAGCTCAGGTACATCTAGGTTGGTAGGGTTCGTCCCTAGCGATCTAGAATTCGAGTTCTCGTTTCGTTCCTTCTAGCCTGTTTGTCAGGTCTAGATTCCAGGTTTCCTCCTTTCGGGTAATCTTGACTCAAAGGAGCCAGGTCGCCTGTTGCTCGCTGCGCGCTTGTCTCAGGCTCTCGGGGTGCCTTCAGGATGCTTATTTAGCTTCTTGCAAGGCTTGTCGTTTCTTGTTGGGTTCCGGTTCTTTCTTGGGACTTGCTAACTTTCGTTGTCGTCCAGGCCTGTTCTTCGTAAGTTCTGCTTGGCCTGGTTAGGGTTTCGTTGCCTTCCGGCGTTTGGTGTTCGCGTTGGCGTTCGGAAGTTTCCTCTCACATTCCCTAGGTCCGCTACCCTTGGCTTGTAGGTCCTTGCTTCTTTCTTCTCGGTCAAGGTTTTGGCGAGCGAGTCGGTTGCTCTATCCGCTCGAGATTTGAGGTTTAATTTGCCATCTCCCCTTGGAGATCAATGTAGGTTCGCTTCTTAGGTGAGGGAATCTTTCCCCTTGATGCAAGTTACATGCAAGCCCTTGGCCCCTTTGGTGTTTCTTCCCCTTGGTTGCTACTCAGGGTTGTTCGTTAGAAGCGTCTAGAAGGTTCACGCTCAACGCTCAACGGCAAGCTTTCCTCTGTCGTGAAGATATCTCGTTGCGATCTATATCCGAAGTGATCGCCGTGGTCGCGCGACATGACGCTCCTCTTCGGACTCTCCGCTACGTGGGAAGTTACAACGGAGACACGCTCCGGCCGTCGCTGCGGAGTCTCTCTCTCTCTCGCTCGCTCTCTCTCTCCGTCTCTCGCGACGTGTTTGAGTTATCGGTGATCTGGGGTCGCGGTTGCTTGATAATTTGCTTGGTTTGTTTGGGTGAATGATTCCGGTGTGTTCGTGAGTCGGTGTATCCTGTTGTTCTCAGGTTCGTTGTCCGTCGTTGTTCGCTGCGTCGCTGCACTCTAGCAGCCTAGGCTCCCTCCCTGAGGGAAGAGTTCTTTGTAGGTCTAACAATCTCTTGAAACCCAACACTCTAGGGCCACTAGGAGCGCCTCGCCGCCCCACCGCCCTTCGTTCGCCGTTCGTCCCCCGTCCAGACACCCAAATGGGGTTGCCCGACCCAGTCCAGAATTTCATTCACCCGACTCCCGGTGGGGAGGAGGGCCAAAGCGCCGCGCTAGCCGCCGGTGCCGCTCGCGACGGAGTGGCTCAGAGCCCTCCGGCTCCGCTCGACTCGACAGTTATAAGTTATAAGTCTTTAATATAGGTATATGTGGACACTCAATACTCAGGTTTCGTGTCATTTAGTTGATCACCTAGTATTTTATACACCTTTTCTTTTTGTCGAGTGAGCAACTGTTGGTAATGGCCCAATCCGCCTATCAGAGCATTGAGGTCACGCTCAGTAATTCTAAGAAGGATATCGTCAAGTGTGGAGTGCAACATATCGTTGAGAACCATTTAAGTTTAAGAGCATTGTCTAAGGCGACTACTGATGCTGGTCTAATTTTTGGAGCCATGGCGAGCCTAGATGTTAAACACGGTGGGTTAGGTCTAGAAACACACCAAAAACAGCTGTTGTTTTTGGCTTTTTTGGAAACACGGTACACGGTGAAACACAGTACCAAAAACAGCGGGTCATATATATATAGTATTATTATATTATACATATATATTTATATCCATCTCCCGTAGGCTCACAGCTCACAGCTACCGGTAGTTCCTGTGGGAGTGTAATTGTAATTGTAACTGTCAAGCATGATTGTGATTGATGATTGATTGTCTTGCATCCAACTAGGTGCTAGGTGGTAGGTGGTGGTAGCTAGTGGTGTAGTGGTGCAGGTGGGTGGGAGGCCAGGCAAGCAGGTGGCGGGATTGATTGCATGCTATGGCTATGGCCTCGCTCGCACGCTCACTCACCGCGCGCCCGCAGCGCGCAACCCTCTGTTCCGGACATGGGGGTCTCCTAGAAACACGGTGAAAAACACTGTTTTTGACTTCCGTAGAAACACACCGTTCCTGTGTTTAACATCTAGGATCTAGGATGGCGAGCCCTAAGAAAGGGTGGAGATTTTTTTTCCAAACATCGAACCCGCGCCGTCTATAAAACATAACTTTCTAAGAAAAAAAAACTACCCCCGAGAGGGTGCAACCTCAAGTTTGACAAAAAAAGGGGAACCTCGAGTTGCACCTTCTCGGAGGATACCGAAAGGGAGGGGGAGGGGCGCCGCGACCGCGACGACGGAATTTGGCAATTTGGCCGCAACGGATCTTCGGAGGCCCCAGACGGGCGAGGGGAAAACGGGCCTTCTCGACCGTGGGGACGGACTCTCCCTACCCGCAACAGTGTGTTCCGTGGTTTCTACCGTCTACCGCTTTACTTTGGTAGTGTATTTCCTCAATCATGACTTTTTCATTTTTACACCCTCAGAGGTTAAAATAGAATTTGACCGCCAGACGACCGACCCCCGAGCTCTCTCCTCGCTCGTCTTATGCTGTGGATGCAGCGTCGGGGGGTGGGGGGAGACAATCTGATCAAACTGTCCATATCGCCCATATCTCATCCTAAACAGGGGGGTATACCCATGTGTCCGTCAGCCTGCGGCCCATCCCGTAAACAAACAACGAGAGGAGATTTCCATCTTGTCCACGACGACGGTCGGTCTCGTGCCACAGGCTCCTCCAGAATCCGCCGAAGCAGAGCGTGTAAAGTAAAGTCTACGGTGCACGTGTTCTTCACCTCCTCGGTGCTACATCCACTGTGCTGCAACCCCTCGACAAGCACAGAAGCACAGGAACACCCCCTCCTCTCTACTTGAAAAAAAGTTCGGACAGGAGGATCTTGTTCAGTCTGTGTGGATGGGGAGACTTCTCTCGTATCTCCTGCGTGCGAGATAGGTGCCGGCCCCTTACGGCCCTGCCTGCCTTTTCTTTCCCGTCGTCGGAGAGAGAGTAGGGCGCGCGGGGGGGGGGGGGGGGGGGGGGGGGGAGGGGGGGCGCGGGGGGGGGAGGGGGGGGGGGCAGAGGGAGAGAGGGAGGGAGAGAGAGCGCACCCAGATGGCTGCCTGCGCGTCGCGCTCGGATGCGGGCGAAGGTGGACCTTTCTCATACGCAGTGCGCTTGTCGACCGCGGTGGTGCGCGTCGGCACCAACTACCTCGCTCAGCCCTGGCTCGCCGGCCGCCTCGTCCTACCCTCCGCCGGCCGCTCCCTTTCTATCATTTCAGTGGTCTCCAGAGATGAAATCAAGCATGTTGCGCTCGGCGCAGAGAACGAGCGAGCCGCACGTCCGGCAGGAGGAGTCGCTACGCTCGCAGTCTGCCCCTCAGCGCCTGGACTAGTCGCCCTCTCCCTCACCGGCACGACTGCTCTCCAGCTGTGGAAGCTGCCCCGCACCATCTCGGGAGAGACCTATGCGCAGCAAGAACCAGACGGCACGGGCGAGAGGGCAGCTCGCATTGGAGGCACTGACATCGGTGGGGCATGCAGGGACATGGCTTGGCATCCAGACAAACCGGTGCTCGCAGCAGTCTCACCCACGAGCTTGGTACTTGTCCATTGCCAGTTGCGCGCCGATGTCGCCGCGAGCGACAAATGGCCCCTACGGGAAGGAGGCAGCATACCGGAAGTGCCAGGCCAGACGGACGTAATCAAGGACGTGTCCGTGCTCTTCTCTCGCGACGATGCTTCGGGGTCGCTCCGCGTGTGTGCGTGGGCCGGCAACCGACAGTCCCCGAGTGAGCATTTTGCACCCATGGGTGGGTCTGCTCTCGCAGTCGCGGCGGAGACGGAGCTAATCGTGCTCAGCTGGTCAACAAATGACAACTGGAGCCGATTTGCCTCTCGTCGGTTCGCTCTCGACGCTCCACGGCGCGCCGTTGCGATTGTATTCACACCAACAGGGAGTCTCGTGGTGGCGGCGTCGGCCGCGGTCGCGGTTCCGGCGATCTGCTCGACTGGTGGTGTCGAAGCCAGGGCGCCGGGGCGAGCCGAGGATTTATTGACCGCATCGAGCTCGAGGATGATCCCTCCGGCGGATGGCGAAGAATGCGCTGGCGTAGCCTGCACCAATTGCCAAGCCATAGTTTCCGCTTGCCATGGGATCTCTCCCGGCAGGCAAAACGTGGACGCTACGCCAATCGACTTGCGCGGGCGTATTGGGTCGATGGCAGCCGGGCAGAATGTGGGGTTCTCAAGCCTGCTCGACCTGTCGTCGGAACTGGCACGATTGCGCACTCCAGAAGCGGCGAGGCATTTGACGATTGACGGTGCTGCCGACGCTAGCGGCATGCAAATCGCGGCCTCCTGCCCTACCAGCGGCTCACTAATCGGCATCGAAGACGCTGGCTCCCGTGAGCGCTCCGTGAGCACTCCCGGAATTGGAACACCAGATATGCTGACCGCTACCGGCTCCGTCCTTGTGGTCGGCTCCAGCAGTGGGCGCATGCTCTTGCAATTCGATGCTTTGGCGCTGTCCTTCGTCCGTCAGATCGCCCTGCCCGAAGGTTCGTCACTTCGCGGACTCGCCTGCCTCCAGCCTGGTGGACCATGCGGCACGTCCGTACCATCAGGCCGCCAAGTCTATGGCGTGTGGGCGCTCACTGGCAACCGGGTCAAAACATCGGACTTCTTCAGTGCGGCGATTGCGGAACATGATCTGGCCCTCTTCCACTCTCCAATTGAGATGGCTAAGCCCTGTTTTGCCGCCGTCATGCCCGATTTGAGCAGCGAAGCCGCCAGACGGGATGCCATTGACCAGAGCAGCCTCAACATCGATTCTTCGGCGTCCGATGTTGCGCCGCATTTCGTAGAGGGCACAGGGCGATACGACGCCGATACGCCCCTTGCGGCTGAGGCAACCCAGGCCGCGGCCGGGCAAACGCCGGTGCGAACGGCGCTGGCACCATTCTCCGCCGGCGAAGGAGTGCCCAGCCTTGCTGCTGTGGTCTTGCGCGAGGCGACGGCTTCGGTGCGCGAAGCCACATCAGCCACAAGGTGTGCCCAGCAAGGGCTATCGCCATTTGGCGTGGGGTCAAACGAGCCGGTTCCAACGCCAACCTCACCGTTATTCCGTGCGAGTTTCTTGTCGAGTAGGGATCCGTCGTCCTCGCTGGATGAACCTGGGAGCGATGTCCCCACCCCCTCGAGCTCCCCGATGTCCGGCATGTCTTTTAGGCATGGGGTTCATTCTCGGGCGATGTGGGGACATACTCCACCGGGAGCTCGAAAGATCTCGGCACCTCCAGATGTCTCCAACGCGGCAGGGCAGCACATCCGTGGGCCACAATCCTCGATGGCTACCAGCTCGTGCACTCGCATGGATAGCCTCAGCGAAAATTCGGCCTACACAATCGAACATCAGCCCATTCCCGCATCGGAGGGGGACATAGAGACCAGGCTGCAAGAGTTGATCGAGAAGCACTTTACACTACTCGAGGAGCGGCTAGACAAGAGGCTCGACGAGAAGTTTGCCCACCTTGCATCCAAGCTCGAGTTGGGACTGGCAGCAGTGGCGGCTAGCCTGAGGCGATCATGACCGGCCGATTGCATGTCACCCCAACCAAGATCTTCAATCATGACATCGCTATATCAGATGGTCAAGAAACAATCGAATGACAGCTGTCAATGTCGCGCGCCGCTAATAAGGGCGACGGAAAGGTGAGCAGTCGGCTGCGCGAGCAAAGGGCCCCAGCCCCGAGCGCTCGTTGGCACCCGCAACATTTCCGCCATCTGCGGTTTTGTGCTTCTTGCCTCGTCCGACTCCGTTGCGCCTATTCCTAGTGGGCAAGTTGGTTTGTGGTTTGACTACCCAAGGGAGCGAAAAAAATTCTGAAGCGATGCCTAGCTACTACGCACAGGAGCCCCCAACTAAGTTTGTACTTACTTCACTCATGGGGGGGCATGCTCCCCCCCCCACTCTCTCCACCACTGGCCACCGGGGGGGGGCAACCCTCCCCGTCGCCCTCCCTCGCCATGCCCATGCCTTATGGTATAAGCTTATGGTTGCATGGAATGCTAGGGGCACACAATACGCACCACCACCCAGACCCTTCCCCACACAGGCTCGCGCCTCTCCCTCACTGGCCCGCACAGGCCAGTCCGCGGAGCGGGTCCCTCCGTCCTCCTACGCCTACCGGGCTGGTGGCGGCCTCGGTCTCGGTCTTGATTGGCGACGTATCCGGTAAACAGGTATCAACTCCATAGTGCACTGCATGATCGGCCGCGCGCGCCGCGCCGTCGCAGAGCACGCTGCAGGCTAGCTTAAATTACATTTCTAGATTGCTAAGAAAGGAGCCGACGAAAACATAGAGAGAGAAAAAAATCTTCTTAAAAAACCCCGCTACGTGTGCGGCGTGAGGCAGTGTGCTAGTGTACCTCCCTACTACCCAACCTTAACCCCTAACAACCCCCTCCCCCTTCCCCAGTTCCCTCATTAGCGGAGAAGCTGGTTCCGGGGAGGCCGCGCGCGCTGCTTCGGCCAGGAGTTGGAGAGAAGGGGGCGGGAGACTGTGGCTCGTCCTTTGATTTCGGTGTTAGCTTTGGTTATTCTCCCTTAAGTACTTTAGGCTCCTTTTTTTTTTAATAACTGCTGTGATTCCTACTTCCTACCCAGAGATTTAGCTTCTTTAGGTGATGTGTCGTAGGTCCAGCCCCCTTGCCGCTTGCAAGAGGTCCTCCGACGTTCCTATGTTGAAATCCTTGTCCACCGTGTACAGCGGGCTTATCATTTTCTTAATGTGTTTGTTGCTCGGGGCGTGTAACCCCATATTCTCCCGTTGTTTTTTTAGCCTCTGAAAGAAACCGACTTTCGCCGTTACTAACAGGTGATATCTCGTGAGGATCGCTCTTAAGATCGACCTGACGGACCTGCCGTCCGCGTTGCCATACTGGATGTTATAGAAGTCAGTCAGGATATACCTCCACGCCAAGATACCTAAGCAGTATCCCGAGGAGGGGTGCGGTCTGTCCACCTGATAGCAGAAAAGTCGTTGGGGTATTTCGGATCCCGGTTTAAAGCAAATCCCTAAAAGTCCTTCTATGAATTCAAAGACGGGCTCCGTCGCGATACATGAGGCCAAGTGAGTGGAACTCTCGGGGGCTATGCCACAAAAGCGGCATGTCGGACCGTCGGCAAAACGGTTCGCCGTAGCTATTCTCCTATGTAGAATATGTTTAAAGTGCAGATAGGAGTCCCTAGGTGTTAAAAAGTTATATTTGTACAGTTGCGACACTTGTTTCCACTTTCCCGAGAGGACCGGTAGCCTTTTTTCCCATCTTAGCGTGGATTTTTGTGCTTTTGTCTTCCTCAGCGCGAGGAACGCTTTAGTCAAGACCCTGACACTCACCTCCTCTAGCGTAGTTTGCGTGCCTTTTAGCGTGTACTCTTGAGGTAACGGATACGCTGTTTCCGCCGGGCCGTCGTACGCTCGTCCCCACTTCAGTGGGGTGAATAGCTCGTTGGGCAATAGTTGCGGGCTGATCCGCTCGTGGATGTGGGGCTCTCCCATAACATTTAGCTGAACTTTGTGGTAATCGCCTCTTCGGCGCAGATAGAAGTTATGGTCTATGTCCACTAGAATGTCGCCTAGATCGTGTGCGTCCGGATCCTCCTGAGGGGCTAACTCTTGCTCCTCCGGAGGAGGAGGCGGGGGCTTCACTTGTTTTCTAAGAAGGTCCATATAGTCAGATGTGGTATCTGCTAGTCTCGATCTAGTCCATTCAGCTATCTTTTCCCACGACTTAAGAAAGGGGGCTACTGAAATGTAATTTCCTCTATGGCGTATCCACCGTTCTCCGTCCGGCAAGTAAGCCGCGCATTCCTCTGTAGTGTATATGTCTCCCGTATCCGGGTTAATAGTATTATGTACGATAACTGTCTGTAGAGACTCCCATTTTGACCTATGTGTATGGTGAATCGCCGGAGGTATGTAGAAAAGATCGTGCCATATCGGGGAGCCCTGGGTTCCTTCCCGTGTGTTTGTTTCCCTATGGAAGTTAATCCGTCTAAAGTTCTCGAGCGCATGTTTCCAAAAGGCCGGGAGCGTGGTATTACCTCGAATGCTAGCCGTGAGGCTCTTCACGTCGACCTTCGCGAAGACCGCCGCGCGCCCTAAGGGGGTACGGCTGAACCATTAGTCTAAGACCGATTTCCATTCCGCCGTTGACGGGTTGAGGTAACGAGCTATCCATATCGCTTGGAGCGCTCGCGTGTGTTCGGCCATGGGGAGTAGTCCGACACCCAATAGGGGCCCGTCTTCTCTCGTCCCCACTCTCGGGTACGCCGGAAGGGTTATCCATTTTATGCCCTCTTGTGAGGAGCCTAACTCGTCCGCCTGTATTCGGGGAGATCTGTCCCATAGTATGGTTTGAACGTCAGAATCTATGGCCTCCATGAACCACGCCGGCGGGGTGGACGTGGACAGCCAATATCTCGGCGTCCCGTATATTATGAAGTTCACTAGTAGGATCCTTCCATGAATGGAGAGACTCGTCATTCCCTTCCATGTTGCGACTTTCTTTTTAAGCTTGGCGTATAGCTTCTCCCAGAAGGAGTCATTGTCTAGTCCTTCCCAGAATGGGACTCCTAGTATGGTTGCAAATTCGCCTTCGCCGAGTGTTTTAAGATAAGCTAGCGTCTTGGGGACCTGCGCTCCCGTGAGTGATCCCATTCGTATGAGTGCTCCAGCTCCTCGTCAGTCGCGAGCCCGGGCGAATCCTGCGGGGCGAGGGTCGGGACAGTCAAGGAGCATCCTGTGACAGCCTGTCGCATTCGCGAATCGACACTCGTTAGGCTTCTCTCTTCTCCTCGCCTCTTGCCGCTCGCTCGATGTCGCTCTCGCTGCCGTCCTCTCAAGCCCGCCTGCCCGCCTTCCTCTGCTGACGGGCTGAAGCCCATCAGCACCTCCGAAGTGGTCTCCTTCGCCGCGCCTGCCGCCGGCCTTGCTCCTGCCTCATTGCCCTCAAATAATTTTTTTTTCCAATTGGGAAGGTGCTGGTCCGAAGTTTTTTCTTCAGTGAGATAGTGAGATGTATGGTGAGCAACATTCGTGTGTCCTGTCGGATCACTTGCGGCAAAAGCCTCTTCGATGAGCCGCTACAACAAGCGGGTGGTGGGTTGATGGGTCGATGTGTTCGAGATCGTTTTAGTAATGTGTGCGCTCTGAGTGTGAGTGTGTTGCCTAACAACGTATACACGTATACGTATAGATAGAAACATTAAAATAATGTATGACCATTGATCCAATCCAATTACCAATTCCAATTACTCTGTGAGCTCGTCTACGGTCTAAGGCAAGGTAGCACGGGTGCGGCGGTGCGTAGGCGGTGGGGCTTGCTCGAATCTCGAAATACCAAAAATTCGCGAAAATTAGGGCAAGCCTGTCCGAAAATCAGTGCAAAAACACCGAAATCTTCGAAAGAAATTTGGGCAAGTCAGACGCGAAAACCTGGCCGGGGCCAAGGTAGTATCATGGTATCTGGTTTCTTCAGGGCATCTAAACCTAAACCTGATATCAACTTGACATCCCATCACCCATCACTGATCACTGCCAGGAGCCAGGAGCCAGGAGGGTGGGTGATTCCTCCGCCCCACAGCCACAGCAGGGGAGAGGTGGAGAGGGGGGGAGGGGGCTCGTGCCCCCCCATGGCATGGGTGAACCGAGTATAAACTTAGTTGACATCCGTCTCCGTCTCTGTTGAGCAATATTCAATATTTCACATATAACATATAATCGTTTAGCGATGATGAGCGACATGTTCATGTTCGTGATGCATTGATGTATGTGAGCATGTGTGGTGTGAATTCGTTTACGTGTGTTTTTATTTTGCCTGTCGGGTTCGGAAACTCTGAAGAAGTTGATTATTATACTTTTATCCGAGGAGAAGAGATGACCCACAAGTCAGAACGTGACGGGGCCGAGGGTGAAAGGGAGAGATTAGAAGGATGTGGAATTCTCACGTAGGCGCCCCAACGGCGCAGAGGCGCAGAGGTGAGGTGGCGCTGTGGGGGGCCGCTGGTGACAGAGTTGTGGCGAGCCCTCTTCTCTCTCTCCGTCGCGATGCGAAGAGTGCCCAAGCTTCTCGTCCTGGCGGTGGCGTGATGAGAGAAGAGATGAGATGGGGCGGGGGGGGCGGGGGGGGGGGGGACGAATGGCGGTCACCTCCCTCCCTCTCGAAGACGGAGGCGCTCGCTTCCCCCCGCGCGGCTCGCAAGCGCCTCATCACGACCTCGGCGGGCCCCTCCCGGCGTTCCTCTCCTCGTCACGAGGCTCTCTCGTCTCCGGAAGAACCTCTTCTCCTAGTGCAAGAGTAGGGCCGTAAGGGCGCGGGATCCCCCGCCGCGAGCGCGCTCATCACGCGCGGGGGGGGGGGGGGGACGAGGGGAAGAGGGAGAGAAGAGAGAGGGAAAGAGGAGGGCGAGACCCCCCCCCCCCCCCCCCCCGGGGCAGCTTGGAGGAAACCTCGAGAGAAGAGAGAGAAGCGGCTTCTCCCCCAAGAAGGCAGCAACATAGTCTCATCAAGGGTTCGAACGCGTTGACGAATCGACGCCCACGGCTGCGCAAACAATCTCGTCGGCCGCCAATGTTTGCGAAGGTGGCAGACGCGCGCGTTTGATGAGGACTCCATAAGGGAATTCTCACCACTCCGCCCGGAGCTGTGCGCCCAAAACATCTGCGAGCCTTCTCACCCGCACCCCTCAAAGACCCCAGAAGGTGGACGCGGGCCCCGCGGGCCTCTCAACCCCCTCCCCACCTTCCCCATCCCTCTCCCCGCGCTCCACCCTCTCCGAGCGCTCTCTCGCCCCTGCGTCGCGGGATGATACGCCTCGAAGACGCCATCGGCTTGACACGAGAGGCGCGCGTCCTCCTCGACGCCAAGAGCCTGCGCATCGTCCATGCGAGCAGCGCAGTCTACACGCTCAATGGGAAGCGGTTCACTGAGCTGGCAGACAAGGACCTCTCCGAGTTGCTTTGGCTGGATCCCGAGAGGATGGAGGAAGTGCGCGAAAAGGTAGCCTCCTGCACTCACTTCACCGACCGCGTCAAGCTCTCCGCCACCGGCGAGCCCCCATTTGATGCCATTATTACCGCGACCCCTGTCGGGTCACTCCTCGAAGAGCCTCCTACCCACGTCTCGATCCGGATCGTAAGGCTCGTGTCCAGCAGCATGCCCATGCCGCTCCAGCTCCTCGACGAGGAGGGGCGGAAAATCCTTCGCGCCATCGTCGTCTGCGTTCCGCCGACCGTCCTCGACTTGCAGGACCCAGACGCCACGGTCTTCTTGGGCGCTGAGGACTCCAATGGGTGTATCTCCGAAACTGAGCCCATCTAGACGGCCCGACGCCTGCGTCTTCCCCGTCACTCCTGGCTCTGGGATAGGTCGTCACGGGCACGTTGCACAAGTTCCCAAGCTCGCCCATCTGACCAGGTGCCATGGAGGCGCGACGGCAAAGCCGTTGCCTTATTCGTGTTTACCGCAAGTCGCGGTCTCGCCCAGCTGCAGCACACGCACCCTGCTGGACGCGGCTGCTTCTTCTTCTCTCGTTCAGCCTTCCATGTCTGCTACGCTGGATGCAAGGCTCGTGCTGCATTCATCACACCGTTCCCGGGGCAACCCTGGGGCTCTGCGCTCGCGCAGCTATTAGGACCGTGCCGCCAAGCAAGCGGTACTCATCATTGCTTGTGTCCATACTGGCTTCGGCAATCGTGTTCACCGTTTCCGTCTACGCAACGTCCCCCGCCTCGGCCTCGCCTTCGTCTTTCGTCACCATCGACGAGAACGCAGCCGCTGCTTGCGCCGCCGAGGCCCACTTTAGGGGAGGAGCATCCGCCAAGCTCCTCAATCAGCACCTCATCCCTCGCCCCTCTCGATACTAGCTTTTGGCTGGCAGTCGATATTGTTCTCATTTTGCTTCCGTTCAGCCATCCAATTGTTGATGCCGTTCCCCCTCTTCGTTGGCCTCGTAAATGCTATTCGTCCTCTTGCTTTCGCAATGCTTCTGTTTTTTGCATGGCTCTAGGCGCACTTTTGCAGCGTCCCATCACCGGAGGAGCGCCGCTCACACTATAGTGCTATTTCGCAGCTAGGTTCTCCTGCGCCGCTGTGCGGGTTGTTCCTTGCCACCGGCTTTTACTCTCAGCATGTGTAGCTCACTTGCATTGGCGGGCCAAACAGTTTCGCTCCGATCCCGTGCATGCTGCCCTTTCTCTTTGTGCAAAGGGCTCTTCGGCGTGCTCTGTTGCGATCGCTAGACCTTGTTCATACGAGGTCGGCGGTGCACGAGCTAAGGAGGTTGAAGCAGCAGCTTTGAGCTCGGACGGTAAGCTGGGCTTACCCCCATGCGCAATCAGGATGTGCTCTAGTTACACTGCCAAAGATGCTGCCCTTATTCGTTTGCTTTGTGCTAAGCCGAGCTATGCAGCAATCACGGGAGGACGGCAGAAGGATGGATTTGTTGTGAAAACGTTCATATTCGCTCAACGTATGATGTTGTCTTGCGTTTTGACGTCTCACTCTTGTCATCTGCTCTCTCCGCCATGCTCTTTTGTTGCAGCTATGCCGTGGTCTGTTTATCAGTTAGTCTAATAGTTTATCCGTTGTCCTTGAGGTCCTTGTTTGGAACGTCTATAGTTGTCGCAAATTTTCAGTGGAAGTAGAAATCCCGGAGCCGGTGTGAACGCCGCACACAACTAGATATACTTTTAAAAGCATTCTTGAAGGTGTCCGCTAAGCTACTGTTCACTCCCACACTCCCGTGGTCCCACCGACATCGCCTTTGTGTCGGAGCAAGTTTTCGTTTCCTCCTTGGAAACGAGTCGCGGAGGCGCACCGGCGGCTAGCGCGGCACACGGCTCATCCGGGGAGCCCAGAACGGGCTCATCGGGAGAACGGGGAGGGCAAAGGACGGGCATGTGAAATGGACGGGAGAGTGGCACGGAGCGCGAATCGGAGGGACGGAGGTAAGACCCGTAACCGGTTTACCAGATATCCAGATAATAGGTATCTTTGCCTATTGAGCAGCCAGATCCAGGTATCCAGATAGGGATCGTGCGCCGCGCTACCAGGCAGCCGGATATCCAGATATCCAGATAGAAAATCCTGGCATACCAGATACTTCCAGGTACCCGGGTATCCGTCATATATCCAGATACCGTTGCAGAGAATCGCCTCAATTCGATCTCTCTCGCTCCGTTCCCCTTCATTTGGTTTCTTCAATGAAACTCCTGTTTTCGTATGATAACGGACATCTGTCATCTGTCTCCGCGCGCTGTAGTGTTTGCTTGTATTATGGATCGCGAGAGGGCGAGTAGCTACTGACGTCATGTAATTCCATAAAACATCATACTTATTCATGTAATCACAAGGGAGTGAGCGGAGAGCCGAGGGGGGCACGCAGCCGTCGACGGCTGTCTTGCGAGTTGATGGTTACCATGAGAAAGTTTACCATGAGAAAATGGACGCCGGTAAATCTCTCTTCCCCCCCCCCCCCTCTCCCCTCTCCACCCCCACCCTCCCCCTCTCCACCCCCTCGGCCCCCCGCCATGGGGCTGCCCGCGGATGGGCGTCTCCGCCTCCTCCCCCAGCCGGTGAAGCCGAACGCGGAGGTGACGAAGGCCGGCTTCCGCCCGCTCCGGGGGCGACCGCACCCGCACAGGCAGCTAGCTGTTCGTGCCCGGTAGGCCCAGGTCAGGATTTCGGATTTTTTTTTCAAATTTTGGGGGTGGGTTTACTCACAGATTTCGGGGCGAAATTTCGCAAAATTTGGGGGGCTCCTGCAGCGCCCTCGCAAAATTTGGGGGCTCCTGCAGCCCCCCCCCCCCCCCATCACTCCCATCACCCCATCCCCCATATCCATATCCTAACTTTAACTTAGGGGAAGGGGGGCTCCTATACCTAGGGAGAAGGGCGGGGGGCGGGGGGGGTTAGTAAGTAGTGAGGGCGGGAGGCGGGAGAGGGAGGGGAGAGGGTAGGGTAGGCTAAGAGTGAAGGGCGGGAGAGGGGGGGTAAGAAAGGGCGGGAGAGGAGGAGGGGTAGTAAAGGCGGGAGAGGGGGGGGGGAGCCGCGGGCCGCGGGGGCGGCGGAGAGAAGAGAGCGAGAGAGCGCGAGCGCGATCCGCAGACCGCAGACCGCAGACCATCATGTTTGGCGATGGACAAATGAGTGCCTTGGCCGATCAGATTCAATGTGGGTTGATGTTGCGGTATAATCACACCGGTGACCTTGAGTAAGGAGTGAGTAATACGTTAGTAGAGTACGTGTGTGATGTGTGTCATTGTGCAAGTACTTTAATAATTAACGTTGCGCAAACGAGAGTCAATGAGTGTCAATCCTCGCTCTATCTATCTAGGTGAAAAGTGAAAAGCCCATTCATGTAGCCAAATACAGATAGCAGCGGCGGCGGGGCTATATGCAATATGCTATATGGTTATGTATAGGTAGCTAGGTCAGGCTAGCGCGCGAGCGCGGGAGCGCTCGCGCCTCGCAAAATATTTGCGAAATTTGGGGCGGGAGCAACAGCTCTCCCCTCCGGCAGTAACGTGTCTTCTCGCCCCGTTTGGGTAAGAGAAGACGGGGGCGCCAGAGCCAGGAGGGAAGGGCCGCGGCTCGCCGTGGCCACTCGCACTAGCGAGGGAGATTAGCGCTTCCGGGCCCCTATCTCACGAGTGCCCCCCCCCCCCGCGTTGCTTTTACCCGAAAGGGGTTTTCCCCCAGCGTGGACTCGAGGAGAGGACGCGCTGGGGTGCGCCTGGTCGGTGCGTGCACTGGGGGGAGGACAAATATCGAGGGGAGGGGGCAGTGCCCCCACCCCCCGGTATCACTCGGACACCTGGCTCGTCAGGCATGGCGGGATTCCGGGACGGAAAAGTTGTGTGCAATTAGCTAGTGGGGTTGGCTAGGATATAACATTGATTATTTTAATTTAATTACATGCATGCAAGAGTCACAGGTCGTTACCGTCATGGCGTGTGAGGAAGCTCGCAACGTAAGCCCAACCAAGGGGCAAGGGGCAAGGGGCTGAGGGGAAGGCATGGGGCATGGGTCGCGGACGTGGGGCGTGGGGATGGCCGGGCGGGCTGCAGCCGAGGTGGCGCAGGCGCGGCACCGGTCAAGCAAGAGGACGAGAGGGCGCGGGGGGCGAGAGGGAAGTGCCACGCTCGCACCGTACGTCGCAGCGGCCATCTCGTAAACCACCTTGGGGAGTTTCTTTCTTCTTTCACTGCAGGGGAGTCGAACCAAACCAACGGGGTTTTCTCGCGTTGGCGCCATCATTGTTGAAACTCCGTGCGCTCTTCCACCATCTTTCAAGCAGAGTTTCAGCTCTGCAAAATCCCTCGAAAGAAGCGAGTTTACATTTTGTGGAACCAAAGAGCCCTCCACAGAACTATTTTAAGCCCGTTCGTTCAACCTTCCTACACCCCGGTAAAAGACCTCTCTAGAGCCCTCTAGTAAAAGAAAAATAATTGCCTTCCCGTGTAAATTTAGGTCGCTTTACCCCCGTCATCTCGCGAGGAGTGAACAAGAGAGTAGAGAGAGAGAGAGAGAGAGAGGGATTCGCCGAGTGCGCGTGTGCCCCACGAACGGACGGAGGTCCTCTTTACATAAAGGAATCCTGCTCCCAGTGAGAAATCGCCCTTGCTCGACGCGAGCGAGAGAGAGAGAGGGCGCGGGACTTCCCCCCGCCGCCGCCCCCCCCACCCCCCCTTCTTCTTCCTCTTCTTCTCCCCTGCCTGGCTCATCTTCCTCGCTCGCTCCCCTGCCAGCCAGCCAGCCAGGGCGAGCTCGCCCTCCCCCTCTCCCTTCCTCTCTCCCGCTCTCTCCCTCTCCCCCTCTCTCCCTCCCCTCTCTGCGGCGAGATCCTCACAACCCCCTCCTCTTTTGCCCTCCCTCCCTCCCCCACCCTCTCCCTCTCTCTTCCCCCTCTCCCCCCCACCTCGATGACGGACTCAACCCTCAGCCTCGGCTCTTCCGCGGCGGGATCCACGTACTTCGACGCGCAATCAATGGCCAATACGAGCGAGTCTCTCCGCGACGCTGGTCTTACCTCTTTCGCAGGCATACCACCT
Organism: Isochrysis galbana; assembly: GCA_018136815.1. Lineage (NCBI taxonomy): Eukaryota > Haptophyta > Isochrysidales > Isochrysidaceae > Isochrysis > Isochrysis galbana. Next base: position 539,938 of record CM030943.1, on the reverse strand, counting down.
ACGCTTCCAGAGGATGCTCCGTTTGCGGCGCCAGAGCCCGCAGACCTGATGGTGAGTGCGGCAGAGACGACCGCTGCCCCTGAGCCTCTGTACTATTGTCGCCCTCGCGGCGGGGAGTACAACTACACTCCGGTCAGCCACCGCCACGAGAGTATTGATGCCACTCCGCTGCGTACCTCCCCTCATGCGCGCAGGACGGTGATGACGACGATCTGGCCGCGCAATCGCCTTCGGTCTCGGTCACGCCTGCCGTTGCGCCACCTGACCTCGCCACCGTGCAGTCAACTGAGCATGATTTTGGGGCGACATCCTTTCAAGATCTGGACATCTCAGCACCGGCTCAATCCGCCAGCCATCCGGCGCCTCGCTTCGAGTCTAAGGCCGTCGAGCCTCGTATGGGGGGCGCTGCCAGCGGCTCACGCTCAAGCTCGCCTGACTTGCACGTGGTGGTCGCCAACCCGAGCAAACAGGGCGACGGGATGAACGCATACTTTACGTACGAGGTCGTCACCAAAACCTCGCTGCCGCAGTATGCTTACGGTCAGTTTTCAGTCACGCGCCGCTTCCGCGACTTCGACTGGCTGCACAGCCAGTTGGTGCGAAAGTACCCAGGAACGATCGTGCCGCCGCTCCCCGAGAAGCACGCGGCGCAGGTGTCCACAATGCGTGTGTCTGGGGTGGGCTGCTCAGCTGAGTGGGTGGAGGGGCGGCGCGCCCAGCTGCAGCGTTTTCTGCAGCGCGTGGCTGCGCATCCGCAGCTACATACGGTGCCCGATCTACAGACCTTCCTGGAGGCGTCAGATGAGACGCTCGAGCAATGGAAGGAGTCATCCAAGCAGGTACGTGCCTGCTAGTGCGCGCCCATTGATCTTCTCTGCGAGCGCGCCCCGCGCGTGCCGCCTTGCCGACGCGCTGCTTCCCCTACCTCAGAGCAAGTCATCTCCGTATATGAACATGCTGACCGACGTCAAATCTGGGCTCATTTCTTCGTACTCGCGCTCGTGGGCGATGTTGTCAAGTGACACCGTCTCGTCTTTCAAGCCAATGGATGACGTAGCCTGTGCGCAGATGAGTAACTACGCCGACGCAATGGAAACGCAGGTCACCGCGGTGCACAAGCATTCGAAGCGTTTTATTGAGCGACATCGCACGCTTGCGGGCTCCATGTCTGGCTTCGGCCTCAGCCTGACTCAGCTGGCCAACTGCGAGGCCGAGATCAACGCCTCCCTTGCCAAGTCCCTCTCCACTATGGGCATGTGCGTCGACCGCATGTCCAATTTATACGACGAGCAGGCGTCACGCGAGGGTGCCGCCTTTGAGGAGCCGATGCGCGACTACATCCGGATGATCGGCTCGTGCAAGCAGGCCGTCGCCGCTCGGGCGACGGCACTTGCGTCAGTCAACGAGGCGGCGCGATCGCTCGCCGCCAGGCGCGAGCGCCACGAGAAACTGCGGGTCAGGTCCAGCAAGGATGATGTGGTGAGCCAGGCGGCCGCCGAGGTGCGCGAGGCGGAGTCCGTGCACTCTATCGCGAAGCAGGAGTACGAGACCGTCGCCGCCAGGGTGGACGCTGAGATGGCAAGGTTTCAGAGAGAGAAACTGGCCGACTTCAAGCAAATGCTTGTCGGCTTTGTCACACTTCAGTTGGAGTACTCAAAGAGGATACAATCGGCCTGGCGAGACTTGCTTCCGCATCTTGAAGGCATTTCGGACCCCGACGTCGCTCTCGAGCCCAGTTTAGACAGGCCGTGAACCATCGTCACGCACGGTAGGGCACCGATCGCGCACCATACGTGCGCATCGGAGTTGTGGTCGTAGTGCAATCCTGAGCCTAGCTGACAACGCGCCTCAAGCGCTTGGTGCTGGTCTTTGCGTCGAGGGACGGAGCGGGGGCAAGGATAAGGCTGGCTTTGAGGCTCAGCGATGTGCCAGCCCCGAACTGCGGAACGTGGCGCTGCAAGATGAAGCGGATAGCCGCGCTAGCGTATGGGAGACGGTGCGGTCGTCGGTTGCCGGTTGTGTCGTTGCTGCGACGCCCCAAATTCTGTCGGCGTTGGGTGAGCTTTTCGCTTCATGCTAGAAAACTTCTTAATATTCCCGCCGCGCACGCGAACTCGCATGTCTACCTTGCAGCCACGCCCGCTCCCCTTATCACTCCTTCCACCACTGCCTTGCGGCTCGTCCCCTCGTGCTCTACCTAGGACTTAGGACTTAGGGGCTCCAGAGGACGGGGTGTCAGGCGGCGTGTACCGATCCCCGATGATCTAGTGACAATAAACATCTGAGCGTTAGTACCACTACTGCCACTAGCCCCGTACTATCACGACAATCCTGAGCACACTTACTTGCCCGTACACCTTGGCACGCACGCGTGCTGATGCCTGCTAGCCTTAGCGACACATACACACATGCTATCGCCCTTCGAATCTCGCGCCCCCAACCGTCCACCGTATACAACGCTACGTACAAAAAAAGATCAGTAGATCGCGCTGCTATAAAGAGCACGTTGCTGGATATTTTCATGGATGTTTGGGCTTCTCGATTGGATATTTCACGGATAGATTTGATGGAGATTTGGGGTGTTTTCTTTAGTGGATATGCTTTCTGCCAACCCCTATTCCTATTTCCTATTCTTATTACTCACCCAGTCAAGGATCACCCAGAAGTCACAAACCTTGTCGATAGAGGAGGAAGGGTTGTGAAGAATACCGTTTGCACTTTTGTTGCATGGGCGAAGATTGCCACATGGGCCATCATGTGTACAATGTAAGAGAGTGTATGGTGTATGGGTTCCAGAAAGAACCATGCGACCCAGGTCAATAAGTATTCAATGAGAAGAGGACTGCCGATAGGCGATAGGCGGATATCCAGCTCGAGCTCGAGCCAGAATGCAAGGTGAACCCCCACTGCACCGGCCACGACCACGCGGCATTTGTGAATATGGTGCTTGATTGACGGCTGCCACCCAGTGCAACTGGATCAACACCAAAGCGCCGCCAGCGCGCTCGGCGCCGGCTCAAAGTTGGGCACTCGCGCGAATCACGGCACAGGGACGGTAGCGTTGAAGCCGGGGGCGTGGCCGATTTCAACGTGGTGCTCGCGACCGGCGACCGGCTGCGGTGATTGGCGTAGCCGCAAGGGTGGCATTTGTGAATATGGTGCTTGGCGTGCCACCCAGTGCAACTGGATCAACACCAAAGCGCCGCCAGCGCGCTCAGTGCCGGCTCAAAGTTGGGCACTCGCGTGAATCACGGCACCGGGACGGTAGCGTTGAAGCCGGGGGCGTGGCCGATTTCAACGTGGTGCACGCGGCCGGCTGCGGCGTTTGGTGTAGCTGCCCAAGGGTGGCATTTGTGAATATGGTGCCTGCTGGGCCATCCAGTGCAACTGGATCACCAAAGCTCAAAATGGGCACTCGCGCGTATCACGGCACCGGGACGGTAGCGTTGAAGCCGGGGGCGTGGCCGATTTCGGCGTGGTGCACGCGGCCGGCTGCGGCGATTAGCGTAGCTCCAAGGGTGGCATTTGTGAATATAGTGCTTGTTGGGCCACCCAGTGCAATTGGATCAACACCAAAACGCCGGCAGCCCGCCCAGTTTTGGTGCAAAGTTGGGGCTTCTCGTCTCAACAATTGTAGCGTTTCGTGAACGGCTGTTAGTAGTGATACTCATGTACATATCGATGTCGATGTCAATCGCAATCAGTGTCGATGATCGATGATCATAAAATGTGTAGAGAAGCACATTTTGTGGAGGGTATGAGCTTGTAGAGCTTATGGCTCCGTCACTTGTTGTGCATGCCTTGCATGAAGGGCATCAGTAAAAATATACCGGAGGGGGCCCGAATACTTTTTAGCGCTTGGTCTTCAGAGGCTCTGTCAGAGGCTTAAAATTGGCCACATTTTTTTCGAAAATTTTGCCGGAGGACCCCCCATTTTTTCCCCTGATCTCTCATACAAGGAAAGCTTATTTAGGCCTCCATTTGCCCAGTACCGATTTCGCCCTCCGCACCCCCCTAGTGAGTGACCGGGCTATCTTTGATGTTGGAGGGTGTATTGTGTATTGTCTATTGAATAATACTGTGTATTCTGTATTGTAGATAGAGGTTTCCACCATGGAGCTGCCCTTCCACATGAGCTGCTCTTAGGGTGGGAGGGTTTCCTACTGTAGGAGGACTGGCGCGCACTTAGGGGAGCGCCAGGCGCCAGGAGGTAGAGGTAGGCGGTAGGCGACGAGAGTAGTAGTAGAATAGTAGAATGTTCTATCCAGATGTCCAGATGGCAGATGGGACAGGATTATAATCCTAGTTCGTCCCACCTCTCCTCTCCTCGATGGCCCTACTCTCTCTGCTTCCCCTCCTCGCCCTCCTCGCCCTCTGCCGCCTCTCCTGGGCTGAGGAGCGAGCTCCATTGTCGGTCGCTCCGGCTGCTAGGCTTGGCTCTTTCCCCACGCATTCTGAGCACGCACCCCTAACCATTCAGCCGGAGGTTGTGGCGGCTCTCTCAGGCGGTCGTCCCGTTGTCGCTCTCGAATCGACGATCATCTCTCATGGAATGCCGTTCCCACAGAACCTTGAGACTGCGAAGGAGGTGGAGGAGGTGATCAGGAAGGCGGGTGCTGTCCCTGCCACTGTCGCCGTGCTCGATGGTCACTGTTTCGTTGGCCTCACCCCAGAGCAGCTCGAGCGACTCGCCAAGCTTGGGCCGGCGAATGTCGCCAAGTGCTCGCGGAGAGACCTCGCAGCGGTCGTCGCTCGGAGAGGGCACGGGGCGACGACTGTCTCGGCCACAATGCTGCTGGCGCACCGGGCGGGCATCGACGTTTTTGTGACCGGGGGTGTGGGTGGAGTGCACCGCGGCGGCGAGGCGTCAATGGACGTGTCAGCCGATCTGTCCGAGCTGGGTCGCACGCCTGTGTGCGTCATCTCTGCCGGCATCAAGTCGATCCTCGATATCCCGCGCACGCTCGAGGTGCTCGAGACTAGTGGTGTTGCAGTGGCCGCGCTAGGCACAGATGAGTTCCCTGCCTTCTTCACACGGAACTCTGGCTGCCCGACGCCACTCCGGGTGGAGGACGCTGCGGAGGCTGCAGCGCTTGTGCACGCGAGTTTGCGGCTGGGGCTCGACTCGGGCATGCTTGTGGCGGTACCCATCCCGGCCGAGGCCGAGGCTGAGGCCGGGAAAGTGCAGTCGGCCATCGAAACGGCGCTGGGTGAGGCGAGCGCTGCTGGGATCGAAGGGCGTGACGTCACCCCTTTCCTGCTCCGCCGCGTCAATGAGCTTACCGGTGGTGCATCGCTTGCGGCCAACATTGCGCTGATTAAGCATAATGCGCTACAGGGCGCGCGCATCGCATTGGAGCTTGCGCAGCTACGGAACATGGCGGCGGCGGGCAGCGTTGGCAGCCATCGAGTCGAGTTGAGGCCAGCGGGCGGGGGCGAGGCCGGCGCAGCCGATGTCGGGGCAGTCGTCGTGGTTGGCGGAACTGTTGCCGATATTGTTGGTTACCCGAGCCCAGGCAGCCCCCTGCTCAAAGGCACTTCGACGCCCGGTCGGCTCAGTATTACGCCAGGCGGCGTCGGACGCAACATTGCCGAGGCGCTTGCACGGCTCGGCAGCGCGCCTGTCTTCCTCTCCGCCGTCGGTGACGATACACTCGCCCTCGGCCTGCTCCGCAGCGATGGGCTTGCTGCGCAAAGCGGCACTCCTGCACTCGATATGTCGCGTGTGCGCCGAGTGGTAGGCGGCCGCTCGGCCACGTATGCTGCTCTGCACTCTGATGGCGGCGACTTGGCGATGGCTGTTGCTGACATGGATCTACACCGGCACATTGACACCGCCTACTTGACCATGTACAGGGACTACCTTCGTGCGGCACCCCTGTGCATCGTTGACGCCAACCTAAGCGCCGACACGCTGCGTTGGATCGCATTGCTCGAGGGGGGCGCGCCTGTATGGCTCGAGCCCGTCTCGGAACCCAAGGCTGCCGCCGCGTGCATTGCGCTGGCCAGACGGCCGCCTGCCGCATCGGCAGTAGTGCGACCTGGCGGCAACGAGGCGGCAGGCTCGCCTAACCTAGTGCCCTTACGACTGCCCTTGCAAGGCCTTGCGTTTGTCTCTCCCAATGAGGGCGAGCTTATCGCGATGGTGGCCGCGCTGAGAGACGCTCACGATGACAACCAATCGGGCTCCACGATCACCAGCCTGCGTGACGAGCAGTCCGGCCAGTTAAGTGAGGCGGCGCTGCGCAACGCCGCGGCCGCGCTCGTGCGGGCGGGTGTGGTAAATGTTATTGTGACACGTGGACCATTGGGCATCTTGTGGGCGCGCTCGAGCCGTGCGTTCGGACCGGCAGGCGAGGTCAGCTTTGAGGCGCTGGCGCCGCCGTCGGCGCGCGTCAAGAGCACGCGCGGCGCTGGCGACACCTTTGTGGCGGGCGTCGCGTGGGGACTGCTTCGAGGGGTCACTCGGCCAGCGGGAGCGGGAGGCGTTGCTGAGCCTGCCCCTAGAGGCAATTTTGCACGCAGGATCGACCCTTACGACCACGAGGTGGTGCGAGCAGCTCTGCGAGCCGGGCTCCGAGCGGCTCAGCTGACCGTGGAGAGCGACGCGGCCGTTGCCGAGACGCTTACCACAGGCGAGCTCGAGCGGGCGTATAGCTTGCTAGATTGAATCAGCTCAAAGCTAGCTGCATGCAATGGACGTATCGTCAGCTTAGGCTGTGCATGCAGTTGCATAGAGGAGGCAATGGCGATTGACAAGTGCTGCCGTAGTCGGCGTTGCATCAGATCAGCTCACTTAGATTTTGGTTCGAAGTGCAATGTGTAGCCATAAGATTGCGAACTTCAGATGGCGATCTCTCAGCGGCGGGCCTCCCGGCATGCTTGCTCGAGTGCGTGCATCCAGGCAGTGCCCCAATGTTGTAGTGGTAGCCGTTAGCCGTGCTATTCATGCTAGCATAAGCTACTGCATGCCCAACCGCTGCACAAAAGCACGGATATTGCACGCATAGCACGTGCTGAGGGGCGCGCATGGGAGTATGCTTGATTGCTTAGGCCGGCGCTGGCCTTTTACTGCTTTCACAACAAGCGCGCGCGCTGCAGCTGCCATCGCGCTCGCTTGCTAAGATTGGGCGCGGAGCTGGGGTCAAGGGTCGGTGGTCGATGGCAGCGCCGCGGGCACTGCGCCACCGGCCGCGCCTTTACTGCTTATGGCCCCATGCGTCGCAGCTCGCCGCGCGGCCCCTGCGCTACGTGGGTGCACCGAGCACGAGCGCGCCCGTCGGGCTCCCCTGGGGGCGCAGGCCAGTGGCGCGTGGCCGCATGAGCGGCCTGCTTTATATGCGGCGTTAGGCGCAAAGCACTTAATTACGTATCACGTTGCGGCTGCTAGTGGTATTGGTACGTTACGAAGGGCTTTGATGTGTGACAAATCAAATCAAGCAGCCAAACAAACGGCCTACCACGCCGGATTAGCAGGGACGGCACATGACCAACAGCAAATGCATATGCTAGCAACTAGCAACCGCCTTCGCCTGGGAACGGGCACACAGGCTAGCGGCGACCGAGAGCAAAAGCGATTGCCGATTGCCGTAAAATCATACCACCATATGACAACGCAGCTACACACACACACGCTAGCATAGCGCGCATGCGCACCTCACACATGGCCATGGCTAGCAGCAGCAATTTACGATCATGTGACGTGCAAACGAAGTAAAAACACCGACCGAGTGCACAAGCAAAATGCGCTCGTTCTATCACGAATTTAGCGCGCGCGCAGGCGTGGCAGTTCGATTCGGAGAGCAAGGTATTCGCGCGTATCCTGATTAGCACCGCCGGGGAGTGCGCAATGCGCTTCACGACGCGAGCAAGGAGCGCATCTACACCTAAAGCCAACGTTGCCAAACAAGTCCAGCGTGGGAAAGAGACAGGTCAGCGGGTTATTATGAGGAGAAGAAGTTGGTTAGGATTGTCCGGTCGGTCGAGAAAAGTCGCACGAGAAATTTCATCTTAAGGCAATACGGAATCGGATGGTTTCACAGGAGCATCAGCAGATCACAGTCAGCAACACACGCAGAGTCGACAGGGTTGGGGCGCTATTTATCGAGCGGTCCTCCCGACCGCACCTGCCAACATGCCATCCTCAGGCAGGGATCCGCGCCAACCAAGGAACGCACGGCCCAACGGTCAGCGTGCTGGTGGCGCTCACGCGAGATAGTGCTCATTGTCCCAACACGTGGACTGATGGAGTCGCCGGGCCGATGGCGCGCGTAATGTGGCTGCGATTGCGCTCCCACCGGGCCCGGCTCAGTGTCCGAGGCGTCAGTGCGGTCTAGTGCGTGTATTGAGCGCCCACTAGCCCGGAGATGAGGTACAAGGCGGGCCAGACAAGGCACTCGACCGCGTAGCGCAATGGTGTGCCACCGAGAGGAGTCGCGTACGTATCGGTCGGAGCAGGTCGACACCCGTGGAGCCAGCCAATCACCTGGCGCACGAGCTCGAACGAGATGGCGGCCGCGTCTACGGGAGGCGAAACGTCCTTGGTGCGCGCTCCCGGGAAGTGGAGCGGCCGCTGGCCCCACAGGTAGAGTCGGAAGAAAGCGCGCGGCACGGGCACACCCCAGACGTCCGCAAAGTCGGCACCGTATGTCGTCGACTCTTTATTGGGGTCGCGGCCCTGCGTGTACCGCCCACTGCGGCAGCCGGGCGAAAAGAGGATCGAGTCGTCCTTGTAAAAGCGCGGCGGGTTTGGGTAGAAGATGAGGGCACCGCTGGCGCCCGCGGCCACGTATGAGCGGTACGAGCGCACAAAGTAGGGCATGGACTGCTCGGCCACGCGCGGTGGCACACAGTAGAGCGGGCAGCCCGAGAGCGGCAGGAAGACGTTGGGCGATCGGTTGGACAGTGAGTGCGGCTGGCCGGCCACCTCGAAGAGCACATCGGCACCGGCCGCGGCAATGTTGTAGCCCGTGGCGTAGACGACGATGTCCGCCTCGACCACGGTGCCGTCAGCGAGGACGAGTGCACGCTCTTCGAAGGAGGTGACGGGGTTGTGCGAAACGTCGCACAGCGAGATGCGTCCCTGGCGCACGCAATCCATGAAGCCGCAGTAGTCGTAGCACCGGCGTGTGCATTGCACCGGCTGCGCGAAGGGCGGGAGCGCCTCTGCTGGGCTCTCGCGGAAGAGGTAGTTGGTCAGCCAGTACCACGCGCGCAGCATCACCTCGAGGCGGCGCCAGCCATCGAAGAAGGTCACGAAGTCATTGCGGATCTCGTAGAGAATGCGGTAGAAGCTGTAGCCGGCGTCCGAGTCGGGCAGCGGCTCATCGGGCCGCCTCGTCACGTACGGCATCGTGCGGCGCAGGACGGTGCACGATGCAGCGCACGCGGCGAGCGCGGGCGCGAGCTGGAGGGTAGTGGCGCCACAGCCGATGATGACTACCCGCTTGCCCTGAAAGCGCTCGAGCGACTTGCCAATGCGCGAGGAGTGCACTGCGTCTCCAGTGAAGGCGTCGCGGTTGGCAATCTTGGGATAGATCGGGTGCTTGTATGAGATGGAAAAGATGCAGGGCAAGACGAACCGTGAAGTAACAATGTGGTTCCCCTCTGCGTCCTCCAGCCGCCAGACAGAGCCGTCAAAGCGGCATGCCGCAAGCCGCGTATTGAAGAGGAACCTCTTGCTCCCGACATGTGTGCGCGCGATCTCGCGACAGTGGGAGAGGATTTCGTCGCGCTTGGCGAACTGGCTTGCCGACTTCGGCCGAGGGAGGAAGGACGGATAGTAGGTGCAGATCTCCGTGTCGGTACCGCAGTTTGGGTAGTCGTGGTCGCGCCAAGTGCCGCCTACACCGCCTTCCGGGTTCTGGGGGCAAAGAAGGGCAGGGGGGTGGGAGCGGAGATGAGAGGAGGCGGGAGGTCAGGAAGGGGGTCTGGGCTAGGAGCGTGCGCACGCGAGAGATTCTCGGGTGGAAACAGTGTGAAGGGGCAGAGGCGGACAAAGATAAAACCCAGAATAGGTCGCCCCACCACATCTCCCCTTCTGCATCGATTCCCAAGAATAGGTCGCCCCACCACATCTCCCATTCTACATCGATTCCCATTCCGTTGGTGCCTACTTCTCGTGCCCATGCCTCGCTCTCCGACTTGAACTCTCATGTCTCATTCTCTTCGCTCCAGGTCTTCATTGCACTCTCTTTCCGTATGACCCATCAAGCCTTGGCCTTCCTCGAATAGCCACGCTTCTCGCTCTCACGCATGCGAGCCCCTCGAACCCGCGGCTCCACCCCATTACAATACGGTCTTCATCTGTCGAGCTCAATCCCCCCAAAATCCCCGACCCCTCCTTCTGTCTTTCTTTCTTCCCCCTTGTCGCCGGCTCCTTTCAATCCTCGGTCTCGCTCTCCTGCGACACCTCACTCTCCTCCTCCACGTATTGCTCTTCTCACACGTCTCCTTCTCTCTACCCTTGTCCACCTTCGCCCTTCTCGCCCAGCACCTTCGCCTCATAGTCCATTCCCCCCCATCCCAACCCCCCCCCCTCCCCCCCCCACCTCCCCGCAACCTTACCTTCCGCCCCTCCCCCCTCGGCCCCCAACCTAGCCCCCCCCCCAACACCACCACCTCTCCCCCAAACCTCTCAGGGGCCCCTCACCTCGTCCACCACCACAAAGTCCTTGATCCCCTCCCTCCTCAGGAACGCGCCGACCGTCAAGCCCTGCAGGCCGGCGCCCACAACTGCGACCTCAACAAAACGCTCGCCGCACGCCGCCGCAGACGCGCGCGCCGCGTCCACTCGAGAGGAGCCGTCGTCCAGCACGGCCGCCTTGCACATTGGAGAGGGGAAGCGAGGGGCACCACACACTACAGACAGAGAGACCTTCCCCTCGCACACCCGTGTTTCTCTTCCCTACCGTGGCGTTTTATTTAGTTATAGACGGGCGTCCCCGGCCTCTCTATCTTCTCTCTGTCGCACTCTCAGGGGCAGCCCTCGCTCTCTCCTCTGTCCTCTGACCCCACCGGGCACAAATCACAATCTTGGTCCTCTTCTTTATATTTCCGCACTTGGAAAGCCAACGAATCCACCCCTCTCGACCTCTCTCTCTCTCTTCTCTTCTCTCTTCCGCTTCCGCCCGGGCGCCCTTCCATCAGATTCATCCTTCTGGCGGCGTTGTCTTCTCTGCTTCCACGAGGTGCCCTCGGTGTCCTCTGCATGCTCCTCGTTCTCTCTCTCTCTCTCTCTCTCTCTCTCTCGCCTTCCGACGACGAGAAAGAGAGCGAGAAAAATGCATCTCTCCTGCATCTTCCCCGCTCTTTATATATTCCCGCTCTCTACTACCCTCTCTAAGCCTTAATCTCTCCTCCACCTCCCCCTCTCGCCTCCTTCCCCCTCCGACGGCCGCGCCCATTTCCCAGAGTCTCTCAGTTCTTCCTCCCCCTAGTTTATTCTGAAGACAGAGGCTCTTCTTCCACTTCCTCAGGGTAACTTTTTGCTCTGTGCTCGAGAGCGAGGGCGGCGAGATGCGCCATGCACCACCACGGGGAATCTTCTGGCGCCCTCTCTTGCTTTACTTTTAAGCCTCTGTATCTAGGATTCACTATACTATACTATGGGCTTGCGCTTTGAGGAGCGGCACACAGGAGCACAGGAGACTAGCACGTCCGAGGACCGCCAGCCGCCAACGTCTTCAAGGTCCCGGCCTTCACTCACGAGATCGACGAGCGATTCGAGGCCTGTGTGAAGGCCGACGAGAGCGACCGCCGATAACTTCTTCGAATTCCTCAAGCCTCAAGGCTTGGAAGCGTGGTATCGAGGCTGTAGCCACCGGCGAGGCCCCGCATCACGCATCACTCCCTCTCCTGTCTCCTACATCTCCATCTCCATTGCCCGCATGGCGCATGGTGCTAGCCCCTGCTGAGCAGGCGCGGGCTGAAGCGAGAGCAACTACGGCCGCCAGGACATCAACCTACATGTGAAACACAGGAACACTGTTTTTTTTTCGGAGGCCCAAAACATATGTTTTTCGCTGTTTTATTTCGGGCGGCCCCCCTATCCCGCACATTTGTTTTTGCACTGTTTTTCTCTGTTTTTTTTCGACGGCAAAAAACATACTGTTTTTGCTGTTTTATTTCTAAGTTTGACTGTTTTTCACATGTAGGGACATCAATGGGCTGCGCGATGCATGCGTACCTAGCCACTAGCCCCCTCGCACTCGCTACCGCTATGTCCGCCCCGTCGTCCCGCTCGTGCCTTCCGCCGCCTACCTTCCGTACCTTCCGATTCCTTCTCCCATCCGTAACCTCCAATCCGTCAAGCCCATGCCCATGCCTTGTCGGAGCGAAACTCGTTTCCTCTTTAGAAACGAGTCGCGAAGGCGCACCGGCGCACCGGCGGCTAGCGTGGCGCACAGTTCATCCGGGGAGCCCGGAACGGGCTCATCGGGAGAATGGGGAAGGCTAATGACGGGCATTTGAAATGGACGGGAAAGTGGCTCGGAACGCGAATCTGTCGAATCAAGCCGAAGCTTGATCGTGTCAAGTCTCATTCGGGGCACAATCTTGAGAGAGACAGAGAAAGAGGGAGGGGAAACGCGCTACATGACGACGGCACACGTACCCACCTCACAAAATTCAATCTACTAACACCACTCAATCAACAAAAGAACTGAGAAACAAACATAAACGCTCGAAACAAACAAAGAAGGAGACAAATAAATTGACGAGCGATGTGAAGCCTCGGTGTTCAGTATGTCGAGCGAGCGGCGAACCATCGAGACAAGCCCTGAAAAAAAATCGTTCGCACTATCGAGTATCGAATCCGCTTTGAGTATAGAGATACTCTGGATTCGACACCCCCAGACTCAATTCGAGCGCCCACGCGAGTCATAGGGTGATCAAGCCCACAACAAGCACGAAAAGACGCGACGAACAGAGAAGAGACCGGACACCAAGCTCAAGCTCACAATGATGTACTCATAGGCGTCTCCACGAGATACAAACAAAGAAAACTCGAGTTGACAATACGAACAAACAAACGAGAGAACACAACAATCACAAGTTAATGTGACCCTCTTGCCTTCTCACACCCCGAAGAGTGTGCGCACTCAGCGGGTTAAACCAACGCGGTTTAACGACAAGTCTCACTTGGGGCGCACATCCCTCCTCAGAAACTTACGGGTACACAATCACACTCCGAACGAACGGTAACTTGGACAAAGAACGAAAGAATGAACCGAAAGAATTGAAGAACTCAAACAAAGAATCAAACAGGAGTTGAGACCTCCTACAATTTCATGCGCGGCCAAGAACTAGAACTCTGAACGTAGTCCAACCCTCGCCTTGATTGAAATGACTACGATGACTACATTCATTTTGCCTTTAGTCTGACTATGAGTACAACAACCTTGGAATTAATCATGGCATAATTAGTCGTTTTTTTCAATAGTCATAAAACTTGACTATAGTCAACTAAAACACTTTGCCTCGGCTGAAGGAGAAGAAGAAGAAGAAGCGCAAGCTCATGTGCGACGACTCCGAGGACTCAGGCAACGAGCGCATCGGCTCAGAGTTCTCAACGGGCACGCACGATGTCGACGCTGTGTGCGAAGAGGTCGACGAGTGGAAGGCCCTGGCGCACGACATCATCCAAAAGTTCAAGGACGAAGAGGAGGGCATCATCAACGAGTTTGCAGTTTGCGCTCATGCTCATGTGGTCTGTCTGTGCGCGACCGATTCCCGATTCCCCTTGCATTTTTGTGTGTTTAAGCAATGTATGTGCCTCTCACCTGCACCACGAGGCCAATGTGGAGCAAATCTTCTCGCTAGCAGGTCGCATCTCCGCCCCCAACATGATGCCCGAGAGGCTGGCCATGCTGACGCGCATCCACTTCAATAAGAAGACCTCGATGCCCACGATGGCTGCGATCCGCGATCCGAGAGAGGTATTTTAAGAAGTTTCAAGTTTCGCAAGGCTGGGCAAGCGTTTGTCGATGAATTGGTGGATGTAGCCGAGTATGAGTAGTAAGTGTGGTAGGTCGGTAAGTGCTAAGTGCTGGTGCATGTCGGTGACCAGGCGAGCGGGCGTTCGCGTGTGCTGTGTGTGCTGCGCCGGCGCCAGCCGTAGTCGAGTATTATGACTATTTTAGTCATGGGCTCGCCACCATTAATTATGCCTTGATTAGCAGCCTTTGGCCATTAATCAAGGCATAATTAGAGCAAATCTCATGTAGTCGTAGTCAATACTCAACTAAATAGTGTATTCAAGGAGAGGGTTGACGTAGTCAGAAGCCAGGAGACGTCGAGCGCCAAACCTCACACGTTAATAGCATCATACTCGGAGCAAAATCAAAACAAGATGTTGCGGGTAAAGAGGGGGCCTTGTACACTTCCCCCCCGTGCGTTCCGTTTTTAGGTCTTCCCGCGCGACTGCCTCTCCGTCGCCGCGCCCCAGTCCCCTTTCTCCCCGTATCTTCCCATATCGGTCCGCCCCCCCTCTCCTCTCGACCCCCCGGCTCCCGGCTCCCCTCTCTCCCTTCCCGTCTCTCCCCGAGTGCTTCCTTGAGTTTCCGGCCCCTTTTGTCTATTTCTTTCCCGCGCGATTCCCTTCCCCCCGCGCGTGACGTTTTTCCCTCCGTGTCCTGACTACGCTCCGCGCTATCGCTCGAGCGCCCTCTGTGCCCCCTTGTCCGTCCTCCGTTCGTTCCCGTTCTCGTGTTGCTGTGCCCCGTGATGGCTGAGAGCGCGCCCATGTCTTCGGCCCCGTCCCCGCACGCTTCCTCGGCTCCCCATTGTATACTCTCCATGCTCCAATTGGGCCATACATCTCATGTTACAGTTCATCCTCCACTCACACCCAGCCGCGCACCACAGCCACAGCTCCACACGATCCACTACATGGTAGCGGAGGAGTGCCTTCCTCACCCTCCCATCCTCTCCTCACTCCTCACATTCCCACCACCGCCGCCCCTCCAGCCCCATCCGCCTCACCCAGCTCTGACCAGCCATCTCACATGGTCTACCCACAATCCACACAACCACAGCCACACTGGCCACAACACACCGATACCGATACCGCCGCCACACCCGCACAGCCAGCGTTCTACTCCCCTCTCCCCCCCTCTCCCCGCCTTCTGCGATGCGCGCGCCGCCCCGACATCGGTTCTCGCATCGGGGGGGGGGGGTTGCAGGTAAAGAGGGGGCCTTGTACACTTCCCCTTCCCCCCCGTGCGTTCCGTTTTTAGGTCTTCCCGCGCGACTGCCTCTCCGTCGCCGCGCCCCAGTCCCCTTTCTCCCCGTATCTTCCCGTATCGGTCCGCCCCCCCTCTCCTCTCGACCCCCCGGCTCCCCTCTCTCCCTTCCCGTCTCTCCCCGAGTGCTTCCTTGAGTTTCCGGCCCCTTTTGTCTATTTCTTTCCCGCGCGATTCCCTTCCCCCCGCGCGTGACGTTTTTCCCTCCGTGTCCTGCCCATGGCGCGCGCGCCTGCGGCCCCGCGGCCCCCCTTCGGCCTTCGGGTCCCCAAGTGGCCTGCAGGGGGCCCGGGAGCACAGCTCAGGGGGCAGGCGAGGCTGGGGCATGGCCCTGGCCCGTGCCTTGCTACTCCCGCTCGCTGGCTCTCGCGGCCCGGCAGGTCGACTGGAGCTGGCTGGGGGATGGGGGCTCCTGATGAGGGGGGCCCAGGGAGAGGAGGGGCTGGTCCGAGAGATGGACTGGCCACGACTGGCCATGGCGGACGAATCAGGCGTGCCTATCGGGAGAGGGATGGGTCAGCAAGGCAGTGTGCTCCTGGCAAGCCATCAGGCATGCCAAGAGAGTGGGTGGTTCCATCCCTTTGGCGGGGGGGGGAGTGGAGAGAGGCAGTGTGCAGTGTTGGGGCAACAATACGTACTGGCACCAGTGTTTGGCGCCAGTGCCAGTTCCATCTCAACTGGCAAGTGGCGGCGCCAACTCGCCAGTTCTCAGCAAATAATGAGCGTTGTAAAAAAAAACAAGAAAGGAAGCAAAAACTAGAAGTAAGGAGCCGCGGGTTGCCAGCGGTAAGCCCCTATACGTCGCGGACGTAGAAGGCCGACCAGACTGCTCGAACCGTGACCCCACACGTGACACGATCTTATAGGCTCACACTAAGCTGCCGGGGTGTGCTTTATCTTCCGTAGCGGGAAAATAACAAATAACAATTTATACTGTATAACTTACAATTGGTGACCTTTCTCCCCCACCCTCTGCCCTCCAGAGCTGGCGCTAGCTAGCATGACTAGCTCTTCCCACCAAAGATCTGGCGCCAGCTCGCAGACCACCGATAGCTGTCATCAGCTTCTGGCGCCAGTGATAGCTCCAACATCGGTGCAAGCTGGCGCGCTGTTGCCCCAACACTGGAGAGAGGGGGGGGCTCGTGCTCGTGCCCCCCCATGGGTGGACCAGTGAACCAAATATAAAAATTTAGTTGCGCGCGCCGGGCGATGAATCGTGCTAGAAATCTAAGAATAGCTAGTGAGAGTAGCTGATTTAACACTATCTGGAAGTTGCTCAACTCTGCAACCGCTAGGACCTATGCGTTGGCGCTGAAGTAGCCTAGAGACCTATAGCTGCTAGATACTAGCTACCTATGGCGTGCATGAGACCTAGCGCGCACCCACGCAGCTAACACTGTAGGTACGCGCATGGCCGCAGCCCGAAACTCAGATTTGCCTTGATGGCACCGGAGTGGCGGCCCGTGAGCCACGCGCTCTCTTTGTCGGCGGTCTCCTAAGTGAGACCAATCCTACTCTGGAAGATCAATCAATTCAATGATGCGGAACGGTGCGTGTCATCCTACACTCACATTCCCTCCCCGCTTAGCAGAACAGGCCCTCCCATAACGCGATGGTGCCGTCGCTCGAGCCCGAAGCAAGCCACCTACCGCACGGTGAGAAATCGAGCGCATTGACCGTGCTCTTGTGGTGGCGCAAGATCGCGAGAGGCTTCATCCTCCTCCATTGCCACACGCGTACCCGTCGGTCCCACCCGCCCGTCGCGACGACACGCCCGTCGGCGCGCACGCGCACCGCGGCGATGCCACCGCTACCGCTCGACTCGTTAGTCACCGGTATTTCACGGGCCGTCGGCTCGCCTAGCGCGATGTTCGCGCCCGCGCCGGCCTGCTCCACACCGTCCTCACACGGGGTTGGAGCTAGCAATGGTATCACGCACACTTTGCAGTCAGCTGAGCCCGTCACGGCTGCCTTGCCTTTGGGGCAAACATCGATGCATAGCAGCGGTTCACTATGAACCTGACGCACGCAAGGGCGCGAGGTGGCTCTGACGTCGAAGAGCTGCAGAGTGCCATCTTCCCAGCCGGAGAGGAAGGCGTCCGGCCCGATGAAGCGGAGGCACATGCACATGCCTGCGCGCTCGCGCGTGACGGTCGGCAAAAACGTTCGAGCTACGCCCGCCTGGCGCGAGTCCCAGAATACAACGCTCTGCGCGTCGGCACTGGGCATCGCGATGAGCGGCGGCCCATCAGCCGACTCGGCGGCTGGCTCACCATCTCGCGCAGGGACGGGCACCGCCTGGCAGAAGGAAAAGGTGGTGGCGCTGCACTCCATGAGAGGCTCTCGCCGGCCAGCGGCTAGATCCCACGTGCGCACGAAACCATCGCGTCCCTGGGTCATCAGCACCCCGCCGTTGAGCGCGTGGATGGCGAGGAGCGGGTAGCCCGGGTGCGCTTCGACCACGCTGGTCGCACGCTGTGTGTGTAGACTCCATAGGCGCAGTTCGCCGTCGGAACCACCCGAGGCGAGTTTGAGTGGGGCGCCAGGAGGAGACAGTGAGAGGGAGAGAGCCGTCACCTCGGCGCGATGGCCGCGCAGCACGCAGCCGGGTGGCGGAGAGGAGGAGGGACGACACATCGGGAGAGGGGGGGGGAGGGGGGGAGGGGGAGGGGCGGGGGGAGAGAAGTGGAAAGCGGGGAAAGAAGTCGAGAGAGAGAAGAGAGAAGAGAGGAGAGGGGGGAGAGGGGGTGGTGAGAGAGAGGGAGAGAGTGAACATATGTACAAGAAGAGAGAGAGAGAGAGGTCTATTTTCGGATAGGGCGGGGCGCCCGGCTGTAGGCTTACTTCCTACTTCCTACCTGCATAGTCTTTTCATTCCGACGGGCTCGCGCGCCGCGCACCGCCAAGTCGCTCTCTGAGAGAGAGAAGCGCAAGCGCGCGATCGTCCGGCGAACCTTGTGAGCATGAAGATGTGAACGTGTGAGAGCGTGCTGTCCACATCGTCCATGTGTGCGCTCACGTAAATGTACGCAGGGACAGGGAGTGTGCACAAGTGCCACGGCGGCACGGCGGCACCTGCGCCTGGCCGCACCAATTTTTGTGTACACAAACGAAAACAGCTTGATCCGCGACGGCGGACGGCGGCTTGGTCATGTATGGAAACAAAGTTCATGTGCAGTTTGGGTGCGAACTCTGAACATTGAGTTCATTGTTCATACAAGTTGACAACGAACTAACGAACTGACAAACCAACCGAAACCATATATTTGCTCATGCAAGGGCTGTCTCCTTTGTACCGTCTCCTATCTCTCCCAATCCTTCCGCTCTCCTCGTCCGCCTTCACTCGATCCCTTTTTCTCGCCGAGCTGCAAATGCTCGGGAGTTTCTCGGCAATGCACGTTGCTACTGTCCCATACCAAACAGGAGGCATGGAGAGCACCGTCGCCCGCGCCTGCCTACAGGTTGATGACATGGTGCAAAGCATGAAAAGCTACACAAACGAATCGGTCAAATGCGGTCCACATTACATGCTCACTCGAGACATGCCCAAGCTTGCTCCGCCGGGTCACCCAGCGGAATGCATCGCTGGTCGCCCTCCACCCCTTTGCTTCCAAGAAGTAAAAGTGATCGTCTCCAAGCCAATCTCAGGCGTTTATCTTGCCCATCGTTCCGGCTATCTTTCACGTACGTCTCAGGTAATTCAAATGGCCCCATGTCCCCTTAGCGATCTTCCGCGGCTAAAGCCCGCCTGCGCTTTGCTCATTGCCGTCCACCTTGTAATGTATTTCCGAGTCAGTAATCCAATTTCAGCCCTGTCATCTACGTTGCCGCCATGACTGCAACCTCCTGCCCACTCTCGTCGTTCCACTATGGTGCCACAGAATCTAAGGCCATCAGAATCTGCAGGCCGAGGACCACCGTCCTTCCCAATCGCGCTCGGCCACACGTGTGCTGTTCGAAGAGCGCAGTCCCTGCTCACCTTGCACATTAGCGCAATCGCCAACGTAATGCGCCGCTGCACATCGGCTCTTTCGTGGCGTGCCGCATCAGTTAGCCGTGCCTAGTACTTCCGATCGCGCGCGTCTCTCCACGCTCTTGGCTCCCCTCCTCGCTCACCCACCTCCGTACGCCCAATCTATCCAGTCGCGCTCTCTATAGCCCGTGTCCACTCCGACAACTCACCCGGACATCCCAGTCTCGTCCGCGCCCACGAGAGTGTGCACAATTTACGAGTGTAGCACACACCGGCATAGTCTAACCGTAAACTTGCAGAATGAGAAGGCGCAGCTCACTCTGTACACTTCTCTCTCCGCGTTGCGCTCTCCACAGCTGGCTCTGCTGTCCTCTGCTCTCTGCCTCCCTGCTCTCTGCCCCCTCCCACTCTTGATTAAGAGCATGCATCAAGTGGTGCACGCACCTCAGCGGCGCTTCCCGGCTCCCTTGCCAACATACTGGATGGGGTGGACGTACCGGAGTGCCATGCCTTTGCCACCTTTGCCGTTGCCTATCATCGGCCCACTCATTGCAGGCACTGGCATGTTCATGGCGCCACCGGGGCTCAGACTGCGGCCGCGCCCCGTCATCCTCGGAACCGTATGCGGGAACGCGCCGCGCCCGCCGGCACCGCGGCCGATGAACGCTGGACTTCCGCCCTTCGAGTAATACACTTTAGGCGTCGAGGGGCTCCCTCGCCCAGAGATCCCACGACCATTGGGGCTGCCGCGGCCGTGCGGGCTACCGCGTCCAGCCGGGCCACTGTAGCCCTTGCCCCTCGCGCCTCCAACGTTTCCTCCTCCGAATCTACCCAAGCCGGCACTGGCGGGGCCGCGCATGCCGCCTAGCCGAAGGGTCGTACTTTGAGCGTACGACTTTTGGACCGAGATCGCCTCAGGGGTGAGCGGCAGGTGCCGTGCGTTGATGTACAGCCGATGGGGCCGGCTGGAAGAGGTCCCATAGCCGGCTGCCTCTGCAGCAGCAGCCAGAAGCTTGAGGCCCTCAATGGTGATCCCCGGCATGCAGTCGGAGATGTGCAGCTCTCGCAGAGCGGTGGCGCTCGCTATCAGGATGGCCAAAGGCTCGCAGGACGCATCACTCAGCCCAGTGTGGTGCACCCACAACTGCCCAAGGCTTGATAGCACCGAGGAAGGAGCAGCCATCGCGCTGCCGCCTAGAAGGTAGTCCACGAGCGCTTGCATGTGCCTGTCTCTCCATGCGGGTCCACCGGGGCCGGACAGGTGTAGCGTGAGCAGTGGCAAGGAGTCTACCACCGAGGGTGCGGCGGTCCCGCCGGGTGGTACCTCGACGCCTGCGCGCGCGTCCGATCGGCGGTCAGTGGTGGCTTGCCAGGCGCGCGATACGAGGATGTGCGCTTCGTGCAACGCTGCGATCACGGCGTGAACGTCCGTCCCGCCATCGTGCGCACGCGGCCGGCGGACGCTGCGCAGATCAACCACGTTCGGTGCCATGTTGCCGAGGAGACCGTCGAGGCTGACGATGCTGGCGCCTTCTTCAGACTCGAGCGCTTCGCGGTAACGCCGGGAGAGGGCACGGTGCCCGGCGCAGATTACTACGCGGAGCCCGTCCCCGGCGCTAGTGTTGCAGAGATTGGCATATGAGTCGTCGTTGGTGCCTAGTTTGCTTGCTCGTGCAATATCTGGACTCTTGCATCCAAGCTCACCGTCCTGGCACAGCCATGCGCGCCGCGCGGCGGCGGGACCTCGGGCGCTGAGCACCGCCTTCACGGCGGGAAGAAAGTCGGCGTCACCAGCGACGAGGACAATAGCATCAGCGCTCGAGTGTGGCTCGAATGCGCCTGCCGCCCGGAAGAGGCAGCACGCGACGTCAACGTCGGTGGCGCCTTGCACACGGCTGCCTGTCTTGGCTGGCGAGAGGGCGAGAACGTAGCCGGCGGTACGGAGCTTCGCGTGGAGACGCAACTTGCCGTGACCTTATGTTGCGGGCAGGTGGGGAGAGGGATGTAAACAAGTCGATGTGCGACTCGCAGTGCTCAAAGGAGTGATGGTAAGGGCCCCCAGAGTGACAGGCTGCGCGCTAGCGCACCGAATTTTCCATCGGGGTCCGGATCCGAATCGCATGCGTATCGGCTAGTGATGACGCCACCCACCCTCCTCTGAATTGCATGCTCCAGTGCCGCTACTTCCCAGTCGGTCTGCAGCGAGAAGGAAGCGCCTGCCAGCTGGAGGTAGTGCAGGTCGAGCACAAGGGCCAACGAACCCTCATCTTCGAGGATCCTGCCAGGGTCCCGCGCGTCTTCTTCCCACCCGCCTGACTCTATGAACGCCTCAACGTCATATTCGTCAAGCATGCCCTGTTCCTCCTCGTCTTGCCCAGAGCCCCCCTCTGCGTTTCGATTTTCACCTCCCCTACCCGCACCTCCCGTGAAGGCCTGCAAATGGCCCGCCATGGGCTCGTCCTCCATCCCAAGAGTCTCCAGGCCCACCAGCGCAGAGTGAAGGTCGAGATGGAAGCTGCCGTTGCTGTCGCCCTGTCCAAACTCGAGAGAATCCTCGTCGCCCACCGTTGCCTCTGATGGCTGCTCCTCATGCTCCGGGACCTGGTACTCATAGAAGAGACGGCTGATTGGCACGCCGGAAGGCGTTGTGGCGAACCCGTCGCCTACGCCCTGTGGAGAGATGCTGCTCGCCGGTTGCACTGCACTCCGCTCTGTGGGCATACTCCCCTCGCCAAACTCAAGCACCACGTCTGGTTCGCCAGACCCCCTAGCCAATGCGCCCTGGCCGAGCGGCTCTCCTGCTGCGACGGACGCTTCTTCCTCTGGTTCCAATACGGGCTCCTTGGGAGCCTTCGTCTCTATTTCCATCCCAGTCGACACCTGCTGTGCGAGCGCGAGGAGCGCTTCCATCTGTGCCGTGAGAGAGCGGCCGATCATCTGTGACGGGATCCCGTCCTCCTGCTCCTTCGGCCTCGACGACTGGCTGTATGGCCCCCCAAAACCCCGCTTTGGTGGGATGGCCCTCGCCTCGAGCTTCTCGTGCAGCCTTGCAAGCAGCTGCTGGCCGCTGAGCTCTCCCCTGGCGAATGCATCGGTGAGCGTGTCGATCTCGGCTTCAGAGAGAGAGGTGGAGAGTGAGGCCATCTCGAGCGCCCGGTCGATCTGCGTCTCGAGGGGCTCCTTAGACATGGTGGAGAGAGAAGAGGGGGGGGAGAGGGGGGGGAGGGCAGGGAAGCCGGAGGAGGGAAAAGATGGAGAGAGATAGAGGGAGTAGTGAGGGAAAGGGGGGGAGAGGAGAGGGGGGAGGGGGGGAGAAAGAGAGGGAGAGAGGGAGACAGAGAGAGAGAAGAGAGAGAGAGAGGGAGGGAGGGAGAGAGAGAGAGAGAGAGAGGGAGAGAGAGAGAGAGAGAGGGAGAGAGAAGAGATAGAGAGAGAGAGAGAGGGAGAGAGAGAGAGAAGAGAGAGAGAGAGAAGAGAGAGAGAGAGAGAGAGAGAGAGAGAGAGAGAGAGAGAGAGAGAGAGAGGGAGAGAGAGAGAGAGAGAGAGAGAGAGGGAGAGAGAGAGGGAGGGAGGGAGGGAGAGAGAGAGAGGAGAAAAAAAGTACAGGGAAGAGAGAACAAGTCACGGGGCGCAGCGCGGGAGGAGGCTGCCGAGCAAGCCACATATTTTACTTCCTACTCGCTCGGCTTCTATTTCTCCCGAGGGGGGGGAGGGGGGGGGGGGTGCGGAGGAGCGCGAGAGAGGCTTACAAGTCGACCGAAAAAAAAAACCGATTCCCTCCCGAGTTACGACTATTTGCGAACGTACCCCGGGCGAGTAAACCAAACATAGAACGTACCGTGACCCTGGGCACGTCACAAAAAGAACAAAGGGAGAACGTACCCGCTAGCTCGCATTGTAGCTTGCCCACGCCTACTCTGTCTGTCCCCAGCAGCACTAGATCGTACTAGTACAATTCCGCAATACTCTTTCTTTTTGCTTTAAGGTTATGGAGTTCCGAGTTCCCCTCCCAGCTCCCAGTTGCGCCTGTTCCGAGTTGCCCCCTCCCGGTTGCGCCTGCGCAGGGGTCCAACTCGCGGCGCCGCATGCCGCATAGTGCATTGCTCCTTGCGTCGCCGCCGCTGCACCATAGCCATAGCGACAGAACAACCAACTCACTTTATATAGTTGGTTGCGCCGATGGAGCGCAAAGCGCGCCGGCGCGACTCTCCTCTCCACCGGCACCGGGCCCCCAAACGCCAACCCCAACCCCAACGATCATTAATTAAACTGATGGGTCATGGAGCGCGCGCCGCTACTCAACATAGACAACGAGCAGCAAGGTCGTACCGGTCAACTACGCCATTCGGACATGTAAACCACTCACACGGTGATAAAAAAAGGGGTTCCGCCAGCCACCGCTCCCCGCTCGCCCGCCTTTCGGCTCCCTCGAGCTCCGAAATCGTTCTCTTCGGCTCCGCTGTCGCTCCTCCCAAAAAGAGAAGGCCGGAATCGACGGCGGAATTCGGTAAACGGACCGCCAGTATTTCTGGGTTCATGGCGAGCGATGCCTAGCGTCCACCTGCCAGTCGACGTCCAGCGCCGTGCTCGGCTTCCGATGGAGTGCACAACATTGGTCACTGACCGGAGAGGAGGAGCTGTATGATGTGCTTGTGGTGCTGCTTCTTTGCAAACATGAGTGCGGTGATGCCATGGATGGTTGTGATGGAAGGGTCCGCTTGGTTGGCCAGTAGCACCCTCGCACATGCGATATTACCATTCTTGGCGGCGAGCATGAGACTTGACACCTGGCCTGTTTGTCGCGTTGGGATCGATGCCACAGTTAAGGAGTATGGTGGCACACATCACATGCCCGTATTGACAAGCTAGCATGAGGGCATTCGACCCATCGCGACCCTTGGCATGTACATCTGCGTTGTGACTTAGAAGGGCTTGTGTACACTTCCAATGACCCTTCTCACTCTCTCTCTCTCTCTCTCTCTCTCTCTCTCTCTCTCTCTCTCTCTCTCTCTCTCTCTCTCTCTCTCTCTCTCTCCTCTCTCTCTCTCTCTCTCTCTCTCTCTCTCTCTCTCTCTCTCTCTCTCTCTCTCTCTCTCTCTCTCTCTCTCTCTCTCTCTCTCTCTCTCTCTCTCTCTCTCTCCTCTCTCTCCCGCCAGATGCGCTGTGAGGCGCTCTGGCAAGATCTTGGGCTTTTCTGCTCGCTGCAGAGTAGAGAGCTACGACGTGGCCCGTCCTGAGGCCGCCCACGGGTCTTGCCTCATCGATCAGCGCCGAATCTGGCACTGTCAGAGAGAGGAGGGCCGCGAGGGCAGCCTCAACGCGGAGGCTCGTCAGCCACGCGTGGACGGCCGCGTCGGTGAGCTGGTCCTGGTTCTCGATGCCGAGTTCGAGTGAGGGCAAATCCTGCGAGGGGCGGGTCGGGATGGTCGGGGCGGGGTCTGTTGCAGCCAGGGTAGCCGCGTGCGCGCGCTGTGAGGAGCTGGGTGGGCTGCGCGGGCCATGATGCCAGAGGGCCAGGGGCCAGGGGGTGGTCGGACTGTCGGCAGCCCGACACGGCGCTGCATCGGGCGGGAATCAAATGCCGAATGTAGCTTAGATATAAAGGAACCGATCCCCCCGTGGGCGCGACCGCCAAATCTTTACGGGTAGAGCGTGAGCGCGCGTGACGGATGGGGGGAGAGGGGGGGAGAGTCGCACCATTTCTTGGCGAAGATTTTCGTGGCGGCAGGTGGCCCCCCCTGGAGGTTTTTTATTGGGCCTTGCGCCACGGTCAAAAAATACAGCCCAACCCTTACTAATAGTTAAAAAGCCCCTGTTTGACCGCCCTAAGTCATCCAATCGCACCACACGCTTATGGTACACGGCAGCCTCAAGCCTCAAGGGCTGCAGCTGCAAGGCATGGCGCCTTGAACCTTGAAGTGGACCGCAGCCTCACCCCTCACCCCCATGCAATGCACCGTTTGTGCGTGTACGCGTGTACCAGGTACCAGGAGAGCAAAATAGCACAGGCATCTTCATCTTTGTCAAAAGTCAAAGTCAAAGGATTTCCCCCCTTTTTTGCGGGTCTGCGAAGGGGGAGATTTGAAGTGGTACATCTGCGTATGTGTCTGCGGCATCAACGCGGGGCAAGGTGTAGGGGCAAGTGCGCTGCTAAGGGGGCTGTCGTAATAGTACCGGGCTAGTGGGAGTCATGGTACTAACGCTTAGATGTTTTCTTATTAGTTGTAGCCCCCCTACCACAAAGCTATTGCGCGCCTCCCTCCTCCCCCATTGGGGCACTCACACACTCCGGACCTGAGCAAGCACCCAGGGCCGTTGCTCAAGTTCTAACGGCGGGTTGAAGGTACAAAGATCGCACGCCTCGCCCAGAGTCCCGTGTCTCATCCGCCCCATGAAATCGGCGGCGTTTTTGGCCGAGCGACCAAACAGGGCTGCCGTGTCAGTCACGTGGTAGATGGCGCGTTGTTGCCCAAATTGCACAATGTCCGGTAGGCCCTCGACCGCCTCCACCTCCCACACCGCAAGCTGCTGCCTACGGCGGCCCTGGCGCTCACGACCCTGCGCCTCGTCCCCGTACCAGGCGGCGAGGTGGTACGAACGCAAGGTGATCTTGATGGTCGTGCCAATGTATGGCTGCAATGCAAGCAGAGCTCGGCTGCGCTCCAAGCCCTCGTGACGCGACATTCCCTCAGTTAGGGGTGGCACCAACGTCATGTGCAGCTTCGTGCCGGGAATGTCGGCGACGATGTAAGAGGAGGTATGCACAGCCCTCCCCTCTACGGTCGAGCCGAGCGCGTCGGCGAGGGCATCCACGCCAGGGACGTCCCCTTGTACGGCGCGATCATGTAGTTCGCGAGCAAGTTGCTCGACCGCGTCGGTACTCTCCCAAAAGGCGCTACTCACCACCACCCCAGGTAACGTCTGCGCGAGAGGAAGCAGCGCGAGCGAGCGTGTATAGAAGGTTGAGTAGAAGATAAAGTAAGCCTTCTCAACGCCGCCATCGATGTGACATGACAAGGCAATGTCCCCGGCCGTACGCTCGCACACTCGCCCCCACGCCACGTCGTGCTCGATCCGATCCGGCACGACGATAAGCACGCGCACCCGAAGACCGTGCCGCTCCTCGGCAGCACGCACCAGGCGACAGACCTTGTTGAGTGAGGCGGCGTCCGGGAGGTTCTTGTCGTAGCAGACCAACGGGCGCGTGCGGAGCATGTTTGAGAGCGCCACGTCGAAGGAGTTATTTCGCGCACGCTCTACATCGGATGACACGACCCCCCAGCCGAGCGCCTCAAGTGCGCGGAAGAGAGAGCTCTTCCCGCCGCCTGGAGGGAGAGCCGCCACCGCGACAAGAGTCCGTTCTAGCGGCGCGCGGCTCGCCTCAGTACCCATACCGCTCACCCCACCAACGCCGATGGCACCGTAACCAGCCGAGTCGGCAAGCGCGTTGGCTAACGGAGAGCGTGGCAACGCTGCGGCGGTCTCTATCCATTTCTCCGCATCGAGATTGCGGAAGACCCGCCCTTCCAGCTCGGGCACGTCGGACTCGAGCCGGGAACAGCGGTTGTACATCTTTCGGAAATGTTCGTCCTTGCCTTCCTGCGGCTCAAAGAGGAGCACAAGTAGCGGCACGCCCGAGCGCAAACACTGCATCGAGGGGGGCCGGGTGACCACAAGGACCGAGCCCGGACGCATTTGCTTATGTGCGCCCGGCTCCCGCAAGGTGACTAAGCCCAGGCTGTACTGCTCTAGTTGCCCTTTGGACAGGCTCGAGCCGAGGTTGATAATCAGCAGCGCGTAACCACGCAGCCGAGAGGCTGCCAGCGCCCGAAGCCCCCCTTCAGCCGCGCTCATGTGGATGCGACCACGACCCTCGAGGAAGGGCTCAAGGTAGCGCAGGTACGAGCCGCGTTTCCCTTTGGCGCCATCGGACGAGTTGCGAAGCTCCTCGCGTTCGGAGGGTGTAAGGAGGGCGACCTCTTGTGGCCACGCTGCGAGCGTCGCGAGAA
This sequence comes from Isochrysis galbana, assembly GCA_018136815.1. Classification (NCBI taxonomy): domain Eukaryota; phylum Haptophyta; order Isochrysidales; family Isochrysidaceae; genus Isochrysis; species Isochrysis galbana. The sequence continues at coordinate 512,714 of CM030943.1, read as the reverse complement.
GCGCCGGGCGAAGCTCATTGGGGACAGCCCAGTTGGAGGCGAACATTTGCGTTCGTCGCACGTAGGCGGCCGGCCCATGGTCGAGCAGTACGTTGAGGATATTTCGCACGCCAAAGGTGCGAATGAGGTAGCGAAGACACTTGAGCTTGGCGATCGCGAGCACTCGCACACATGCGCCAGACTCTGAGCTTGCTCCTTCGGCAGCGTTCGCAACCTTGCTCGCTATGATGGCCGGGTCGAGCGGCAAGTCACTTGCACCAGCGGCAGCCGCTGGCGCGTCTCGGAGGGCCTGAACCAGCGGAGGCGGAGTGTACGTGTCGAAGGTCACCACCATCCCACGGTACAGTTGTGCCGTTCCGCACAGCGCCATGTGAAGCTTCCAGCCGAAGAAGACCTGGTCATCGCAGACGTCGATGTGCAACTGCAGCCGGCCCCGGTAGTCGTATGGCTTAAGGCGGACCTTGTGTGAGTAGACAGCGCGCAGCATGCGGAAGAGGCGCGGGAGCGGTCCGTCACCGGTGGTGGCTAGATCCCACACCTCATCAGAGCTCATGCTTACGCGCGTTGGCTCGCGCGTGGCGTCCGTCACGGGCGCCTCCAGCGTCTTGATGAGCGTAGTGTCCGAGTTGAGGCACGCATCGCCGAGCGAGAGCGCGGCGGCAAGTGCTGCCTCCCGGTGCGGCACGACAGCCGACTCGTAGGCGGCAAGCAGCGGTAGCAGAGCCTCAATTGGCTGGTCGAGCGCCATGAGCACAAAGCCCTCGAGCACATCGCCTTGCGTCTCGCCGTGCCGGAGGAAACGCTGCTGCGGCACACCAAAGCCCTCGAGCAGTGCGTCAGCGTCAGAGTCGGCCATACTCCAGCGAGCGGCATGTAGCTCATCTTCAACAGCGGCGGCCTGGTGCCATGGAACGTACCATACCTCGTTGAGTGGCAGCCGCCACACCGCACCCAGCTCCAGCAGCTGTGCCGGCGAGAGGATGCCATCGCCGCCAGCGTGCACGACGCACGTGAGCACCATGTATGCCGCCTTCGGCGTCGCCCCGTGGTCTCCCGCGATGCGTGGCGCGACGCACTCGAAGGAGTAGCAGAGCGAGTTGTCCTCCGCGTGTGTCCACCACCGTTCAAACGCCTCCGCGCCCTCGCCCGGCCACACGGCGCAAAAGTGGGCGCGGAGAAGCATCTCTCCCAGCCGTGAGAAGCGGTTTGCCACTCCATTCTTCGAGTAGAAGGGTGGAGCCATCACGAGGTGCCCCGAGTGCTTCTTGGAGACGGCGAGGGTAGCGGCGGTGGCGCTCGTCAGCCGCACGCCTTCGGACTGGTTGTCGAACTTGGGCAGGAAGTGCGAGGAGAGGCGCGGGGAGGGGAGCGGCGACGACGCCATCGCGGCAGTGGCGGCGGCGGGACGGGACGCGGACAACGGGGGAGAGGGGAAAGAACCACCAGCTACAATATTTTACTTTTCGTTACTACTAGAGGCTGCCGCTTCATGGGCATGCCCCATTTCTACTATGGGTGAAAAATGAAAATCGGCCCGTTGACAACTAGTTGTGGCTGCCACTGGATAAAAGGTGCCCCTAGGCATGCTGTGCGCCGACATGTGCTTTTTTTTCTGATTGATGCACATGGTGACTCACAATGACATTTTACATACGCACGCGCACGGAACCAGGAGCCCTCTACTACTATTACTACTACTCCGTCTCCCCGTCAACTAATCGTATGATTGGTCGCCATGGAGGAGGGCCTTGCGCCCCCCCCCCCCCCCCACTCCTCTCGATTCCCCTCATGGGGGGCGAGAACCACACACCACACTCCCACCTTGCGCCGCCACTTCCACTTGCCACTTGGCAGGCAAGGGGGACTCAGCACCTCATCTGCCCCAAGGCTAAGGCTAGGGATTGGCTGGAGCAGTTATCAAGATAACTTGGTTAACTGCCACTAACTGCCCTTGTGAGGCGGCAAGCAGTTATCTAACTGCCCCGTGATGCGTCCGTCGAGCAAGTGACTCAGTTAATTTTCGTCCGTGGCCGTGGAGGTGGAGGCGAGCGGGTGGCTTTTCACTGTGCTTCACTGTGCGCGCGTGCGCGCGTGGTCGGCGTGGAGCGTCGGCGCGTCGACGGCCAAACAAAGAAGAAAGGTCGAACAAAGAACAAATAAGATCTTTAGCTCTTTAGTATTAACCTTTCTCAAGTCGGGTAGGCTACCTACTATATCCACCGACCGCCAACACAAGGCCTCAGCTTCTTTCCTTGGCAGTGGCGGTGGCGGTAGAGGTGGTGGTGGAGGAGGTGACGAAGGTGGAGGGGCCGGCAGTGGTGCAGAAAGTGCAGATGTGCTTGCCTGCTTCACCAAGCTCGACCTCCGCAGGGCATTCGCACAGTCCAATGATGCCCGTCGTCTAGCACGCAGGCGCTTCTCCCCCTCGGCTATTTCTTGTGGAGTCGCCATTCCTCGAGACTTCCTCCGCCGGACGTCTGCGACGTCTTGTGCTACCGCAACACTCCCCTCGTCGTGAGCTGCCGTCTGCGAGCCCACAGTTCTCGTCGGAGGGCGGCGGCACGCTGAGCCCTCCACCGAGAAGCCGCCCTCCGTCGGCATGAGGGGTTGCCCAGCCCCATGAGTCCTCAACGGTGCCCTTCCAGACATGGCAGAGGTCCTGAGCCCCGCCCCCCTTCCCAGTACGCTCCAGGTTCACCCCCCCGCCCCAGTCTCCCACCAGCCCCCCCCTCCCCCCTCCCCCCCCCGCCCCCCTTCCGTGCGCCTCCCACCTGCTTTACGGATAGTTTTCCTCTTCTTCCCGGGAGTGATGACGATGACGAGTTTCTTGATGAAGGCACAGGATTCGTTGAAAGGAGGAGATCTAAAAGAAAACAGTGGTGCTGGGTTTGCCTCCGCTCTCCTCACCCATTGCATGTTCCGATTACTGGAGAAACCTGTGCGTTTTCGGGAAGTTTTCGATGTCGTAGGGAGGCGTGCCATGTGGAAGAAAGGCGCATCATCTTTGTGCTCTCCTCATACTTCTCTCGACAAGATTTATGGAATACTACGCCGATGTACCTCGGATATGAATCTCTCTCTCTCTCTCTTTCTCTCCCTCTCTCTCTCTCTCTCTCTCTCTCTCTCTCTCTCTCTCTCTCTCTCTCTCTCTCTCTCTCTCTCTCTCTCTCTCTCTCTCTCTCTCTCTCTCTCTCTCTCTCTCTCTCTCTCTCTCTCTCTCTCTTCGACCCCCTCCCCGCTCCTTCCACGCATCCGTCAGTTCGTTCCCGCCCTCAGTTTCTTCTCTTACTACGGCCGCCTTATTCTCTCTACCGTCCGTCCGTCGGCATCCGCCTTGCCCTCTCTCTCCCTCTCCCTCTCGCTCTCCCCCCGCCCGCCCCCCCCTCCCCCTGCTCGCCTCGCTCCCCCTCTCCTCTCGCTCTTCCTTCTCGTGCTAACACCCCGCCCCCCCTCCATCTCCTACCGTCGCCTCCCTCCCTCCCTCTCCCTCCTCCCCCCCCCCCCCCCCCCGCCCCTCCCTCTCCCTTCCCACCCTCTCTCTCCCTCCCTCTCCTCTTCTTCCCGATGCTTGCTCTCGGCCTCGCTGTCCGCCACTCCACCCTTCCCCTCCGTCCGAGGCTGCTTCTCGCAGCATGCCGCACCCTCTCGCCAACCATCGCCTCCCACTCCCTCTCCTCCACCGCACCGCCTTCTCCCGGCCAGCCTCCTCCTCTCGCACCCACTGACGCTTACTCCGCCTTCACCAACAACTTTCTCGCCGAGCTGCACCACTCGCTCCCAGGCGCGACCGACCCGGCACGCTCGGCGGCGCTCCTCAGCCGGCTCGTGCGCTCTGCTCACCTCCGTTTCACCGATATGCGAGACGCACCCGAAAAGTTCTTCCTCGCCCACCGCCTTCTTGCGTCGTCGGGCACCTCTGGTTTTGGCATCCGCTTCACCGTGCAATACAACTTGTTCGCCGGATCAATTCTAGGGCTGGGCGGGCCGGAGCAAGTGTCAATGCTGGATGACATCCAGCGTGAAGGCCAGCTTGGCTGCTTCCTGCTGACCGAGAAGCAGGCGGGAGTCCTCTCCGGCCTCATTGTCGAGACCACCGCCGAGTGGGACCCCACCTCACAGACGTTTGAGCTCCACACTCCCTCTGAGAGGGCTGCAAAAAATTGGATCTCGCAAGGCTACACGGCCGAGCTCGGTGTCGTTGTTGCCGACCTGCGCATCAGCGGCGTCTCGCATGGGCCACATCCCTTCTTCCTACGCCTGCGCGAGCCGGGCTGCGGCTCTCTCCTGCCCGGCATTCAAGTTGAGGATATGGGACCTAAGACGACCGCCAACGACCTCGACAATGCGCGCGTCAGTTTCAACCGCGTTCGGCTGCCCAAGTCGGCGCTGCTGAACAGATTCGCCGACGTGCGCGACGATGTTTACGTGCAGAAGGGCAGTGAACGCATGCGCATCGAGGTCATCGGCCAGCGCCTGCTCACCGGCCGACAGGCAATTGCGGAGGCTGCCCTAGTCATGGCGCGAACGCTGCACATCAAGACAGCTGCATACGCCCGCTCCAAGATGTGCAACGGCCTGGCGGGAGAGGTGGCGCTCGCCGATATGCCGCAACTCAAGGCGGTCTTCGAGGAGTCGGACACCAAACTCGGACGGATGGAGCGCTTCGTTGCTGGCGTCCAGGCGCGGCTCAACGAGTGCTTGCGCGGAGGTGGCGTGCGCACCTCGCCCTCACCGAAACCTTCACTTCACACCGCCATCCTGCCGCCCTGCTCCATTCACCCACTTCGTCTTTGACCCGTGCGCCTCACCACCCGATGGCAGATTCCATCCCGGACCCTGACCTCGTTGAAGAGATCGCAGTTTGCAAGATCAAGGCGATCGAGATCGCGATCGAGCGCGTCCATGCCCTGCGCCAAGAGGTCGGCTCGTATGCGTTGATGCATGGCACTGGCTTCGAATTAGCCGACATGCTCCTCACCTGCAAGTTTGCCGAGGGCGATTCCCGCATCCTGCAGCAAAAGATTGCTCGCGATAGGCTGAAGAAGCTGCGCGCCGAGGGGCCACTGGCCGCAGCAATCTCCGTGTTCTCCGCCGATCGCGACGAGTACCTCGCGGCGATGGACCTTGCACGCAAGTTGGCCCCTGCTGGGCGCAATGCCAAGCTGCTAGCCAAGGCGATGGAGGAGTCGTGGCGTGAGATTTACAAGCTGGCCGATCTGGTCGCCGCACGCCGGGTACGGGATGGCGCTCCTGGCACCTTTGTCGAGGGCAAGTTTACCGAGAGGATCTTGCCCGCTTCGATGAGCTTTGACGAGAATTGGATGAAGCGGATCACTGAGCACGAAGCCCTTGACGCGACCGAGCGACGGGTAGAGCGACAATATGAAATATCTAACGCGGGCGACAGGGCCGACCACGCCGCCGCCCGTATGGGTCACGCCCCGTTCCCTGCGGACTCGCACGTCTACACCGAGGCCATCGGACGTCGCGCGCCCCACTCGGATGGTCCATTCCACTCTCACGTTGGCAAGGGTCCGGTTGTAGTACCGAGCCGCGAGTAGTGGGGCAAAGAAGGGCAGACCGTCCTCACACAAGATAGCGATGCCGTGGCTCAGCGCGCTATTCATGCGCGGCGATCAAATACCCGACACAAAAAGCAGGGCGTCGATGCGCAAGAGGGCCCACGGAGTCGTTGGACAGTGCAAACCTGTTTATCAACGTTCCAAGCCCTTGCGCTGCATGTTGCCTCGGTTCGCACCCGCTTGAGCCTCTCGAAAATTCACGTTGAAGGCGCAGCTGTCATAGATTGCGCTTGAGATTTTGACGGAGAAACCGAACGGTATGGACGTCGCGCTCTGACCGACCATGGCTAGGCTGAGGATGCCTGTGGCGAAGCTCGTAGGAATGTTGTTTGGAGGGCAGGCGCGAGTGTGGCGGTACTTCGCGTCTCTCTGCTGCCTAGCTAGTACTTGTGTTATACGTGTGTGTTGTAATCATAATAAAAAGTATGAGCGTTAGTACCACCACTGCTAACTCGCAGCGCACTTGCCCAAACGCCTTGATGCATGTTGCTAGCTCCATGACACACACGCCCGACATGTGATCACTTCAGAACCCTCTCTCCTCGCAGGCCGGGGGGGGGGGGGGGGAGGGGGGGCTCGTGCTCCTCCATGGGCGAACCAAGCATAAATTTAGTCGAGTGCCCATGGGATAGTGGTGTGGGAGATTGTAAGAGGATTTTTATCCGATTCCGTGACGAAGAGAGTAAGAGAGTGCGAACGATGGCTCTTGTTGTCGCATCCAAAGTATTTTATATACTCTATGCGGATGCGGTCTCCACCACACGTTGTGTGAGAGTGAGTTTTGTTTTCGCCAATGAGTTATCTCGAAGCCTCGCCGCATTGCACGCCGAATTTGTTTGGTTGTCCGTATCTGTTTCATTGATTTGTATGTGCGATGTTGCGTTAGTTTTCGGTTTTCGGAGTTTTTGTTGCGGGTAGGGGGAGCATCCCATGCGGCACGCTCTATTCTTAGAACGTGCCCCCTCGCATGCAAGGGGGAGCGTCTCCGACACGCTCTTTTCTTAGAGCGTGTCTCTCCTCCCGCCCCCCTTTCCCGGTTCCCTCACATGCAGCTGCAGCCGGGATCCCTTCCTTCCTCTCCTCCCATGCAACCCCAGCGGTTCCTTTTGTTTCCTTGGCCGACGAGGCTCGGAGTCCCGTGCGCTCGCTCCTCGCTTCGCCCCTCCGACGCTCGGTTCCCCCTCCCCCCCTCGTTTCATTAGTCTTTCCCTTGTTCCTAGAGTTTCCCGTGTTCTTTTTCCCGGTCGTTCTCCTCTCTTGTCCGTCTTTTGTTTCTGGCGCGCTCGCCCGGAAGCACTCCCTCGTGTCTGCCCCTAGTGTGCCCCACCCCTTTCCGCTCGCTGTCATGCCCTCCGATCCCGCTCTCACGCCATGTAACAAGACCTGTCAAAGCGCTTCTACACCACCATCGCGCTCTCCCTCTCCCTCCACACACCACACTGCCCAAGCACCAACACAGCCAAAGCAGCAGCTCACACACCCACAAACACATTCACCCCACTGTCACTCCAGTTGTCATAGTTTTCTTTTTGGTGAGTGAGTGATGTGGGGGTGGTGGCTTGTGGCCCCTCCGTCGCGATGTAGCGCGCTCCCCCCCCCCCCTCTCTCAAGACTTCTCTTCACTCCTTGGCCCTTAACCCATTCAGCGGCTTCAGACTTGCCACAATCCACAATCAAGCGCGAGCTTGATTCGATACATGTATGTCATAGTATGTCAGCTCGCAGTTCGGTTTACGTTTACGTTGATACTACCAACAAACTATCCACATTCATGTATACATAAATAGACTGCAATTATGCAAATCGATGGGCCACTTTCGACGGGACGCGATTTGAGGGAGGACGGGAGGGTAGAACATAGGGCAGATCGGTCGCAAAGCCAAGAGCCCGAACGCCCGAGGTGCGCGGCGCTAGCGTGATCGTCGCAGCTAGCATAGGCGGTCGCTATATCTATATTACATATGGAGAGGGGGGGGAAAGGCTACAGACTACTATTCACATATGAGCCACGACACTACAATCAAATTTTAGGGCGGGAGATTGAGATTGAAAGAAGCTTCCCGCCAACTGAAGCAGACCGACCAGTGGGCCCCCTGTACGTACCGCACTCAGAAAGGGTAGTACTTTCATGGAGAGCATTCACATTAGGAAGACGGCTGCTACTCGGCCCAAGTACTCCCACCGGACCGACCCCAAACAACCTCGACACGAAGTGTAGAGAGGTAGTCTTAGGCACGAAGCGGTAACTCGTCAATGCAAAGGGAAACAGAACAAAGCGAGCTAGTGGAGTGTCGACGTGCTGTTCCATCACTGTAATGGGCAAAGGATGGCATACGCGCTTGTTGCCCGTGGAGCCAAGTCTCCGCAGTCTCGCGAATGTTTGTTCAAATTGCAGAGCACACGGCGTTGGATGTGTAAAAGAAGAGGTACCCGTTGTGGACGGATTTGGCTCGGCCACCAATGGCAGCGTCTATAGATATGCATTCCACAAATGCGTCATCGTACCTGACGGGAGATCAAGCGTCAGTCACTCCAAAAGGGTTATGCGAGCCTCTTTTTCACGCGCAGCAGGCTGAATGCTTAGCACAGAGAGTGTGCTCACTGGAATGACCAAGAATCGGGTGCTCACCTGTGCCACTGACTCTCGCCCGTGTGCACATTGTTTACCTTCACGTCCGCCAAGTAGTGGCCAAAAGCCGCGTCGGCGCCCTTATGCCACACAACAGACTGTAGGGTATAGCTGTAGGCAGCATGGACGCTGGGATCCCCGGATCTGCAAAGTCCACCGCCTGAGCTGCCTCTAGCTGAGGGCGAAGCCCCGCAAGCGCCGTCCAGATTCATTGTGTCGGATGGGCTCTTGCCACCTTCGCATGTGGCCTGGGATGCCTCGGAGTCAACATGAATATTCTGCTGGTCAGAAGATGCATCTTGAGCGTGGACGGCTGTATCAGCGAGTGACGTGGCGATCGCAGCGGCGAGAGCCTCCTCTTCTGACATGTCTGCAATTAGGTGTGAAAACTGACGCGCGGACTCAGAGGATGCGTCGGTGCGCAGGCGCTTCGCCTGGCTCACCCCTCCGGGCAAGGCCAGGGAGTCATCATCTGCACGCTTGCAAGGTTGCGCTGCTCGCTGGGCGTGCGCCTTGCCCCACCGCTCTCCCATGCTCTCCGTGCTCGACGATGGTGACTCCTCATCGCCAATCTGCACCACAGTATCTGCTTCATCGCACAACGAGATGACATCGTCGTTCCCCACCCTGCATTTCACGTTGTGAATCCGACTGTCTACACCATCAAGGACAATGCAACCGTGTGTAGAGCGAATGTTGCTAGAAACGCGTGCCGACGATATCGCATGGCGGTAACCAGTCGTCGGAATGGTGGTTGCTTGCTCAAGACTTGCTGCAATCGCACGCTTGAGCATACACTCTTCTTCCTCACGACTGGCCGGCCGCTCGTGCTGGCTGCCGCCGTTCCTTGGTCGCCCTGGCCCTGATGGAGCCGAGTCTAGGCAAACCGGCTGCGGCGCCGCCGCGGCAATGGCCGTGATGGGCGGCGGCGCCAGCGGCGACTGTGAGCTATCGTCGTCGAGGACAGCCCTCCGTAAACTGTCATGAAAAGACCTCTTCCTCGTGGCATCGGGCGCGCGCGACGTGGCTGGGGTGGTAGCCACTGACGCGCTCGCAGCCCCTTTTGTCCTCGCATCGCACTCGTTCGCATCGCATACCCGAACTCCATCGGTCCGCTTGGAGATGATTGGGTATGGAGGTGCAGTGGCGGAGCTAGCAATAAACGCCAACGTGAGACGATTTGACGGCTTGACGGCATCCGAGCGCTTGACGATTGTGCTGCGAGAAAAGTCGAAACGCATCAGATGAATGGGCAGAATGCGCGGTAGACGTGCTAGTGCATGAGTTAAGGTTGCATAGGGGGCTTTACATTTCTCACACGTGACCTGGATGTGAAGAGGGAGGAGGAGGCTTAATAAAGCGCTCGCCGAACCAATGCACAGATATGATGCTCTCTCGAGCATGCCGTCGCAGACGGTGCTCTCGTCATGTGCGCGGACGTCACGCGATGGGCGTGCGCACCTCGATCGTGGTGGGTGCAAAGTGTGCCTCCAATAGCTGTTGGATGTTGAGCGGTGCCATCGGGACATCCCCCGAGGGAGGTAGCTGGAGGGAAAGGCTATAAAAGTCCTCGGTGCGAGACCACGAATGCCCACAACCGTTGCAGCACATCGTCTTCAGCAGCTGCCCACCAAAATTGAGGTGGACTGCCAGAGGCAGTGGAGGCTTGGGTGCCTCTGATGCAGCTTTTCGGGCCAAGAAGTCGGCGTCGCACATTTCGTCCGCTAAAGCATCGATCGCCAGGAAGAAAAACTCAGAGGCGTCCTACTCAGAGAGCGCAGGCAGGTGTCAGCCGCCGCACAATCAGACAGAGATGCATACAGCAAGGTTTAGGCGGTATTGCGTCGAAGATGACCACTCCACACCTTCGACGCCCCGCCAGGCATCGGCGCATAGAGCACACCAAGGGGAAGGCACCTGCTGCGTGTTGTCCGCAAAGTGTGGCGCGCGTCTCGCGAGGGCATCCTTGAGTTTTTTCGGTACGACGGGGAGCGATGCCCCATTGCTGCCCACATTCGCCTCGTCACAGACGCTTCCGCTGGAAAGAGCGAAATCCTCGCGCCCACCCGCGGCGACTTGCCCCTTGCGAGCTTGATCGAGCGACCTTTGCCGCTGCTTACGGTATTCGGTCGCAATATCAAACATGGCCCGGTACACAGATTGACTGGCCGCACCGAGATGCGGACGCAGCCGTTGCGCGACGTCCTCGTCGAGCAGATCATCGACGAATATGGGCAGCCCCATGAGAGCTGCCAGCACTGCCGACATGTAGCAGGTGTTGCCCATATTCCGGAAGCCTGTGCCCCCGTGCGCAGGCGATGCCGGAAACATCAGCCGGGACGGAGGATTCAGCTGGATCGAGCCCATGACGACTCGACGTGGGTGCTTCACCGCACCAAGCTCTGGGCGTGCGCCACCCGCTTGCTGGATTTGTCCACGCCGGCCTGGATCTTGCGGCGGGCTTCGGGCTTCAAGGTTCTGGCGGACAGCGGCCAACTTGGGTGGCAGTGGCAACCCATTGCGCACCCTGGCACCCTGACTGTTAGTCCCACTTATAGCTGCCTGCATCATGCGACTCCCATGATGACCGCGGGTAGCGCCTGCGCCCATAGAATGTGGTGCATGCATAGCTTGCTTATACGGGGGGGATAGATTCACGCCCGGGTCTGCCACTGGTGAAACGGAAGGGTCGGAAGTGTTTCCACTTCCGGACGCAGAGCAAAGCGTGCGGCTGAAGATGGAGTCTGCACCATGCACGCCAGTGTCGGCGCCACTTCGATTAAAAGTCAGGGTGTTGGTAGTCCTAAACCCACCCATCGCATGTGACCGCGGACCTCCGAAAGTTTTCTTGGAAGCGCCCTCGTGAATTAGCTTCTTGCATGCCTCTTCCGCTTCTGATGGCGAAGGGTAGCTGACGGACGACTGCAAGCTCGCCTCAGAGGCCTCCAAAAAGGCGGAGAGAAATGCTTCGAGCTGTGACGCGCCGATTCGCCTGGGGTCAAGATCGATACATAGTTTGTGAGGCACCATGACCTGGAGGAGCACGGGTCACATATAGCAGTGAGCTCTCGCAGCGAGCGCTCGCTTGCAGGCTGAGTGCCTTAACGATAGGGGCCGGGGCTCCAATGTGTCTGTGCAAATAAGAGCTTCATTACTGAGAGTGTCGGAATTCCACACGGCGTTTGAGCTCTTGCTTTGAGGCAGACTTTCTTGGAGCTAAAAAGTCCGCGGGCTTGTCGGGACCCATGCCACGAAAGCAAAGGCATGCGTGCGCGCCTGATAACGCCCTCCCATGAGCGGCATGACGGACGCCTTGCCTGGCTGGCCGTCACGCCCGAGCGGGAAGTCCTTCCTGTACGTGGCCAGTGGCCCTCGCTTCGGCCGCCGAGAGAACAGGACAGATAGGAGGGGAGATTGCTGAGGCTCGGCTGTAAGGCAGAGGGCTCGCAGGCTGAGTTCACTCGTTTTTTCGCTCGTATCGAGGAGCGTTGAGCTCAGGCTGGAGACGGGCAGCAGAAATGGGGCCAAGGCGGCGGCGGAGGCGTTCATCTGGCGCGCTCCCTCCCCCCGTCCGTCCCTCCGTCCCTCTCTTCCTCCCTCCCTCTCTCTCTCCTTCTCTTCCTCCCTCTTTGTCTCGTTCTCTCCCTGCCTGCCTCCCTCCCTCCCCCTCTCTCTCTCGCGGGCCTCGCCAGTTCCCATCCTTCCCGATCCCCCTTCCACTCTCATCACCCTCCCTCAATACGTATCTTTCTGAACTGAAGGGAGGGATGAAGCTGGCCCCCTCTCGCCAGCCTCTCCCATCTCTCTCCCCTTCTCTCCGCCCCTCTTTCTCCTGCTCTGGCACTGCCCTCTCTCCTCCCTCCCCCCCCCCCCCCCCCCCTTCTGCTCTCTCTCTCTCTCTCTCTCTCTCTCTCTCTCTCTCTCTCTCTCTCTCTCTCTCTCCCTCTCTCTCTCTCTCTCTCTCTCTCTCTCTCTCTCTCTCTCCCCCCCCCACCCTCTCTCTCTCCCTCTCCCTCCCTCTCTCTCTCTCTCTCTCTCTCTCTCTCTCTCTCCCTCCCTCTCTCTCCCCCCGTCTCGCTCTCTCTTTCTCCTTGAGAGGGGGGGCCACCGGACGACGGAAGGACAGAAAAAGCGCGGGAAGCAGCAGGCCAAGAACAAAATACATGTCCGCGCAACCAGGCAGAGGATGTATGTAGTAGAGGACTACAAGTCGTGGATATAAATAACACATGCGGGTACGTTCACTCCTTACTGCCGGAGCACCGAACCAGGAACCAGGTGCTTCGCCTCGGTTTCTTCAGCTGTTCTTCCCCCCTAGTACTAGTATAAATAATAGGTTGCAATACAACTACCAAGAGATGCGGAGATTTGGCGAAGGAAACGTCTCTGAGCAATAGCTGTCATACAGCAGGACAAATTGGACCCTATAGCAAAAGTCTGTAGGCTTGTGGGTAGAGGACGTGACTGAAGCGCGCACTGCGACATGCTGCACAACGCGCTACGGGTGGCTGCACTGAGAGCCGACGCCTTGCTGGCCTCCACCAAAAGCGATGGGGTAATCGCCGCGAACTCCAACAGGCGCGGGCGGAGCAACATTGGGGACGATGTGCGCACTCGGGGACTTGATGCCGCGTGTGGGTTGCCCTGCCGCTTTGTCCACCACCACTTCCGCAGCCAGCTTACCCGCCAGCACCGCGCCCTCCATCGACCCCAAGAATTTCTGCGAAGTATAGTCGCCGGCCAAAACAAAATTGGAGATGGGTGTCTCTTGCGATGGGCGGTACGCGTTCCGCCCGGGTGTGGCGGCGTACACGGAGCGCGGTACGCGGACGACAGCATGTTTCCGCAGTTTGGCCTTGCCTGCAGCACCTTGCATAGAGGTAGCGGGCCATCGCTCATCATTGGCGATTTCGGTAGGGAAGAGCCTGGCCAGCTCGCCTAGCGTGGCATCCACAATTTCCTCGTCGCTCTTCGAGATCCAGTTCACCTCCGCACCGGTGGCCACGGTCGCGGGGGCAAAGACGAGCTCCACCATGGACTCCTTGTCTGAAGCGTACTCCTCGACACAGGTCGACATATCGGCGTACACCTTGCGCGGCAATGGTACGCTTCACGTGAGTTGGCTGATAGTGAGGTTCGCTCGATTGATTCGGCCGACGAGCCCAACGATTCGCCCGGGCGGCGATGAAGTGGCAAGCGCGGGGCGGCGCAAGACGAGCGTGTCGCCCAATAGCTCGTGAGGCAGGGAGACTCACCGAGAGGAGCGGGGAACGCGAAAAGCAAAGCCCATCGACGGAGTTCAGCTTTCTGTCGAACCAAAGCTGAACGGTGATCACCTGACGCATTGAATGGATGCGCTGACAGTCTCGGATGGCGCGTTTGCGAGCTCAAGCTTAGATAGTCGTGGGTCGCAGGTTATTGTTTGTGCCTCCTCTCCGCTGAGGTCCAAGCAATCTGGGCGTGGAGAATGAAATGGGCGAGCGCCTCACCGGCACGCCTTCAAGCCCCTTGAGTTGCGCGAAGAATGGCTCAGCAGCCCACTTGGCTGGGCAAAGGCGCTTGAATACGTCGACCGGCATCGCAGACACGTACATGTCAGCCTCGACCTGCGTATCGAGCGGAGTATCGTTGAGCAAGTGAGCGGCAAGTAGAGATGCTACAAGAGAAGCAAGCGGACTGCCTGCGGCCATGCTCGGCGTCAATGCCTCGCCGGTGGCCGCGACGGTAAGCAAGCGAACGCGTGCTGGCTTGCGCACCGTCTCGCCATTCGCTAGGTGCAGCTTGGCCACCTCGCCAGTGACCTCGTCAATCTCGATCTCCTTGAGCGCGCACCCAGTCTTGACGGCACCACCGCGAGCGGCGACATGATCCACAATGGGAGCACACAGTCGATCGGGCTGATTTCCATCAAGGAAAGCAGTTTGCGAGCCGTCGGCCTAAGCGCACCAGGCAGAACCACGGTGGGCAAAAGGCTTGTTTTGCAGGAGATTCCCAACAGGCAGCTCGAGGTTAATGGTGGCTAATTGTAATGGGGACTCGCGCTTGGCGGCATTCATCGCTCACCTCATTGATGAACCTGTTCATCGCGGTTAACACCACCGTCATTGAGAGCCTATCCGGATCCAAGAAGTCCAATGCCTTCCCCATCGCAATGAAAATCTCTTCGTTGATACGGCGAGGCATCCCATACCTAAAGACCATGTGGATCCGAGCAGTGAATCGCAATCAGCTGAAGCAGGGTTGGCTGCCACCACGGTGCTTCAACAGTGACGAGCACGCACTTCTCCATGAATTCAAGCACGGAAAGCTCGTCCTGCGCGTCGATGAAGCTCTGACCTTCGAGCAGCATGGGCAGAAGGCCAGGCACCATGCGAATCTTTTCCTCGAACGTAAGCATCTCCGTATTGCTCAGGATGGCCACCTAGATGCCAAGAGTCGGCGAGGGGAACATAGGATCGGCACTAGCGCGGTTGCTGCATGGCATGAGAGTATCACTCACTGCGCAGCGCACCGCCATGTTGAAGGGTGCCGGCACGTTGGGCGGGAAGTTGAACGATGTGAACTCGCCCGGCTTCTCTTGCATTGCAAAGGTCATCTTGTGCTCCTTCCACTGCAGCCTGTCCTCAATCCCCAGCTCAGCGAACAGGTTCATCATGTTTGGGTAGGCTCCAAAGAAGATGTGCAGCCCCGTCTCGATCCAGTCGCCGTCGTCGTCTTGCCACGCAGAAACCTTTCCGCCGAGCACCTTGCGCGCCTCGTAGACTGTCGGTTTGTGCCCGGCATCAGCGAGGTACTTTGCACATGCGAGGCCTGAGAGTCCGCCTCCAATAACGGCCACTCTCTTTGGGGAAGAGGGCTGGTGTGAGGTGAGCTTGAGAGAGAGAGCGCTCGCCTCGCGGTAGTTCTCTGTCTTGTATATTCTCTGAGGAGTCGGCGCACGCACGCGGACTGCCTCAGCAGCCAGTGCGAAGCTAAAGAGAAGAGCGGCGGTGGAGCCCATCGGGTTGTTCTCGTGGTGGTGGGTGGGAGGGGGGCGGGGGGGAGGGTCCCTGGTCCCTGGCTTCCGACGCCCACGATCAATAAGGTCCGCCGCTTCCGAGAAGCGTCGCCGAAATTGTGAAGTACGAGTACTCCTCCCAAGAATAAAACAAATACAAGAGGACGAGAGAAAGTGAGCGTGTCGTATTCACGCATTCACGCATAGTACTATAGTACTATGGCATGGTATTCTTTCGCTTGTTGTTCGAGTACCCCTAAAGTACGCTTCTTTATCCTCGCGGGTGTTCCCCGCTCCACCACGTGACGCGCCCCGTCCTTGTTATCCCGTCGTCGTCGAATATGGGGCGTGCTTCAATATGAATGACAAGCCCGAGGGGCTTTCCGGCCTCTCCCTCTCCCGTCTAATTTGACTTTAAAGTACTCTACCCCAATATAAGCCCGTCCCTTCAATATGTACCCTGGGGGCGCGAATGAACGAGACGACCTCTCTCTACTCTACCTACCTTACCGTACTTTACTAGCCAGCGAACCCGCCGTGCGCAAACTGTGTTTGTTCTGACACTTACAACTCTCTACTCTATGAGTTATGAGTGCCCCCCCCCCTTGTTGATTCGAAGAAGAGAACAAGGCGGTAAGAGGGTAAAGTAGAGACTGTGTGGCGGAGGATACAATAAAAAATAGCACGTGCGCGCGGGCCTAAAAACAAAATCCCCCGTCCTCAGCCTCTCGAGGGGTTTGAGGTTGACCCGTGACTTCTCTCCTCTCTACGGTTTCCCCCCGCCCCCTCCCCCTTCTTTGCCTCCCTTTCCCCCCGCCCTTCCTCTCTTCTCTCTCTTCCTCTCCTCCCCTCTCTTTCTTCTGTTCTCTCTCTTTCGTCTTCTCCTCCCAAACCCCCAACTCTCTCTCTTCACTCGGACCACACCACTCTCTCTCTCTCTCTCTCTCTCTCCCCCCCCCCTGGCCTCGCCGCCTCCCGATGGCGTCGCCCGCCCTGCGAGCGCTCCTCGCCCTCTGCCTTCTAGGCTCGTCGGTCGCACTGGCGCTCACACCGCCCACGCGCGCCGTCGCGCGTCCCTCCCTTTCCTCCCGCGCTCAGCCCCTCCTCTCCGCCAGTGCTGGCCCCAGCAGCGAGAGAGAGAGCCCAAAGGGGGCGGCCGTGCTCCCCTCGGTGGTCAATCTGGCCAAGAACATCGTGGGATCGGGCGTGCTGGCGCTGGCAGCCGGTGTCGCAGCAGTCTCGAGCAACAGACTCGCGCTACTGCCTGCCATCGTCCTCACACTCGTTCTGGGAGCCATCTCAGGGTGAGTGTGCATTGGTGCGAACAGCGCGAGAGGCCTATGTACTCCTCATCCTTCTGCGTAGCATTGCGGGCCCAGGGGGGTGGCGGGGAGAGGGGGGTGGCGGGGAGAGAGGGGGGGGGGGGGAGGCGGTGGGAGGGCTTCCGCTCGAGGCGGGGTTCTGTGCGAGCCCGCTCGAGTGTCCACCACTAGCCTCCATCTCCACCGTTCGCCCACCCTCGCTCATACCACATCTCAGGTACACCTTCTCGCTGATTGCGCGCGTGGGCGTCGACGTGGGCGCTCAGACGTACTACGAGGCGTGGGCGAAGGCCGTCTCGGAGCGGTCGTCGATTTTGGTGTCTGGCGCGATCACCTTCATGACGTGCGCGGCATGCCTTTCCTACGCAATCATCATCGGCGATAGCTTCTCCTCCATTGCCACGCTCGCGGGTGCGCATGCCCTCGGACCGCCAGTGCCCACCCCTCCCCTCCCCTCCCCCTCTGCCGATGCCGTTGCGGCTTGGGCCAACGGATCAGTGCGACGCTTGGGCTCTCCTACGCCATCATTATCGGCGACACGTTCGCCTCCGTAGCCACGCTCGCCGGTGTGCGCGCACATGTCCCACGGCAACAGCTGGGGCATGTGCACTGCGGATGCAGGACGAGCCGCGATGACGCGGCCACCTCCGTTGTTTCATTTCCGACCCCGCCGCCCTTTCGCCTTCCACGCCTGCGCCCGCCGCCAGCACTTTAGCTCGAATTCTCCTCATGCCACAGGCGCACCGGCCCTCTTCTGCCGCCCCAATCCGTGGATTATCCTAATGTCGGTTGTGGTGCTCTTCCCGCTCTCGCTACTGCGCGACCTCTCGGCCCTCGCGTTCGGATCCGTCGTGGGCAATGCGGGCACGCTTTTCACGGCGATGTTCACGCTCTTCCGCTTGGCAGACGGCTCGTATGCGCCGGGCGGCAAATTCCACACCGCCATCGCGGAGGTACGCACGCTCAGGGCACGCTCGCAAGCCGCAGCCGCCGTATGCGGCCGCCTATGCCCGACGAACGTCGCCTTCCACCCCCAATGGATAGGCTGCCCGCCCAAAGCTGAACCCTACGGCGCCCATCATTTCCCCGGGCATCTTCGTGCTGATATCCATGCTCTCGACGGCATATGTCGCGCACTACAACGCGCCGCGCTTCTACGAGGAGCTTGCACCCAACAAGGACGGGTCGTCCAAGCTCCCAAAGTTCAACAAGGCGAGTGCCTAGCACTGCTGCCCTGGATGTCCGCGCATGCCGCCCTGTTCTGTGCGAGCGGATCGCATAAGCCGGTCAATTGGACCACCCTTTTGGCCCCCATACCCAATCCATCGTCCTGGTCAGGTGGTTGCTGGCGGCTTCGGCCTTGCCGCCTTCTTTTGTGCCTCGGTAATGTCAGGTGGCTTCTTGACCTTTGGATCGGCCGCCAAGGGGCTCATCCTGAACAACTACGCCACCACGGACAGGCTCGCACTCATCTCGCGAGTCGGTACGCGCGCGCCTGCGTGCCACCTGGCAACAAAGGCCGGTGTGTCACTTGCGAGCATGTCCTGAGCACAATGGGCGCCTTGTGGCCTCAACAGGTATCGGCGCCTCGATTGTCTTCGCGTACCCAATTAACTTCTACGCGCTTCGGTCGGGCATCTTTGGGCTCTTAAAGCTCGAGAAGCTCGCGCATCGGTGAGCAGCATTACTCCCCTCGCGCTGAGCGTGTAACTTCTACCCGATTGGTCGACGTGTCGCCTCGCGATTCCTTGCGAAGCACGTCAGCTTGGAGGACGATAGGTTCCCTTGACTCTGGATACTACCGTTGCTGGCAGGACCGACGTGCACATCGGCTCCACGATCGCGCTCATGCTTGCCTTCAATGGCCTCGCTCTCAAGGTGCAACCCACACCCGCTGTGCCTTCTCTGTAATGGACGCCGGCCTTCTTGACGTTGCAGATTCCTACCCCATCCGTGCGTAGGTCAAGGATCTTGGCCTTGTGGTCGCCGTCGGCGGTGCTGTCTTGGGCTCACTCATCGTCTACATTTTGCCTGCGCTCATGTACCTTTTCAATATGCGGCGCAAGACGAAGGCCGGGCTGACCCTATCGCCCATGCAGAAACGCGAAGTGCTGGGCAACAAGCTGCTCGTGGTCGTCGGCTTCCTTCTCGGTGGTCTTGGTGTTTATACGTGCCTCAAGTAGACTCCTCGAAGGCCGTTTTGGCCCTTGAATATGACCAAGCCCGCTTTGATCGATCCGATGACCACGAGTGGCTGTGCACCACTCTCTCAGCTCCCGCGCAAGGCCCTCGACAGTATGAATGCACTGCCGCGTACACACGAAGAGGGACTACGAGCGCACCCATGCGATGAAGGTTGCCGGATCCCACCCAATCTGACGTGCGAAGCCCCAAAGAGGCGTGTATGCTGCATCAGTGCGCGTGCCTTCGTGCCTTGCGCGCGGTTCACCTCGACTCAAGCAGCGGTGCAGTTGGAGGCATAATTCATGCGGCAGGTACTTTCATGTGATGGAGTAAGGGGGGTTTGCATGTGTGACGTGCGAAAGAAAATCCATGGTGGCTGTGATTCTTCTATTCGTCTACATCTAGCAAGGGGGCATAGGCCCTACGGTATGCGGCGCTAGGTGCTAGCCTCATCTTTCCATACATAGTGCAAATAGATGGCCACCGCTTCTGCGCACGTATGAGCGGTTATGAGGCTGATATTGGGCCCTATAGAGGGCCCGCCAGCACACAGACGCCTAGGTGCTGCCGGCGCAAGGCATAGGCGCCTAGGACTTAGGACTATGGATGCTATGGGCAATTCGCTAATTGCTAATTGCTGATGTCACATGTGGCGGGCCTAATGAAGTGTACAACGTGGGACTGCGGGTGGAACGTGGGCTTTTATGTCATAAACCATTGATAAATCAATCATGAAGCAATAAAAAGAGCTCTGAGTTCAGTACGTCACGTAGCGAAGCAACGGTAGACAAAGACAGTCAGGCAAGCTGAGACCAAGAACATGGAGGCCCCCCATCCCCAGCCCACTCCGCAACCGAACACAAGTACATGCGACTTTTTTGGACATGACCAGCAGACGACTGACGTGGGGTCACCTTGCCCAACAGGCCGCGGCCTGAAACAAGGTGACAAAGGCAAACAATAATCAAGATGCTACCTGATCACGTCTTGGCAATCCGTAGCTGCGACACTGTAGCCTCGCTGGCTTCAGCAAGCGCGGCCCCAACATTAGTCCCCAGATAGGTCCGCAGTAATTGTCTCGTCAGTGATAATTGGCGGGCAAGCCATGGCCCACAGCCCAATATTTCCTCGGCTGCATTGCTTCACTGGCTTGTTGGAGCAAACAAGACTTTTGGACGTGGCGTGTTCAAATCCTTGTGTTTTGGCGCAGAGGGTGGCGGCAAAGGCGGAGAGGGTGGCGCATGTCTAGCCTTCCAAGTGAATGGGCATATGGACGGCGGGACGGGCCTGTGAATCCGTGACGTGCTCCAGGGTCAGAGTCAACTTGCGCCATGGGAGATAGATGGACGTGAATACGAACCTTCTTCACTGTGACCTCACCTCGCCGGCCTCGATCTCTTCGATACTTGTGCCGTTTGGCTCCTCGTTGAAATGTTCCCGCAGCAACATCTCTTGGTAGTGCCGTAACTTGTTGAGGGCATGATTGTAGACCCAGCCATTGCCACGATCGCGCGCGTACTTGGCCTCGAGTCTCTGTCCCTCACGTCGGAGTGCCTCTGTGTCGCTCCCAAGAGTTAGCAAGCGCCCGACCGGCAACGGTGTCTCGATCTCAACGTCCTTGTGCTCCTCCAAATCAGCCACACTTTCGTTGGCGCTCGCGCTTCTATCCGGAGACGAGGACGGCGACTCGACCCGCAACGCACCCGCATTCTCTGACTCAGTACTCCCAATCTCTTTCCTCTCCTCATTCTGTGCGTCCTGCTCCTCTTGTAAGGCCTCAGCACGAGCTCGCTGCCTTTCAGCCTTCTGCTGCAAGATCCTCTCCACCTCTTGCCGGCGAAATCGTAATTCCGTCGCCATCCCCTCGCGCTGGAGAGCCTCGCTAGGGGCGGGAAGCCCGGCGAGTGCCACATTTTTCATCTCGGATGTGTCTAGACCTCCTAAAAGAACTCCTGCACCGCTTGGCCATCGTGAGTACTCCAGGCCCATTCCACAAGCCGCACGCTCAAGCGCATACAACGTCTGGTGCTTGGCTTCCGCCGTACGGCCCAGATCAATTCCTGACGTTGCAAGTGCGTCGAGCCAGCGTGGCCACCGCAGACCCACGGTCGCGCGTAGCAGGCTGCGCTTCTCCTCCCAGGTGTTCCTCCCCTTCCAGCCACACCCGACGCCTGTGCCCCGCACATTGCGCCGGGCAGCGTGCACAGCTGCCACCTCTTCTACAGTGAGCGGGCTGGCCCCGCCTTCCTCCATCTGCTCTAGCCAGGTGCTCTGGGCGGCCGAGAGCGTGCGCTTTGAGCCATTGGCGCGCGGCAGTGGCCTCGTGTCGAGCCGGTCGGCGTGGTCGAGAGCCGCACTCACCTCCTCCTCTGTCGCAAAGTTGTTGCTCTCTGCTGCTCCAGGCGAGGCAGTTGAGCGCCGCGTCGACTTTCTGGTGGGGAGCGGTGTGGTGGCGGCGCGGCGCGGCGCGGCGCGCTTGCTTGGCCTTTGCGCTTGATCGACGATCCGCTGAAGACCCAGCTGGAGCAGCTGCTTCTGGTTGGAGAGGATGTTGGCCTGGCGCTCGAGCTCATATGCGCTGAGAGAAGGAGCCATTCAGGCTAGAGAGGGCGGAGGGGAGGGAGGCGGGGAGGGCTTGCAGCGGTGGTGGAGAACCAAGGAGTGGGCGTGAGCGGGAGGGTGGAGGGGGTGCGGACAGAGAGGAGAGTGGAGAGGAGAGCCAGAGGAGAGAAGGGAGAGCGGAGAGGGGTCCGAGAGATGGACCGGCGTGGCGCAGCGGCGGTCAGGCTCAGCCTTCCTAGGAGAATGAAAGAACGGGGAGGGGAAGGAAGAAACGGGAAGGAGAGGACCCGCCGGGCAATGGAGAAACAATGCGAGAAGAGAGGAGAGAGAGGAGAAGAGAGGAGAGAGAGGAGAGAGGGGGGAAGGCGAGGGGTTGGCGCGAAACTCCGACCGCTCACTCACCCGGGGGGCTTGGGTGGAGAGGCCCCCTCCGGTATTGTTGTACTTGGTGCATGGACGACGGTGTGGCGACGATAAGAAGTTGAATAGGTTTGGTTTTGAACGATCAAGATAGGTTTGGGAGCCCCTTTCGTATTCTCGAGGAACGCTGCCCCGGGGCCGCAGGGGAGACCCCGCCCCCCCCTCCCCATCTTCCCGGCACGGTCCCTAGGCCCCCTTCCTTGTTTCTTACCCACCCCGCCCTGTGCCCTGTGCCCTGTGCCCTGTAGCTTGTTTACTCCCTTGAGGGTTCCCGCGCCCCGCGCCCCCTCCTGTATCTTCGTATCTTTTACCCGCCACGCCTTCCGTCTTGATTTCCGACGCTCGTGACCCCATGCCCCGTGATGCTCCTGTGTGCTGTCCCATATAATAAAAAATAATTACAACTGGGAATATCGGCGGCTGCACTGAGCCGCTGGCCGATGCCGCACGCCGACGCAGGTGAAGACGCAGGTGAAGATGTCCCAGCAGGCCCTGCAGAGACCCCGGCAGAGCCCGGGGGCGGGCGGGCGGGTCATCTGAGCGCCCCGGCTTGCATTAATGGTCATGTCTCGGGCCTAGGCTCCTTCAGACGGCGAAGGGGTAGCGTTGCGCACTCCCGGGGTTGCTGGAGTGCTGCAGCGGCAAACTGCGAGGATGCTGCTGAGGCCGTAGAGGTCGCCAGTCGAGCGCCCGAAGTCAGTGGTGTCGCAGATTTGGCAACCAATGGTGAGTCAGGCGCTCTCCGGCTGGGCTCCTTCAGAAGGCGAAGGCTTAGCGTCACGCATTCCCAGTGTTGCGGGAGTGGTGCAGCTTGCGAGAGTGCTGCAGCGACGAACGGCCCGGATGCTGCCGGGGCAGCAGAGGTGGCCCTTTGCACGCCCGACTTCAGCAGTGGCGCAGAAACGCCGTCGATGAACGGGGAGGGCGGAATGCGCATAGCGGACGCCGATCGAGACGCCTGCACGAGCGGTGGCATGGATGCATGTGCTGCTGCAGGTGTGCCAACGCCTTCGTCGAGCTGCAGTGGCAGCGGGACGAGTGCACGTGCTCCGATAATCTCAAACCTTATGAGCAGCGAGCGTCGGCGCAAAAGGAAGGCCATAGATGCTTCGGTAACTTGGCTTGCAGCCCGGTCTGCTCTTGTCTCGTGCCAGCTTGTTGCTCTCCAAAGCCCGCCGCCGTCCGCAGACGTGTCTGCTGCACCTTCACAAGACTGCTTTGCAGAGTGCTCACCCTGCGAATCAGAGCAGGAAGTGGGCATGGGAGAAGGGGATGAAGTCTGGGCTGAGAGGTCAACCGTTCCCCCCGTTCTTCAAGACGTTTCTCGTCTCACCCCTTGTCCGGATAGTCGGAAAGTGCATCTGCGCAGTTCGCGCCGAATCGTCACGAAGGAGTCGTGGCGTGCACTGCGCAGGTGGCAGTCAAACTCGTCTAGTCTGTGGTCTGCGGAGTTTGCCTTTCCTGGGCAGGAATGAAATTCTGGACTGGGTCGGGCAACCCCATTTGGGTGTCTGGACGGGGAACGAACGGCGAACGAAGGGCTGTGGGGCGGCGAGGCGCTCCTAGCGGCCCTGGTGTGTTGGGTTTTAAGAGATTGTTAGACCTACAAAGAACTCTTCCCTCAGGGAGGGAGCCTAAGCTGCTTGAGTGCAGCGACGCAGCTAACAACGACGGACAACGAGGCTGAGAACAAGAGGATACACCGACTCACGAACACACCGGAATCATTCACCCAAACCAAGCAAATTATCAAGCAACCGCCACCCCAAATCACCGATAACTCAAACACGTCGCGAGAGACGGAGAGAGAGAGCGAGAGAGAGAGAGAGACTCCGCAGCGACGGCCGGAGCGTGTCTCCGTTGTAACTTCCCACGTAGCGGAGAGTCCGAAGGGGAGCGTCATGTCGCGCGACCACGGCGATCACTTTGGATACAGATCGCAACGAGATGTCTTCACGACCGAATAAATCTTGCCGTTGAGCGTGAACCTTCTAGACGCTTCTAACGAACAACCCTGAGTAGCAACCAAGGGGAAGAAACACCAAAGGGGCCAAGGCTTGCATGTAACTTGCATCAAGGGGAAAGATTCCCTCACCTAAGAAGCGAACCTACACCGATCTCCAAGGGGAGATGGCAAATTAAACCTCAAATCTCGAGCGGCTAGAGCAACCGACTCGCTCGCCAAAACCTTGACCGAGAAGAAAGAAGCAAGGACCTACAAGCGAAGGGTAGCGGACCTAGGGAATATGAGAGGAAGTTTCCGAACGCCAACGCCAAACGCCAAACGCGGGAAGGCAACGAAACCCTAACCAAGCCAAGCGGAACCTACGAAGAACAGGCCTGGACGACAACGAAAGACAGCAGGTCCCAAGAAAGAACCGGAACCCAACAAGAAACAACAAGCCTTGCAAGAAGCTAAACAAGCCTTCACAAGGTAACTCGAGAGCCTGAGACAAGCGCGCAGCGAGTGACAGGCGACCTGGCTCCTTTGGGTCAAGATTACCCGAAAGGAGGAAACCTGGAATCTAGACTTGACAAACAGGCTAGAAGGAACGAAACGAGAACTCGAATTCTAGATTGCTAGGGACGAACCCTACCAACCTAGGTATGCCTGAGCTTCACCGTGTGGCCGCACGACGAAGGACCTGGAAATAAGAGCCTAGAAATCGCATCATCTAGGATGAATGCGACAGGGATGCCGTCCGGGCCCGCGCTTTTACCGGGGCCTATGCTCCTGATGGCCCGGGTGGTCTCGTCGATCGAGATTCGCCCTTCCAGTTTTCGTTTGTCCAGGTCGTGGAGTGGGCGGTCGGAGAGTGCGGTTTCGAGTTCGGGCACGCGCTGCGAGGCTTTCGGCGAGTATAGCCAAGCGTAATATCTCCTGAATTCTTTCTTATCTCGGCATCCGTGGTGACCGTTTTGTGATCGGCGTGGTGGGGGTTCTCCCAGTCTTGCGTCTTGTAGAGTTCTCTTATGGCGCCTTTCCATTTCTTGTGCTTTAGCTTCATGAAGAACTCTCTGGAGTGGAGGTCCTCCCGTCGGAGTTTTTCGTGCAAGTTGAGATGTCTTATCGGGGTCTTACTCCGCTCTTCAGCGAGCTCTCGGTTCGCTTTTGCTATGCGCTCCGTGAGGTTTGGGTCCGGGCCTTTCTTGATGAGTTGGATGTTGAGCTCGGCGACTCTCCTTTCGAGCGTGGGTTGTATGACAGGTGTTTTGCGTGCAGCCGTTTCCTCCCTCAGGAACGCAGCTATGAGTGCTTTCGCTTGGGCCCATTCGTCGGCTAGGTCTCCGCTAGCTTTAGCTCTCTCTTTCGCTCTGTTGAGTAATAGTTCTACCGTCTTGATGGCTCCCGCCTCCGTTATGACGCTCGAGTCTATGGGTGGATCGTAGTACCGCGTACGGCTATGTCTGCGCCTTGGATGCGAATGGTGGTTTGCTCACCGTATTTTGCCTGGAATTGTTGTGCGCAATCTTCGTTAACTGCGATGTGCCATGGCCCCCTGTTTGAGCGGGCCCAGAAGTCTGGCTCAGGGTCTACACCCTCGAGCTCTAGAAGTAGTTCAACAATGGCGGCATAGACCGCCGTGTCGTTGAGTACGAGGTCCCCATCTTGATGGAAAGAGAGTTCGAAATTGGCGTCTGAGTCGGGCATTTGCTCGTTGTCTTCTTGGTCTGGGTCCTGTGTGTCAAGGGAGAGTGGGGCGAGAGTCAGATGTGGCGTGGAGGGAGGTCGTCGAGGTGCGTATGGGGAGAGGCTGTGGGGTGGGACAGTGGGTGTAGGTGCTGCTTGATCTGCTCTGGTGCCCCAGAGCCTTGTGGTGTGCGTGATTTTGGGATGTCTTGTCAGGCAGTGTTGGTGCCCATAAGGGCCACCTGGTCTCGGGCCGCGCTGCCTCGGCAGCGCGGCCGTCGCCAGGGCGGAAGGGGCCTCTGCCATAAGGCATGCCCATTGGAGGAGTGGCTCTGTGAGCCTGTTCATGCTCTGCTGAAGTCTGCAGACTGCTGCCCCCCATGGGGGGGGCCAGCATGGCTGCTGTGCGTGGTGCGGCCGGAGCCGCGGGCCGTGTGGCGCGACGGGGGTCGCGCGCACCTGCTCGGCCTCTGATGGCGGGCGCGGTCGCTTCGACAGCGACTGCTCCATGGGGGCTGGGGGGCCGCCCTCGGCGGGGGACCCGAAGGAGAGGAGGGGAGCGGCGGCGCGCTCCATGGCAACTGACTATAAAGTTAGTTGACAGACTATGGAAGATAGTCAATGAACATTAAAAAGAGCCGTTGACCGTAGACTTAGAGCATGAATGGCCGACTTTTGAAGAAAGTAGAAGAGGAGAATGGCTTAAAACAAGACCTTAAGAGCCAATAAACAATACCAAGAGATAGATGACAAATTCATCATGGTATAGAATACGACATTTCTCAGATGCTCGCTCGTCCCCCCCCCTCCCCCCGTTTACGTCCGCCAAGAATATCTGTTGAAACCACCTCAAAAAGGCTCCTCATTCTTATGCTCATGGAAGCTGCAGTTGCCAAGGCAAGCAAGTGCAAGGGCTGAGGCGTCATGCAACTCCTTGAACATCGCAGGGCTGAAAAATAGTCGTCGCGTTGAAAAGAGTGCGAGTGACTAGGCGACAGCTCATTACTTTCAATGGCTGAGAGATGTCCCAGTCTCATGCTGAACATATAGCCACAACACTTCCTAGGGCCACTTGGACAGGTCAAGAGGAACATATTCGGGGATGAGCTCGCGGGAAAGCCCATTAGCTAGTCGTTGCGCGTGAGGACCAGCCACTTCATCGCCTTGGCCTTCTCCAAACAGATTGTCAGTGCTCTCAGCCCGGCAGCCGGCGATTTAGAATCTTGTAGGTACCATTCGCAATCGGACGGTTTCACCATCTAAGGTGTGGTCAAGATGAACACGCGTGTCAGTTGTTGGATAGGTATTGCAATTGAGCGCGCGCATAACACCGCATGCGTTGCGGGATGGCACCGGAGTGGTGTGCGATGCTGCATACACTCGCCTGAAAGAGCTTGCCATCGACGACGAGCCGTTTGTCCTCGTGCAGCGTTTCAACCTCCACTCTCAACCATTCTTCATTTATAGAGCATTTTACGTGCTTGGATCTGCAATACATCCGGCATCCGTCAAGGTTTTTATAGGGCAGTTGGGAACGCAAGGTTCGCGTGTTGATGCGAGCTTGCAGTTTATCTTGATCTCGCGTACTCGCTTCTGCAATCACAGCACAAGCTCATTCTTGCAGCCACCCTCGGGCATTGCATGCACGTGCGCTCGCGCGGCTCACTTGGTCTCGCTCGGAACAAGGATGGTGACAGTGACGTCCGCCTTGGCATCGCTCCACGACAGAGTTCCCACGCCATCGCCGTGCACGGATCCCGCCCCCGCCGAAGTGGGCCCGCCACCCTCTCGAGCTGCTGTGGCCTTTGCCTCGCTGATCGCGGCCGCAATCTCGCGCTGGCGAATCGCCTGCAACTGTGAAAGCACCATGCTCTCAAAGTCGGATGGGCCATCTCCCGGCTTGAGCGAAGCCGTGTACTTTTGGGCCTCCTCGAGCCAATCGCGCTCGACTAGCATCTGCAGCGATGACGGGATTGGGAGAGCAGCAGTGACTACCGACCCTCGCGCATCGTGGCCGATCCGTTGCGCACCTGCGGCGGCGTCTCTCCGCCTGGCGCACCGTGCATCTTGCGATCGCTCGCGTTGCTCACGGCGATTCTTCCGACGAAGACATCGCCTCGAATGTCTCGCGGCCTGCCGCAAGCCGTGAGCAACGCCTTGGCGCGCGTATTCAGCGGCAGTCCCTTGAGTGCGCCGTGCGCGTCGCACAGGCAGACGACGGCGTCATCCTTCGCGGCAGTCTTCCCGCCTGCTGAGTGCGGTGGCAGCAGGACCATCACATCGATGGCGTGCATCGCGCGTAGCGAGTAGAAGAGCTGGTCAGGTATCGTCTCCGGCTGGAGATACCGTGTTCCACAGTGAGCATGCAGCGCCTCCAGCTCCACACGCTCCTTTGCCGAGAAGCGTGAGGTTTGCTTGAGGTGAGAGGAGACGGCCGCCAGAGCATCCGAGAGGCTGGCACCCATGTGACGCGCAGAGGGAGGTTCGGAGAGAGTGCAAGGGACGAGGCTCCACATGGATGAGATACCAGTAGCTGGACTCCTCTCTCCCTGCCTTCCGTCCTTTCCCTCCCTCCCTTCCTCCTTCCCTTCACCCTGCCTCTCTCCCTCTTCCTCCCCCCTCTCCCTCCCTCCTCGTCGAGGAGTGTATGGCGCCCGATCAAAGATTTTAACTATCACGCGGCCGCGGGAAAGAGAGAGGGAGAGAGAGAGGGAGAGAGAGAGAGAGGGACCCGGCCGACGCAGCCAAGAGAAAGAAAAAAGAGGGAATAGAGTAGAGAGAGAAGAGAGAGAGCGCGCGAGAGAGAGAAGAGAGAGAGGCACCACACGTTCTCTTCATTTGTACTCCATTCCTACCTACCGAGATAATAAATGTTGACTGGTCCATACCGGTGGTCTTCACCCTGCGCCCACCCACAAACTACCGTTAAAAACGGCCTCTCTTCCTTCCTCCAGTGAGCTTGGTCCACACAGCACCTGCTTGCTGTACAATCGAGGCGAGGCTCGTTCATTATACAAGAAAATGGGCACGTCTCACAAGGGTAGGAGGAAGGAGAGAATTCACTAAAGTAGTAGTACGAGTATTTCACAGCTGATCATCGGACGCCTTCCCAGAGGAACTCCTACCACCAGACTAAAATAGACGAGACTATTAGAGAGAGAATAGACTCTCTTCCCACTAGACACACACTCCCCGCCCGCTGCCCCCGCTCTCTCTCAACTCCTCCCTCTCTCGCGCTTCCTCCCTATCCCTCCCTCGATCCCTCCCTCCCTCCCCTCTCTCTTTCTCTCTCTCTGCTTCTCCTTGCTCCCTCGCCCCGTTCCTCCCTCGCCCTCTCCCTCTCCCTCCCCCCACCTCCACGGGGCATGTCCGCCGTCGACCTCTCCGACCGTCGCCTCTCCTCTCTCGAGCAGGCCCTCCCCTCTCTTCCCCCGACTCTCACCGAGCTCAGCCTCGCATTCAACCAGCTCTCCTCTCTCGGAGGCGGCGGCCAGCTGGCGCTCGTGGGAGCACAGCTAAGCAGGCTCAACCTGGCCCACAACCGGCTATGCCAGCTGCCGCCCCTCGCACCCCTCCGCCACCTCGTTCGGCTCGACCTCTCACACAATAGCCTCAGCTCGCTCTCAGGGCTAGAGGGATGTGTCGCTTTGCAGGAGCTTTGGCTCCCGCACAACAAGCTGAGCCTCGATGCGCTTGCACAACTCGGCGTGCCGCCTGGCCTGCCATCGCTGCGTAACCTCGTCGTCTGTAACAACCCAGCCGACAAGATAAGGCCGCAGGGACTCGCCGGAGCGCTCGTGCTCCACCTGCTGCCTTTGCTCGCTACCCTCGACACGCGTGATTGCGCGGGCGAGGAGCGCAAGCGCCGTCTCATGCTCCTTCGGACACAGGACGCCCGTCAGGCGCTAGTGGAGGCGCTCGGACAGAAGCAGGCCCTCACCCTGCTCAAGCAGGAGGGACCGCTTCCGGCGCCACGCAAGGCTCCGCCACCGACCGTATGCCGTGCAGGCGCGCGAGGCGGTGAGAATTGTTCAAAGGGTAGGGGCACCGCCGCGGTCGAACAGGCCCAGGGAACGCCGCTCGCGGATCGGCCACATGAATCCAGCATGACCGCGTGGACCAACGCCAAGGCTGACATCATTGGCACGCTGGCGGCAACCCAGCAAGCGGAGGCCACAGGCGCGGTACGTGGACTCGCCGACTTAGTGGACGTTCTTGGTATTGAGGACATGACCGCACCGGTTGGTAGGTCAGCCTTGACCAGGCAGCCGTTGCGCCAGGCTGCGTGCGCACACTCGGCCGCGCCCGGTCACGTGATGCAGTCGGGCACCGAGTCGGCGCTCGAGCGCGCTCAGCGGAAGCTCCTCGAATCGGAGGCGCGCCTCAAGGAGGTCAAGGCGACGCCAGTGCCCATGCGAGCTGCGCCAACGGAGCCGATGGCCCAGGCGATCTCCGCGTCCAATAAGGCGGCCCAGCGACTGCGCAGCTCCAAGCCGCGTGTCACCGCCTTGTCCGCTGACACAAACTTCGTCGTCAACTGCGGACAAGATGGCGCAGCAGGCTCCGCGAACGTGCTGATACGTGCCGACGGTTCAGCGTGCGTCCGATGGAGCGGCGGGCGGGTGGCCGTGTCTATTGACCGCGACGAGACTGGCCCGCTCGGCTTCATGCTCAACGCCTACTACCGCGATGGCAGTACATGCATGGCCTTCGACGCGCGTGGCGGGGGGAGCGTCATGCGCCCCAAGGGCGTCACGCTGCTCCGCCATAGCCCCGATGCCGGAGGCGCACTCTTCGATCCATTCGGCACTAAGGTGGACGCATGGCCCGCACCCGCGCCACCCAAGGAGTCCGAGCAGGGGGCAGAGCTTGGCGCGTTCAACAGGAATAGCCGGCCGCCCATCCACGAGGTGCTTGACGAAGCCGGGCACTTCGGGCTGCGCTTTGTACCGCAGTCCGGCCACGTATCGATCGTCTTCCAAGCGAGAGGTGTGTTGCACGAGCTCCACCAGGGACCTAACCCGCAAGCGCCTTGCAACCTCACAGGCGACCCTCTTGCTGCTGCCTTGCTCCGGAGGGCCGAGGTGACATCAGCAAAGTTCAAGAGCCGGCGTGCGCCAAGTGGCACAGGGACCATGAGCATCACCGACAGCGTTGCCGCCCTCTCTTCGAACACGACCCTCAGCCTGGGCAGGTCGCAAGTGTTGAGCATCAACACTGGAATATGAACTGCAATCTTTTGAAGGCCGCTTGTATTGACAGCACGGCAGAACCGGCCTCTCGCCGCCGTCGTGTGCTCTCGTCTGCGCGCCAGTTCAAATGGATTCGAGCCTTGTCCGGGTCCGTTCCCATTGCATAGGCAGTCAATTGTAATTTTAATTTTTAACAAATTTTTATGGGTCGCGGCGCGGCAAAGGAACGGGACTAGCGTTCACTCAAGACAGGACTCCCTGCCGCGGCAAGCGCAAGCACCCTTCCCCCTTATGCCACCCAGCTCTTCACTAGCTTTCTACCTGCGCTAGCTTGAAAAAAAACTATTGTTATTTATAGTTTCAGCGATGGAGCGCGCGCCGACCGCTCCCCCCTCCCAGCCCCCCGCCGTCACGACGCCCCACAGGGGCAGACCCAAGCCGCCGGAGCCGAAGCGCTCACAGGCCGCTGCCCTCCCCGACCAAGACGTCGACATGGCCCCCCCGTCCTCTCCGCCCATGCAGCCACAGAGGCAGGGAACAGGCAAAGTCCTGTTCCCTACTGCAGACCAACAGACCCAGAGTCAGGCTCTGGCCCCCACCTCCGCCGCCGTACCACCCACTCAAGGACTCCCCATGGGGTGTGGCAGCTCTGCTGCCACCCCCATGGAGGCAACTCCTACCACCAGTGCACCCCTCGGGGGCGGGCACTTCACTCAACAATCCATCATGGGGGCCTTTACGGCCTCCAACATTGCAAAAACCAACAACTTGAAATCATACGCGGTCTGCCTCCTTCCTCATTGCCCTCAGGCCCTATGGGCCATCCCAATTCGTCACATAGCGCTGCTATATAAGAACGGGGACGCTAGAGACCCGAGAAATTATAGACCTATCACGCTGCTCCAAACGGACTACAAAATCCTCGCCAAAGTCCTAGCTAACAGACTCAGCAAGAGGACGGTACATACGATTATCTCCAAGGAACAAGTGGGTTTTGTGCCTGCTTCAATATCGTTGATCGTTGGCCGTTCAAACGATTGGGCGTCTTGGAGTGCGCGCTGCAACCATCGTTACAACGATGGGGTCATAGAGCGCGCGCCGCCCCCACCCCCACCCCTCTCCTTCTCCCCGCCCACCCTGCCACAACGGGCGACCAGATCATGACAGAGGCTGCTGCGCAGCCGCGCAGCCGCCCCGCCCTCCAGCAGAGGCCACTCCTACTCAGGTACACTCGAGGCACAGCGCGGGCCGCGCCCGGAACAACACACAGAACACCACCCCAGACATGGCAGTACATAGCACACAGCAGACAGCAGCCCAACATCACCACCGGACAAAAAACAAAAAACCAAGCCGCAGAGGCTCCAGAGCCAGAACTCGCACTTCGCCTCCAGTTCAAAGAGTGGCTGGTATAGATCTTCAGCTCCAACCCTACCAACAGGGAGGGAGCTGGACCCACTCCGGAACACATAAGCACCTCAACTTCAACAGCTCACATAATCTATGAGTCATATTAGTATAATGCTGTAATCGACAATCTACATAGATCACACGGCTCTCCAGCAAAGGTACATTACACATTTTGGCCTACGTTTGAAACTCAGTTCTATGGCTGATTCGTTCAACCAAGCAGCCGCCGTAAGATATGGCCATGGACAGCTTCACATAAGCCCGCGAATGCAATCACACCGACTAGTTGTGGTACCATGGTCGTCCCGATGTCAGGCGCCTTCAGCTGTCTTGCGAGAGATAAACTGGCGGGGAGTGCGGAGCCTTGAGAGACGCGTCAAGTGCGCTTGGTGCCTTCTTCTCTGCAGTGTTCGGCATTGAAGACGCCTTTGATCCGTCGTGCGACTCCGATGTGGAGCCGAACAGTGAGGCCGGCCGAGTCGTCGACCTTGAATCGCGAGTAATAAGAAAATTGGGCGCATCAAAAGAGGGTCGGCGCAAGAGCGCCCGCGCCATAGCCTCTGCACCGCGTTGATGCTGCCGCTCAACGCGCATGCGTTCTTGCAGCTCCATCCATGTGTGCGGCACTGTCTTCTGGCCTCCATCGCGTGCACGAATCGTCTCCCAACCGTCGACGCTCTCTTTGCCGAGCGCAAGCTCTGGAAAAGCATTGAGAGAGTTGCGCATATTGGTGTTCTCGCCGCGCATCAGGAGGTCCGCCTCTTGCAGGCGCGAAAGCGGCAGTGGTCGCCGTGGCACAGCGAGCTTGTGGACCGGTTCCTGTGCGGCTTCCTCCAAAGCCGCCACGCGCGAGCGCGTGAGTGACTGCCGAAGAGACTCGGGTGCTATGGCGGGCGCCTCGACGGGGGCGATAAGCTTGGCGGAGGCGTGCTCGGTATCTAATAGTACAGCCTCAACTGCTCGATGAATCGCCTGAGCGACTACTTCAGCCGCCATCTCGTACGTGAATATCTCCGGCGGACCAGTCTGGCCGGGGGTGGCATCGGACGGGGTATCGAGCTTCACGCCAATTTCTGCAGCCCCCTTGAAGCTCGGAACCTCAATTTGGGCCGCCGTCTGGGGTGCTTCAAGCGCGTCTGTCATCGCTCTCGGCGCGTTCACCTCGCGATGGATTGTCCGGAGAATGGCATTCTTATCGTGCTCATTGGTGGCCTCGATGTGCAGGCTGCGATTGGGCCCTATGCCACAGAGCGGTGGCAGTTCCAGTCGGATCCAGAGCGAGTCCGGCTTCGAGTGGACAGCGAGCAGTTGCGCCCACTCCCACCGGTTGGTCAGCGCCGGCAGCGCGTTCTCTAGGCCCGAGCCGAACAGCGAGGAGACTGAGGAGAGAGAGTTCCACGCAGAATCAGTGATTGCATCTGCTGCGGTGGTCCACGTGGAGAGGCCCATGGGGGAGAGAGAGAGGGTGCGGCCGTAGGTGCCGCGGAGGACGCTCCACTTGCGCACTAGGAAGCAGGGAGCCGGTGGTGAGGAGAACTCGGTGAGAGACATTGGATGCTCTCTGCTTCTCTCTCTCTCTCTCTCTCTCTCTCTCTGTCTCTCTCTGTCTCTCTCTGTCTCTCTCTCTCTGTCTGTCTGTCTGTCTGTCTCTCTCTCTCCCCCCCCCCCCTCTCTCTGCCTCTCTCTCTCTCTCTCTCTCTCTCTCTCTCTCTCTCTCTCTCTCTCTCTGCCTTGTATTCTCTCCTCTCTGAGGGGCTGCACTCCTAGAATCTCTCTCTGATTATTATCTCTTCTAGTCGACGATTCCCTCGCTTGGTGGAGCCACTTCATCCGCCCCGCCTCGCCGCGTCCTTATCTATCCTACCCCTCTCTCACATACTTCGCCTCCTCTCCCTCCCTCCCTCTCACGGTGACGATGCTATCCCAAGAGAAACACTAAGACCTGATGAACTCGGAATGATACAGTACTGTACTCCAGAGTAAAGAAGAGGGCACCCTTGGCGGAGAGAGGGGAGCGAGAGGGAAAGGAACAACAGCGGAGAGAAGCAGAGAGAGAGAGAGTACATTTGAACGGAAGGGGGGGGGGGGGGGGGCTGCAGCGGCGCGGGAAAGCCTATTTCCGTACATACATGCATGTAACACATGGTCTTTTACTCGCTATGTAGATGGAGGCTAGCGAACGAAGGGGAGCCAAGGGCGCAATGAGCGAGCAACTTCGAGCAACTTCGAGCAACTTGCCTAGATGTGAAACACGGCAGGGGGGGCCTCCAAACACAGCAAATACGGCCTGTTTTTGGCTTTTCTAGAAACACGGGAACCTCACAATCCCGGCATGCTGCTAGGGAGGGCGTTTGAAACACGGTGAAAACGGGCTGTTTTTGGCATCTGTACAAACACGGTAAACCCGTGTTTACCATGTAGGGCAACTTGGCGAGCAACTGAGCGTCTCTTTTGACCCATGTTGAGCAACTTTTGCGAGCAACTTTGGGGGTCCTAGCTAGGGCGGTCAAACACTATTTTAACTTCTAAGGGTGTAAAAATGAAAAAGTCAGGATTGAGGAAATACACCAAAGTAAAGCGGTAGAAACCCCGGAAAACACCTATCTAACACATATTCGGTGCCCTTTGGCCTTTGGGCCCCAGACCCCCCCGGGAGCCCCCACAACGAAGCGTAACCCAAACACGGCAAAACAGGCCTAAATACTCTATCTCGGAGAGCCCGAGTTCAAAACGACGCCGGGCGCGCCGCCGCCACCGCCGCCGCCGCCGCCGCCGCCAGCTGAACCGTAGCCGACAAATGGCCGCGACCATTCGCGCCGGAGCCTTGCCAGCTCCGCCGCCTCCTGCTGGGCGACCAGCTGCGGGTCGCCTCCGCGGATCAGAGCCTTCTTCGCCTTATAGGCCACATCAGCCAGAGCTTTGGCCTGTGCCTTGACAAGGCGCGCCACCCTTGCCAGCAACGCCCTGGAGGCCTTGCTGCGCTCAACCGGCAGCGTCGGGACATTTCCTGCACCGCCTGCCAAGGCCGCCACCCACCGGGCAAATATTAGCTCTGCCCCCGGTGGCAGGCGGCTTGCCTTCATTTGGTCTCCTTTCCCTTCCACTCTCACCCTACCATGAGCCCCCCCCCCGCGAGCACCCCGAAGGAGAGGCCCAGGAGCACCACGTACGCGACGAGAACGGCGTCGCCTTGGCTCGGCATGAGGGCGCGCCCCGAGAGGGCCTGGTAGACGCCCACGCCGAGCACGGCGTAGCCCGTCCCCTTGTGCGCGACCCGCCACACGGCGCGGCGTGTGGTGCGGGCGGCGGGCGTGCCGCGCACGAGCGCGTTGAGCGGCTGCAGCAGGGCGAGGGCGAAGGCGACGATCCCGAGCGTGTGATGGGGGTGCGAGAAGTGGCGCCCTCGGGGCACCGACGCGACGGCGAGCGCGACGCCGGCGGCGGCCACCGCAAGCCCGCTTCCCTGAGAGAGCGGGGGGGGGGGGGGAGTGCGTTGTTGGGGTTTCCTCCCTTTTTGGGTGGGAGGGAGGGCCGATGGGGGGGGGGCAAGCGCAAGCACCCTTCCCCCTTATGCCACCCAGCTCTTCACTAGCTTTCTACCTGCGCTTGCTGGAGCGCCCCTCCCTCCACACTCAAACAGCCCCCCACGCCAGGATCCTGTTCTGGTCTCGCAGGCAAGGGGGCCTAATGGGAGGGAGAGGAGCAACTCCTCAGAGAGGAGCTGTGGGGAATGAGATGTCTGAGTGGGGGCGCTATACCCTTGCGCTAGGCATGGGCAGCGACGACGCCTCAAGACGTGTCCTCCCTCTTGTCTTGAGTCGAAATTATTGGTGCTTGAAAAAGAGGGCGAGGGGGGTTGTGCTTCTTGGGTTGTTGGTAGTTGGAAGCCCGCCAGACACCAAATGCACAGGGACCACCCACACAGTCACACCAATCGCGTGGGCCGCCCGCCGAAATCTCGTGGATATCAGCCATCCGTGGAGCCCATTCGACGTTTGACGTCTCCGAGCGAGGCCGGAGAGCCCAACTTCAAACTGATGCCGGGCGCGCTGCGTGCCCGATTTCGACGATCCATCCAGATGGGGGGCCTCGCTTGACACCAAATGCTCAGGGACCACCCACACAGCCACGCCAATCGTGCAGGCCGCGCGCCGAAATCTCGTGGATATCAGCCATCCGCCGAGCCCATTCGACGTTTGACGTCTCCGAGCGAGGCCGGAGAGCCCAACTTCAAACTGATGGCGGGCGCGCTGCCTGCCCGATTTCGACGATCCATCCAGATGGGGGGCCTCGCTTGACACCAAATGCTCAGGGACCACCCACACAGTCACACCAATCGCGTGGGCCGCCCGCCGAAATCTCGTGGATATCAGCCATCCGCCGAGCCCATTCGACGTTTGACGTCTCCGAGCGAGGCCGGGAGAGCCCAACTTCAAACTGATGGCGGGCGCGCTGCCTGCCCGATTTCGACGATCCATCCGGATGGGGGGCCCCGCCAGACACCAAATACACAGGGACCACCCACACAGTCACACCAATCGCGTGGGCCGCCCGCCGAAATCTCGTGGATATCAGCCATCCGCCGAGCCCATTCGACGTTTGACGTCTCCAAGCGAGGCCGGGAGAGCCCAACTTCAAGCTGATGCCGGGCGCGCTGCGTGCCCGATTTCGACGATCCATCCGAATGGGGGGCCCCGCCAGACACCAAATGCACAGGGACCACCCACACAGTCACACCAATCGCGTGGGCCGCCCGCCGAAATCTCGTGGATATGAGCCATCCGCCGAGCCCATTCGACGTTTGACGTCTCCGAGCGAGGCCGGGAGAGCCCAACTTCAAGCTGATGCCGGGCGCGCTGCGTGCCCGATTTCGACGATCCATCCGGATAGGGGGCCCCTCCAGACACCAAATGCACAGGGACCACCCACACAGCCACGCCAATCGTGCAGGCCGCGCGCCGAATCCTCGTCGCAGTCAGCCATTTGTAGATCCCTTTGAATGTTGACGTCTGACGTAGCCGAGGGAGCGCCTCCGCCGCCGCCGCCCCCACTTACTGGCCCGTCGCCGCCGCCGCTTTTGCCGATGTTTACTTAAGTCTGACTGGTGGACTGCCAGCGGCTCTCTGTCTCAGCTGCCCACCGGAGGTTGACTGACGCCGCGTCGGCTCCACGGTGTACAGCTCTACTTGACGTCTACGTCAAGTATTGCGAAGACCTTGGTGTGCTTCTTCGCTACTCGAGCTCCGCGTGCCCGGAGTGCTTTCGTTGCGCCGTCGCGCGTCATCAACAGTATAAATTAATTTTCAATGCCACCTGCCAAGGCCACCACCCAGCGGCAGACAATGATTTCTGCTCTGGGTGGTGGGTTCCCGCGAGATGCGCTATGAGGCGCTCTGGCAGGATCTTGGGCTTTTCTGCCCGCCGCAGCGTAGAGCGCCACGACGAGGCCCGTCCTGAGGCCACCCACGGGTCTCGCCTCATCGAGCAATGCCGGATCTGGCACTGTCAGAGAGAGGATGGCCGCGTAGGCAGCCTCGACGCGGAGGCTTGTCAGCCACGCGTGGACGGCCGCGCCGGTGAGCTGAGCCTAGTTCTCGATGCCGAGTTCGAGAGAGGGTGAATCCTGCGAGGGACGGGTCGGGATGGTCGGGGTGGGGCCTCTGGTAGCCAGGGTAGCCGCGTGCGCGCGCTGTGATGTGCTGGGTGGGCTGCGCGGGCAATGATGCCAGAGGGTTAGGGGGTGGTCGGACTGTCGGCAGCCCGACACGACGCTGCATCGGGCGGGAATCAAATGCCGAATGTAGCTTAGATATCAAGGAACCGATCCCCCCGCGGGCGCGACGGCCCATTCTTTACGGGTAGAGCGTGAGCGCGCGTGACGGAGGGGGCGAGAGGGGGGGCGGATCGCACCATTTCTTGGCGAAGATTTTCGTAGCGTCAGGTAGCCCCCCCCGGAGCTTTTTTATTGGGCACCGCGCCACGGTCAAAAAATGCAGCCCAACCCTTACTAATAGTTAAAAAGCCCCTGTTTGACCGCCCTATTATTTTTGATCTATGGTGTCCCCCCCCCCGGTACCGGTACTAAGTACTGTTTTTCGGACTGTTTTTCACTGCTTTTGTACAAAGGCCAAAAACAGACTGTTTTTACTGTTTTTGGAGCCCCCTCCACCCTCCACTGTTTTCCCCATCCAGGCCCATGAAGCGGCAGCCTGCAGCCTCTCGAGTAGTAGAATTTTTCGGATACTCCTATCTATAGCCCGGTCACTCACTAGGGGCAGCTGAAGATCTTGTTGCCACACCACAGTACGCAGGCGGCGAAGTTCGCCTAGCTGCTTTGGCGAGTGCGGCGGCCTGCCTCGCACGTACGCGGCAATAATTTGCAGCAAATGGCTCTCAGCAGCCAGCAGCTGCACGGCGCTATATGCGCCTAGCCGTGGGTGCAGGCCAGCCGCAAAGGCACGGAGCCGAGCCTCATCATTAGATGCGCTCGACTCCACATCGCCATTAAGCGGAGGGTCACCGCCGCCGCTACCACCACCACCACCGCCACCGCTGCTGTCACCGCCGCCGCCCCTGCCTCCGCCACAGCTGCCGTCGCTACTGCCGCTGCCGCCGCCGGTGATGGCCATTTGATACAGCTCATGCTGATCCTGCACGACAGCTGCCAACGCTGCCTTCGCTGCCGCCAGCCTTGCCGGATCGGCGCCCACACACTTTCGCACGCGCCGCTGAGCAACCTCCAAGGCGTGTGCGCTCGCCTTGCGCGAACGCTCAATGTGCATTGCGCACGCCTTCTCCGCGGGTGAGGCCACTTCAGTGAGGCCTCGCGGGGCCACCACTGAGTCGGTAGACAGGCACAGGATCGCACGGCAGAGTATCACTGCCGCATTAGTGAACTCTCCTGTGCGACCCTGTGCCTTGGCCTCTGCTGCGCTGGACTTGGCGTACGCATGAAGCGCGTATGCATGAGTCCAGCGCAGGCCACCATCGGGCCGAGCTTGCACATGAGCCCTGGGCTCAATGCGCTCGCCTCGGCGAACGGCCTCCATGAGGGCCTGAACTTCTGGCAGCGCTCGCCAGCGCTCGCCAGCGTCCCAGGGGCCGGCCTCATGGAGGTCGGGCCGTGTCGAATTATCGTATGCCTGCGGCGCGATGGGCGGGGATATGTCACTACCGGACTGTGCGACCCTCGAGATCGAGCGTGCGACCCACCAGGGACCTCCCACATCCCTCGCGAGGCGCTTGAGCTTGGGCTCCTCACCAGCTGGCAGCCATTGCGAGGCCGACAGCCGGCGATCGGCCGACGCGGAACCTCCGCGTTTCTTATGGGGATTCGCCCGACATTCACTGCTTTGATTCCCTCACGCGCGCAATCCTCCCATTCTCCCAAAATAGACCTCCATGGGCCGGACAAGGCGGGGGAGTCACTCACCGACGCCATGGATTTTCGTGGGGTAGAGGGGGTTCGCGGGGGGGGGGGGGGGGGAGGGGGGGCAGGTAAGGGGGGTCCCTGGGGAATCCTTGGACACCCAGGAGGGATGGAAAATAGTTGTTAAAAAGCGTGAGTGACCGGCCTACTATCTACTTTATAAGGATAGGCCGGCACACGTACAGCTCGCTCGCATGCCGTGGTGGGTGTGGTGTGCGTGGTGCGCGGGAAGCGCGCCGCTGCCGCCACCGCCACCCCGACCGCCACCGCTTCCGCCTGGCGCGATGGGAGAGGACGATCGGCCTGCGGTGCGCGCGATCTTCTCCGACCTCGACGGTACGATCGTCCACTTCCCCAAGTGGTTCCGCACTGCTGGCATCGCGATGGTCGAGAGAGATGAGCGGAGAGGGCGTGCAGTGCTTCTCCGTGCTTCCGATGGAGAGAGGAGGGAGTGCAACCTTCTGCCGCAGTCGACGATGGGCGACGGAGTAGTGTCGGACCGGACGGTGAGCAAGCCTCCGACGCGCAGTCATATAGCGCACGCCTCTGCTTACCACCTCCGGCTGGCGCACGCAGGTGGAGCTGGTGGCACAGCTGCGTGCGGAGGGAGTGCTCTTTGTCATTGTGACGGGCGCGCGCAAGTCGACGACGCTCGAGCGGCTGCCGATGTTGCCTCCTGCCGACGCCGTAGTCTGTGAGACGGGAGGCAGGATCTTCCGCGGCACCACCGCCGAGGGTGCCGGCACGCTTGACCGCGCGTGGGAGGCTCGGCTCGCGCCGATCTCTGGCCCGCTCGAGCGCGAGTTGGAACCCGCCGATCGGCCAGAGCCGTTGTGGCGCTTCTGCGCCAGTCTGGAGGCGAGCGGCTTCAAGGCAGACACGCGCTCATACTACGCGTGCTTCCGGGTCGACACTAAGGGTGACACCGAGGCGTCCGACCGCCTGCGCGCGATCCTTACTAGCGGGCAGATGCCGCCCTGCCTCGACTGGGCGATGAACCTGGGCAAGTTCGACATCTTCCCTGCGATGTCGGGCAAGGCGAACGCGGTGCGCTATCTACAGGACGAGTTCGGCCTGAAACCGGAGGAGTGTGTTTGC
Organism: Isochrysis galbana; assembly: GCA_018136815.1. NCBI lineage: Eukaryota > Haptophyta > Isochrysidales > Isochrysidaceae > Isochrysis > Isochrysis galbana. The sequence continues at coordinate 472,258 of CM030943.1, read as the reverse complement.
CTTTTCGACGACGACAACGACCTCGGCATGGCGGCCTGCTGCGGCACGCATCTCTTGCCAGCCCTCACGTCAGACTCCGTCCGCCGCGCCGCTGCCGAAAACCCGGACTGGCAGATCGCGCCCAATGCCGGGGAGGGCGTCTTCGCCATCGAGCGCCTGCTCGAGGATCTATTGCGCCGCGTGCAAGCAGGCCAAGCGGCAGCCACGCCAACGGGCACAGCTGCCGAGCTGGCCGCCACGTAGCAAGCGGGTGAACGGAATGTTCTGCCATTTGCCGCCGTTGGCCGCCCGGCTGCCTCTTCCGCGCGTGGCCCTCGAATATAAGAGGAGCGCATGAGAGAACGAAGAGTTGAAAGTGACGGGACTCAGGCCTCAAGCACGCGGTCAGGCGAGTGCTTTTGCGCCAACGACACTACTTGGAAATCATAAAACTACTTCTGCATGATTGATGATTGCACAACCCGCCCGTGTCCCACCTCGAATGCCCCCCTGATCATGTGTCGATGCGCTAAACGAGATTAAGAAGCACTGACCCGTGTGCCCAGTCAATCGTATTCAACGACGTCTACGCTCATCTTCTTAACTATTAAATATTAATTAAATTATTATTATTATTATTAATATTATATCCTAGCCTACCCCACCAGCTTATTGGACACAACTTTTCAGTTCCGGAATCCCGCCATGCCTGACGAGCCAGGTGTCCGAGTGGTACAGAGGTTGCCCCCTCCCCTCGATACTTGTCCTCCCCCCAGTGCCTGGATGGGACAATAGGCTTCTAATAGGTTCTATTAGACCAAAAGCGTTCAATTATCCCCATCCCTGCTAACACCTTTCGTTGTCACCTGGAGGTTACTTGACTCAACTGGACACTTCACATGTTGAAAACCACACGTGGTGTGACTCCATTCACTCGACTTGGGGCAGGGTCGATATCTCGTTGAAATTCACGATCCACGTCTCACACCAAAGAGCACTGATGAGTGTATGTCCACACCAAAGAGCACCGACCGCGTAAAAGCAGACAACAAGTTTCGTCACACGTCTATATGGAGGAGACGAGGGAAGGGTGAGCAGTTGCCCTGCAGTTGAGCAGTTGCCCCTGCAGTTGAGCAGTTGCCCCTGCAGTTGAGCAGTTGCCCCTGCAGTTGAGCAGTTGCCCTGTAGTTGAGCAGTTTCCGTGTAGTTGAGCAGTTGCCCTGCAGTTGAGCAGTTGCCCTGCGGTTGAGCTGTTGCCCTGCAGTTGAGCTGTTGCCCTGCAGTTGAGCAGTTCTCCGCCCCCCTGCCGCCCTGCATTGCCTACCAGCCCCCCTCTCCCTTCAGAGTCCCCCTCTCCCTTGAGAGCCCTCCTCTCCCTTCAGAGCCCTCCTCTCCCTTCAGAGCCCTCCTCTCCCCTCCCCGCGTACCAGAATCGCGATGGCCTCCTCTTCTGTGAAGCGTCCTATGGAACCAGACGAAGAGCCCCGTCAAGTGTCACCTCACCTGTCTGGACGTCGCAACGGGAAGCTTCTGTGGGAGTATTGCACTACGAATCAATTCCCACCTATAGAGGACTTGGGTGAGGACATCGACTTCATGTATGTAGATGATTACCATCAGACCACTTCACTGATGGAGGCATCCTCTCGCGGGCATTTCTGGTGCGTGAAGAACACCTTGGAGTTGTTCAAGGATGGACAGAAGAGTGCATCTGCATTGGTAACATTTGTCAACCAGGTTGGAGCTTCCCAAAAGCAGACCGCCCTCATCATGGCTGCCAAGCGAGGGCATGCTCATATTGTGGTTGAACTCCTCAATGCTGATGCCACCCCGTTCACCGTGTCTTCACCTGCACCTTCACTGAAGAAAAAACTTCGGACCAGCACCTTCCCAGTTGGAAATTTTTTTATTGCCATCCAACACCTCGGTTGACGTAAGCAGAGGCCTCGAACCTGCAGACACAATGGTGGAGGAGATATCTCACGTCAGTGAATTGTGTGGCTCTCCCGCTCGTGCATGCTGGTCTGTAATGTGGTTGGCTATGCCCGTATACCCACCCGTGCACCCAGAAAAATCGCGCGCCGCCGCTGTGCATCGCTCTCACCCACCCCCTCATCCCTCATCAGCGTATGCGAGCGTGA
>CM030943.1:378902-470038 GCA_018136815.1 Isochrysis galbana | reverse complement strand
GTGCGAGTGCGAGGTGCGAGGCGGTGCTGTGGAGGCTGTGGGCGGCGCGGGCGGGAGGTGGATCGCGCCCAACGGCCAACGGTTCGCTGGGGTCGTATGGGGAGGCCCCACACCTAATCGCGGCATCTGACCAAGGTGGTGCGCCGCCGCACCACCGGCAGGCTCTAGAACAAGCCGACAGCGACGACCGCCACCTTCACTCTCGGTTTTCAAAAGTTTTCACTTGAAAAATAAAGAAAACTCCTCGTGAGTGGACAGTGGACAGCGCACCCCCCCTACATCGCGACCGTGGCGGATCCTGGGGTCAGTCCATCTCCACACTCGCTGCACCACATTGTGTAGGGGGCGGGGCTCTGACTCGGACTCGGACGGCGGCACCCTCTCCCTCTCTGAGGAGGCAGGCCTAGGGCGGTCAAACACGCCTTTTAACTTCTAAGGGTGAAAATTCACTAAGTCAAGGTTGACCCTCGGCGACGGCTCAACGTTCAATGGGCTCGGCGGATGGGTGATTTCGACGAGGGTTCGGCGCGCGGCCTGCCCGATTGGCGTGACCATCCGGGTGGGCTATGCGTATTTGGTATCTGGTGGGGTCCCCCATCCGGATGGATCGTCGAAAACGGGCACGCAGCGCGCCCGGCATCGGTTCGAAGTTGAGCTTTTCAAGCTTTTGCGATTTTAGCGTCTTTTGTCTGTTTTCGATTACGTTTTGTTGTGGGGGCCCAAGGGGGGGGTCCGGGTCCTAATGGGCCCCGGATATGTGCTAGTTGGGTGTATTGGGAACTTTCTCCCGAAAAAAATCCTCAAATTTCCTCAATTCTGAGATGGTCATTTTTTCACCCCTAATAAAAAAACACTGTTTGACCGCCCTAGTAATGGGTATATTAGGAAGAATCTTGTAAGAAATATGCACTTTCGACGCCATTCAACACACACTAACCCGAAACTACGCCGATAACGTTTTCGCGCTCGTGCGAAATCGACTCCTAGTTCTAGTTCGTAGAAAAAGTCTGAGAAGAGAGCGAGTGTGTGCGGGTCTACAGGTTCCGCCCGTGTGTTGTGCGCCTGAAGATTGCCTGTCCGTGAATGCTCGCTGTGAGTCACCATCTAAACCATTTCGAATGAGAAGCCAGTGGGAACGGGTTGCAGATGTTTTAGGGCCGAATTTAATTTTAACCCATCGAAAAGCGTCTTGTCCAAGAAGCGCCAGCCTCTACGCGGGGGGGGGAGGCCATTGAGAGAGAGAGAGGGAGAGAGAGAGAGAGAGAGAGAGAGGGAGGGAGAGAGAGAGAGAGAGAGAGAGAGAGGGAGAGAGAGAGAGAGAGAGAGAGGGAGGGAGAGAGAGAGAGAGAGGGAGAGAGGGAGAGAGAGAGAGAGAGAGAGAGAGAGAGAGAGAGAGAGAGAGAAGGAGGGGGGGGAGAGGGGGGGGGAGGGGCGTGGTGGGCGGGTGCGGGGGGGTGGGGGGGTGGGGGGGTCGTCGCCGTCTCGCGCGGATTGGAGATCGGAATCTGTGGAGTGAGTGGGTCGGCTGTAGCGAGTGGCTCGCGTGCCTCGTGGCCCCCTCTGCTGGGGGGGGGGGGGGGGGGGAGGAGGGGGGGAGAGAGAGAGGAGTTGGGGGGGGGGAGAGAGAGAGAGAGAAGGGGGGGGGGAGAGAGAGAGAGAGAGAGAGAGAGAGAGAGAGAGAGAAGAGGGGGGGGGGAGAGAGAGAGAGAGAGAGAGAGAGAGAGAAGGGGGGGGGGGGACACGTGGGGGGGGAGGCGCGGGGGTTGGGGGGGGGAGGAAGGGAATCTCCATGCCGCAGATCCCTTCTTCTCTCTCGTTCTCTCCTCGGCCCCGACGGGCGGACTCGCTCACCTCCGGCTCGCGCTCGCCCTCTCTCTCTCCCTCTCTCTCTCCCTCTCTCTCCTCCTACTCTATCCCCCCCCCCCCACATCTTCTCTCTCTCTCTCTTCTCCCATCTCTTCTCTCTTCTCTGCTCCTCGACTCGCGCTGTCCCCCCGTTACCTCCACTCTCACTCTCTCCCTCTCACCCAGCAACCATGTCCAAGATTGTCAGCGTGAACGCCCGCCAGATCTTCGACTCGCGCGGCAACCCCACCGTCGAGTGCGACATCACCACCTCCGACGGACTCTTCCGCGCCGCCGTCCCGTCGGGAGCCTCGACCGGAGTGTATGAGGGTGGGCGCTTCTGCCACAGAGAGAGAGAGGGAGAGAGCAACGCGAGGAACGGAGCAGGGAATTGGGATAGAGGGAAGGGAGGGGAGGGGAGAAGGGGATGGAAGACGGGGATGACGATGGTCGATGCGGCATGCGCACTCTAGCAGCCCCGCTCACCACGCCGCGCTCTCAACCCCCATCGCAGCGCTCGAGCTCCGCGATGGCGTCAAGGCTGACTACATGGGCAAGGGTGTGAAGCAGGCAGTGGAGAACGTGAAGACCATCATCGGCCCGGCGCTTGTCGGCATGGATCCGGCTGATCAGAAGGCCATTGACAACAAGATGGTCCAGGAGCTCGACGGCACCAAGAACGAGTGGGGCTGGTGCAAGAAGAAGCTCGGTGCCAACGCGATCCTCGCCGTCTCGATGGCCGTCTGCAAGGCCGGCGCCGCGTCGAAGAAGAAGCCGCTTTACGAGCACATCGCCGACCTTGCGGGCAACCCGACCGACAAGATGTTCCTCCCGGTCCCCGCTTTCAACATCATCAATGGCGGCTCGCACGCTGGCAACAAGCTCGCGATGCAGGAGTTCATGATCCTGCCCGTCGGGGCCTCCTCCTTCACTGAGGCAATGAAGATGGGCTCGGAGGTGTACCACAACCTCAAGTCCGTCATCAAGAAGAAGTACGGTCAGGACGCGTGCAACGTTGGCGACGAGGGCGGCTTCGCGCCCAACATCCTCGCCAACGAGGAGGGCCTCAACCTGGTCGTCGAGGCCATTGAGAAGGCGGGCTACACTGGCAAGGTGAAGATTGGCATGGACGTCGCCGCCTCCGAGTTCTACACCGAGGACAAGAAGTACGATCTCGACTTCAAGACCGAGGGTGAAGGCAAAGACACCAGCCAGATCATCACCGGCGATGCGCTCCTGGGCGTGTATGAGCAGTTCTGCGCTAACTACCCAGTCATCTCGATTGAGGATCCTTTCGACCAGGACGACTTCGGCGCCTACAAGGCGATGACCGAGAAGGTGGGCGTCGCCTGCCAGATCGTCGGTGACGATCTCCTCGTCACCAACCCCACCCGCGTGAAGAAGGCCATCGAGGAGAAGGCCTGCAACGCTCTGCTGCTGAAGGTCAACCAGATTGGCTCCATCACTGAATCGATTGAGGCCGTCAACATGGCCAAGGCGGCCGGCTGGGGTGTGATGACCTCGCACCGCTCGGGCGAGACCGAGGACTCGTTCATCGCCGATCTCGCCGTCGGCCTTGGCACCGGTCAGATCAAGACCGGTGCCCCCTGCCGTTCGGAGCGCCTTGCCAAGTACAACCAGCTCCTCCGCATCGAGGAGGCGCTTGGCTCCAAGGGTGTGTACACGGGCGCCGACTTCCGCCTTCCGCCTCTCAAGTAGACAGCTAGACACTTCCACTTGCCCCGCTCTGTCTCTGCGCGATTGCGTCGTTGCACATGCGCGCTCACATAACGTGCCGGGGACGATACGTCCTCTTGATCCCAGAGAACTTGCATGCGCCTTGAAGGCAAATATTGGATTTGATTGTTTGGGTTTGGGGTGTGTACTCGCAATAGCAACTCATAGCATGATTTACGGAGACGTCAACCTACTTCTCCTGGATCATCGAAGTATGGTAGCTTCAACTGAGTTTGTAAAAAAAAAATCTTCTTAAAATTCCCCGCTACGTGTGCGGCGTGAGGCAGTGTGCTAGTGTACCTCCCTACTACCCGACCTTAACCCCTAACAACCCCCTTTCCCAGTTCCCTCATTTTCGGAGAAGCTGGTTCCGGGGAGGCCGCGCGCGCTGCTTCGGCCAGGAGTTGGAGAGAAGGGGGCGGGAGACTGTGGTTCGTCCTTTGTGTCGGTGTTGGCTCAGGTTATCCTCACTTAAATCTCTTAGGCTCCTCTTTAATAAGCGCTGTGATTCCGACTAAGAGGTTAAGCTACTTTAGGTGATGTGTCGTAGGTCCAGACCTCTTGCCGCTTGTAGGAGGTCCTCCGATGTTCCTATGTTGAAATCCTTGTCCACCGTGTACAGCGGGCTTACCATCTTCTTAATATGTTTGTTGCTCGGGGCGTGTAACCCCATATTCTCTCGTTGTTTTTTTAGCCTCTGAAAGAAACCGACTTTCGCCGTTACTAGCAGGTGGTATCTCGTAAGTGTCGCTCTTAAAATCGACTTAACGGACCTGCCGTCCGAGTTGCCATACTGGATGTTGTAGAAGTCGGTTAGGATGTACCTCCACGCCAGGATACCTAAGTATCCTGAGGAGGGGTGCGGTCTATCCACCTGATAACAGAAAAGACGTTGGGCTGTTTCGGATCCCGGCCTAAGGCTAATCCCCAGAAGTCCTTCTATGAATTCAAAGACGGGCTCCGTCGCGATACATGAGGCCAGGTGAGTGGAACTCTCAGGGGCTATGCCGCAAAAGCGGCATGTTGGATCGTCAGTCGTCAGCAAAACGGTTCGCCGTAGCTATCCTTCTATGTAGGACATGTTTGAAATGCAAATAAGAGTCTCTAGGCGTTAAAAGTTTGTATTTATACAATTGCGATACTTGTTTCCACTTTCCCGAGAGGACCGGTAGCCTTTTTTCCCATCTTAGCGTGGATTTTTGTGCTTTTGTTTTCCTCAATGCGAGGAACGCTTTAGTCAAGACCCTGACACTTACATCCTCTAGCGTTGTATGCGTGCCTTTTAGCGTGTATTCTTGGGGTATCGGATACGCCGTTTCCGCCGGGCCGTCGTACGCTCGTCCCCACTTCAGCGGAGTGTATAGCTCGTCGGGCAATAGTTGCGGGCTGATCCGCTCGTGGATGTGGGGCTCTCCCATAACGTTGAGCTGGACTTTGTGGTAGTCGCCCCTTCGGCGCAGATAAAAGTTATGGTCTTTGTCGACTAGAATGTCGCCTAAATCGTGTGCGTCCGGATCTTCTTGGGGGACTAACTCTTGCTCCTCCGGAGCCGGGGGCGGGGGCTTCGCTTGTTTTCTGAGAAGGTCTATATAGTCGAATGTGGTATTCACTAGTCTTGATCTAGTCCATTCAGATATCTTTTCCCACGACTTAAGAAAGGGGCCTACCGATATGTAATTTCCTCTATGGCGCATCCAGCGTTCTCCGTCCGGCAAGTAAGCCGCGCATTCCTCTGTGGTGTATATGTCCCCTGTACCCGGGTTAATAGTATTATGTACGATAACTGTCTGTAGAGACTCCCATTTCGACCTATGTGAATAGTGAATCGCCGGAGGTTTGTGGAGAAGGTCGTGCCATATCGGGGAGCCCTGAGTTCCTTCCCGTGTGAATTCTTCCCTAAGGAAATTAATACCTTAATGTCCTTTTTGTCCTCGGCTAGCTGAGCTAGCTGAATGAAAAAGGGGGTGTCTTCGTGTCTTCAGGCTCTTCTTCCTCCTCTGGAGGGGGGGAAGCGAATGGGGTAGTGCTGTTTGGGGTCGGCTTTGGATCCGATTGAGGGTCGGCCCGCTTGCGCGACTGTGGCTGATGCTGTTGGGCTGGTGGTTGCTGGGCTTCCTTGTGTGGTTCCTTCCCCTTGTGTCCATGTGCGGCTTGCGCGTATGACTTGCGCGGCTGATGTGGTTGTTGGTTGGAGGGAGCAAAAGCTCCAAGGATTGTTTGTTGTGTCATGTGCCCGCCCCCGAGGGGTGCACAGGTGGTAGGAGTTGCCTCCATGGGGGTGGCAGCAGAGCTGCCACACCCCATGGGGAGTCCTTGAGTGGGTGGCTGAGCCACGGCACTGGTGGGCTGAGCCTGGCTCAGAGTCTGCTGGTCTGTGGTCTGCAGGGAACAGGGCCCTGCCTGTTCCCTGCTTCTGTGGCTGCCTGGGAGGCGAGGGAGGCGGCGCCATCTCGACGTCGTGGTCGGGCGGTGCGGAGGCCTGCGAGCGCTTCGGCTCCGGCGGCTTGGGGCGGCCCCGTTGGGGCGTCGTGGCGGCGGGGGGCTGGGGAGTGGGAGCGGTCGGCGCGCGCTCCATCGCTAAAACTATAACAATAGTTTGAGCTTCAACTGAGTTTGTACTTACTTAACATGGGCGAGGCGCCTCGGGCTCCCAATCCATTCCTATGTGTGGAGGGAGTGTCGGTCAACCTCACGCCGCTCTGCCTCTGCGCACTTGGCATGAGCTAAGCATCCACAGACCCTTGACCCCTGAGGTGCCCTGGCTGGTCCTTTGGCCTCTGAGAGAAAAAAATCTGAACACTCAAAGCTAAAAAAAATTCCTGAAGGTGCCCGCTATGCTACTAGCTACTAGTGACTCGCGCACGCACACGAGAGCGTCGCCATCACCTATGCCTCTACCACTACACCACTACTCCCCCTTCCGCTCCCCCTCCCCCCTCGTTCCTTTCAATTTGGTATTTGGTATTGAGGGGTCGGCCCATAATAAAAAATAATTACAACTGGGAATATCGGCGGCTGCACTGAGCCGCTGGCCGATGCCGCACGCCGACGCAGGTGAAGACGCAGGTGAAGATGTCCCAGCAGGCCCTGCAGAGACCCCGGCAGAGCCCGGGGGCGGGCGGGCGGGTCATCTGAGCGCCCCGGCTTGCATTAATGGTCATGTCTCGGGCCTAGGCTCCTTCAGACGGCGAAGGGGTAGCGTTGCGCACTCCCAGGGTTGCTGGAGTGCTGCAGCGGCAAACTTGCACTTCCGCTGCTGCGCTTCCCATGTCCGCATAAGTGAATGAATCAGCTTGAGGATCTTGTATTGAATAGAACGGGTGTGTGCGCGCGGGATTTGATGTGCGCGCGCGGGCTCCGCAGCTGTATGTGGCGTCGATGCCGCAGTTGGAGTGAAGGAGTGTGCGTGCAGTGCAGGTGCTTGCTTATTTTTTCCGATAACATGGGTGGTGTGCCCCACCACTTGATCAATTTTGGCTCTCAACTTGCAATCCCACGCGAGCACGATCAACAGCCACCTTGGCGGGCTACTGGCCGCCCAGCGCGCCCCGTTCACCGTGTCTTCACCTGCACCTGCAGTTCCTGCACTCTCACCTTCACCTGCACCTTCACTGAAGAAAAAACTTCGGACCAGCACCTTCCCAGTTGGAAAATTTTTTTATTCCATGTACACTACTTTGGGCCTAGAGTTTGGGGGAGGGGAGGGGCAGGTCTCGTGAGTTTGTCTTTGCCGGCCTCTGTTGTCTGTTGCATCCTACCCATCTGAAGGCTGTAGGCATGAATATTCGTGTAAGGTACGCGCTCACAATTACAATTGAACAGTTCCCCGCGTTGCCACTGACGCACAAGACACACAGATTCGGATTCCCCATGGTCTCAAGTTCAGGTATGCAGATTTTGGTCTCGAAATTTGCGATTCGAATTTTGTTTTTGCTGTTACTACAATTGTTGGCTCGTTTAAGGTAATAAACCGGCATGACTTCGACTTCTCGTTCTGCAGTCGCTCTGCGAGACTCTCTCTCTCTCTCTCTCTCTCTCTCTCTCTCTCTCTCTCTCTCTCTCTCTCTCTCTCTCTCTCTCTCTCTCTCTCTCTCTCTCTCTCTCTCTCTCTCTCTCTCTCTCTCTCTCTCTCTCTCTCTCTCTCTCTCTCTCTCTCTCTCTCTCTCTCCTCTCTCTCTCTCTCTCTCTCTCTCTCTCTCTCTCTCTCTCTCTCTCTCTCTCTCTCTCTCTCTCTCTCTCTCTCTCTCTCTCTCTCTCTCTCTCTCTCTCTCTCCTCTCTCTCTCTCTCTCTCTCTCTCTCTCTCTCTCTCTCTCTCTCTCTCTCTCTCTCTCTCTCTCTCTCTCTCTCTCTCTCTCTCTCTCTCTCTCTCTCTCTCTTCTCTCTCTCTCTCTCTCTCCTCTCTCTCTCTCTCTCTCTCTCTCTCTCTCTCTCTCTCTCTCTCTCTCTCTCTCTCTCTCTCTCTCTCTCTCTCTCTCTCTCTCTCTCTCTCTCTCTCTCTCTCTCTTCTCTCTCTCTCTCTCTCTCTCTCTCTCTCTCTCCTCTCTCTCCTCTCCTCTCTCTCTCTCTCTCTCTCTCTCTCTCTGTCTCTCTCTCTCTTCTCTCTCTCTCTTCTCTCTCTCTCTCTCTCTCTCTCTCTCTCTCTCTCTCTCTCTCTCTCTCTCTCTCTCTCTCTCTCTCTCTACAAAGTCGGTTGTAGGTGGTTGTGTGTTGTGTGTTGTGTGTTGTGTCGGCCTGGGCTTGCTGTAGTTGATTGAAGTCTTGCAGTTGGTGCTTTCTAGTACCCAGATTAGCGAATGGACGGTGTTTCCCACTTCTTGACATTGTCGATGCCATTGTGCACTTTGCGCCCGTTCCGAGATCATAAAATGTGGTTTATGATCTCCGGCTGAGCAGGCTCGTTTATCTGCTCGCCGCGCCCTTTCCTATACGTCCTCCGTCCCTCCGATTCGCGTTCCGTGCCACTCTCCCGTCCATTTCACATGCCCGTCATTTGCCCTCCCCGTTGCCCCGATGAGCCCGTTCCCGGCTCCCCGGATGAGCCATCGGTGCGCCTCCGCGACTCGTTTCCAAAGAGGAAACGAGCTTCGCTCCGACAATCCGGGGTCCCGCGCGCACGCGGGCACGCCGCGCTCGCGCGCGCCGCGCACGGCCGGCCCCCAGCCCCAGCCCCGCTCTAAAAAAAACAGTGGCAAAAACGGAGGGCGTTTGAAAGACAGTGAAAAACACTGTTTCTGGCCTCCGAAAAAGAACACTGTTTCTGTTTCTGTCTTTCACAGCTAGGAACCCGATGCTTCTCTTGGGCAACGATTTCGTGGCTTCACACGCCTGCGCGGCGAACCCCAGATCTCTCCCCCTCTGCTGCTCCGCTGGCCTTGCCTCCCACCGCCCGAAACCCCGCGCACACCCCACCCTCAACCCCGCTTCTCCTTCTCCCCCCCCTACAAACCACGGCGGCGCTCACTCGTCTGCTGCTCGCTGCTGGCTCTGCCGTGCCCCGGCTGAGCGCTGGCCGCCCGCAGCTGCTCGAGCCACACCGCAAACAGAGCTGGCAGATGCGCTTCTCCACCGGAAGATGCTACGCCACCGAACGCTCCTTCTCTGTGCTGGCGCAGCCGGCAGGACCAAGCAGTTGCGTCACACCAAGCGCGGAGCAGGCGGATCGGCTCGCCAGTCTGTTGCTTCGCCGCTCGGTTCGTGCCATCTCGATCGGCTGTGGGGAGGGATTCTTTGAGGGGATGCTGCAGGCGCGTGGTGTCGCCGTTAGCGCGGTTGATCTCGACAGCTTTGCTAACCCGGCGGGTTATGCCAAGCTGCGCCGCTACTGCGATCGGATCGAACGCGTGCGGCCCGACGAGCTGTACCAATTTACGGCGCCTGAGGCGGCCGCCCTCTGCTTCTTCTGGGGTCGAAATATTCCATGGCGCGAATACCTCGTGGCCTACCCGACTGTGCCCCTTGTTGTGATCGCCGGGGACGGCTCGCCTCCCGCACGGCTTCCGGCGGAGGTTGGCGGCAAGATGGGGTATTGGTCCCCCAATTCGGCACTGACTGAGCCTGCGGCTGATGCCCTCGCCGCCGTCCCGGGCTGGCATGTCATCACCCGCGAACCTATCGACGCGGTCCACGCCGAGGCAGAGCTGGTCATATACGAACGGCAGGGCGATCCAGGCATGTCTGGGAGTGTGCTGATGGCACGGACCGGAGGCCCAACTCCACGAGCGGCAGCAAAAGCGGAGCGCTCAACTGGATGGTCTGTGCGCTTGAGTGGCCGAGGTGACGGCTGCCATTGCGGGGGGGGCGCCTATGTTGGTGGCTCGACGCACGGAGAGGGATTGAGCGCTTGTCTGTTCGATAGGCTGGATGCGGAATGCAACCGAGGAGACCACCAGCTAGCTGCAACGAGAGGTGCGCAACTTACACGTCGGTACAGCCGCCCGGTGGGTGCCACACGAGTTGACGTGCGTGTACGTGAAGTGTCTCCCGGCGGCGATGAGTATTCGCCGAGGCTCGAGATCAGTCCCATCACGGGCGACCGCACGCACGCTCAGACGGCCGTTACGTTGACTGTGCCCTTTGGCCATCAAGAAGGCGCCGGTGCATACCACAATTCCACGTGTCCCGCGTCTGCTATGGCGGCAACGCACCCGGCAACAGCTATCCTCCGGCTCGCTGCGGTGGCGATGGTAGTGGACCCGGCTCACGATGGCGGTGCTGCGGTGCTTCTCACTCGCAGGCCAGGGCACATGCGCTCCTTTCCGAATGCATGGGTTTTGCCCGGCGGCGCCGTCGATGCGAAGGACAATTCAATCGTGGACGCCGCGCTACGAGAGTTGGAGGAGGAGACCGGGCTCCAGCTCGATGGGGCACAGGAGGATTGCGGCGACGTGCCAAGTGACGGAACAGCCGCGGACGAAGATGAAGCGGAGTCAAGCAGTCGTAGGCCAAAGGGGCGAGGCTTTCATGCCGAACTTCTTTGCTTATGGGAGTCGTGCTACCCGGTAACTGCCGACGCGTGGGCTACTGCCGCTAGCCAGATGGAAGTGGCCGATGTGAGAGTTTCGCAAGGTGACGTTCAGGATCCGAAGCGACCGGACGGAGGTGCTGTCCGCAACGCTATTGAAGGCGAACAGTGGTCCAACAAGAGGAAGCCCCGCCTGCGTCATCACGTCGTTGCATACGTGCGAGTAGATGCGCCGGGCGCCTCCATGTTGCCGTTGCGATTGCAGCCAGACGAGTGCGACAATGCATGCTGGGTGCCGTTAGCGGACATCCGCGGCTTGCTCGGCGGCGGGGAGCTGGCGAGCGGACGGGCAGTGTACGCACTCACAGCGGGGTCAACGGCGACTCACGTGTCTGCCGAACAGCTGCATAGCGTCTACCCAAACGCCGTCGGGGAAGGCATCGGGCGGGGCCACTGTTTCGCCCTCGAGATGCTGCTCGGCGAGCGGGGAAATGAGATGGTTGACCATCTCATAGAGTGAGGTTGATGCGTGGGATTGGGCCGCCATCGGCCGCAGCGGCCATGCATTTTCAAAAGGTGTAGGTAGGCCTTGATGGTGCATAATGCCTCTTGCCAGGAATCAACTGTCGCTCAATCTAAGTCGCCATGCGCTGACTCCAACGCGCGACCAAATTGCCAGTTGATGCGTCTGTGAATATACGAGATGGTGAGGGAGATGAGCAATCTTGCGGGGCGCCATCGGCGGCAACACTTTCTTAGAAAAGCGCTGATGACCCTCGACGGTGGATGTGGCCGTCTCGTCTTGATTCGACCATCGCCCGCTTCAAGTCACCATGCGCAAACCCCGTCCGGGCTGCCCTCGGTAGCTCCTTGTGGTTGACACGGGCAACGAGGCTTACACAACACCGGCGAAAGCAAAAACTGGCCGGCCGCCTAGTGGCGCAAGTGGAAGGAGAGGACTAGATTGCCAGGGGTTGGAGCACACTGCTCGCCCTCTTACCCCCACATTCTGGGCCCCTAAGTAGCGCACGAGGGGAGTGGCCGCTTGGCAGGATAAGGGGTGAGATAGAGGTAAGGGCGTGGCCACGTAGTAACAGACCCAAGGCCGCGCGTGTGGCGAGGTACTAACCATGCACCAACACGCCAGCAACCATGGCACAGCCATGGGCCGAATATCGTTTTGAAAAAAAAAACGTCTGAAGATTCTGGGCTACACACCTACTAGTTGCGGGACTACTTTTCGCTACTGACACCACCCTTATCTTTCCTCCCTCCACCTCTTCCCCTGCCTCCCTTCTTTCCTTTTTTTTTCGGTTTCCGGGGTCCGGCCTCGGTGCACTACCTGAGGCCTAGTTTAGAGTGTGGGGTCCGCGGCAGGCCTTTTGATCTTTTGTTTTTGTCGTGCATGCCCTCCTGGCCACGGGCTGATGTTCAGGTTCCGTCTAGTTCGCTAGTATCTCTAGTGATGTACCCTTGCTCACTGTTGAAAAAACTATTGTTATAGTTTGAACTATGGAGCGTGCCGCGACCGCTCCCGAGCCCCAGGCGACCCTCGCCACCGCGCCCCACCTGGGACGCCCCACGCCGCCCGAGGCGGCTCGTCAGAAAGCCCTCTCAGAGCCCATCCAACCCATCCAAACCACACCCGCGCAAGCGCGCGGGGTGGCGAGCACTGGCACCGAACAGGTTGCCACCATGGCTCTGCGCATCATGCAGGGGGTCTTGGAGACCCCCTCCAACAGTGGGAAACCCTCCCACCCCAAGAGCACCTCATGTGGGAGGGCAGCTCAGCTGCCCTCCCCATGGTGGAAACCTCTACCATCAGTGCACCCAACATGGGAGGGCACTTCACAACCATCAACCCCATACGGAGAGCACCCCATGCCTCTGTTTTCCAACTTGTTGACTCACTTCTCGTCTTCACCCCACTCTTGTGGGCCACTAGTACCAATCACTCAGTGCCCTGCCTTGGGCCCTCTCTCAACACAAGACTCCCTCTCCCACTCCCCCTTCACACTTCAACCAACCCAAACGGCACGAACCCCCCCGCCCTCTGTTCAAAGCACCAAAAATTTCAATTCAAGACACATGTTGATACACTTTTCGTTTTCACCCCACGCTTGTGGGCCTCAAGTACCTACAACTCAGTGCCCTGCCTTGGGCCCTCTTTCAACACTTCACTCCATCTCCCACTCCCTCATCCCACTACAACCAACCCAAGAAGCACAAACCCCCTCGCCCTCGGATTCAAACACCAAAAATTTCGACTCAAGACCAGAGGGAGGACATGTTTTGAGGCGGCGTCGCTGCCCATGCCTAGCGCAAGGGTATAGCGCCCCCACTCAAACATCTCCTTCCCCAAAGCTCCTCTTTGAGGAGTTGCTCCTCACCCTCCCATTAGGCCCCCTTGCCTGCGAGACCAAAACAGGATCCTGGCGTGGGGGGCTGCTTGAGTGTGGAGGGAGGGGTGCTCCGGCTAGCGCAGGTAGTAAGCTAGTGAAGTGCTGGGTGGCATAAGGGGGAAGGGTGCTTGCGCTCGCCGCGGCAGGGAGTCCTGTCTTGTGTGCGCGCTAGTCCCGTTCCTTTGCCGCGCCGCGACCCATAAAAATTTGTTAAAAATTTAATTTACCCTTGCTCACTGTATCAGTGGCTCAACCATCGTTAAAACGATAGGGTCATGAAGCGCGCCACGCTCCCCTCCTCTCTCTCCGCCCACCCCACCGCGCAGGCCGACCAGGATATGCTGGACGCCGCGCAGCCACAGCAGCCGCCCTTGCCTCCCCGCCAGCCCCAGAAGCAGGGAACAGGCAAAGCCCTGTTCTCAGCAGAACAACAGAGCCGACAAGTGGGCGCATGAGACAGGTCTCCTCCGTCTCGCCACTCAAGCCCAAGGACTCCCCATGGTGGGTGGCAGCACTGCTGCCACCCCCATGGAGGCAACTCCTACCATCTGTGCACCCCTCGGGGGCGGGCACTTGACACAATAACAATCAATCCTTGGAGCATTTGCTACCTCTAACCAATAGCAACAGCCCATGCCCATGCTCATGCGCCCAAGTCATACGCGGAAGCCGCAGCAAATGGACACAAGGGGAGGGAGCCAGTTCAGCAAGCTCAGAAGCAGCCGGCCCAATAGCCACAACAATTGTCGCGCAAGCGGGCCGACCCACAGTCGGATCCTATAAATCGACTCCTAACAACACCACCCAACTCGCTCCCCTTGATTGAGCTGTGCTCCCAGGCGCCCTGCAGGCCTCCTGGGGACCTGAAGACGGGCCGCAGGCGCGCGCCATGGCGAGAGCCGCAGGGAAGAGAGGAGGAAGAGGGAAGAGAGAGGGGAGGGGGGAAGTGGCAGCTCTCCCCCCGGCGTTAACATGTCTTCTCGCCCTATTTAGGTAAGAGAAGACGGGGGCACCGGAACCAGGAGGGAAGGGCCGCGGCTCGCCGAGGGCCACTCGCTTCGGCGAGAGAGATTAGTGCCCCCCCCCCCCCCCTGCGTTGTTTTTACCCGAAAGGGGTTTTCCCCCAGCGTGGACTCGAGGAGAGGACGTGCTGGGGTGCGCGGGGTCGGTGCGTGCACTGGGGGGAGGACAAATACCGCGAGGGGAGGGGGCAGTGCCAGTCTCAGTGCTCAGCATGTTGTCTGCAGTCAGTGGGAGATTGTTGAGGCTTTGGATTCCTTGCAATCATGTCTATTGTGTACATTTATGTTTCAGATTTCAGGATGCGGCGAGCGCGAGGCACGCGCGCACCTGGCGCAGCATGTCTAGCCCCGGTGATCGGGTTCAGGGTAGGCGTATATGAGGCGCTTCCTAGAAGAAAGGGCATGGGGTGAGGCCTACCCATACCCTGTGGCCAGGCCTGGCCCTTTTGTGCATGATTTGGGTGAGCTATGTGCACTTACACCTTGGAAGTACACAATGACAGAGGAATCAAGTACAACATTAGCATAGCAGGCCGACGAGGCCCGTGGCCCGTGGGCCGCACGTCATCCCGGCCGTGAAGGTGCGCAACTGAAGCTGTTGGCTGTTGGTGTGCTTGCAGCCTTACCAACCTCCATGGCCATGGCCAAGTGCTTTTGGTGGGCCCCCAAACCCCAAACAGCTGTGGTCAAAAAATACCAAGTATCAAGGGGAAGGACAGGGATGCTAGGAGTTGAGTACATACGGAGTAGTACGTAGAGTAGTACATGTTTAGAGCCGAGTTTAGTGTCTGCCTCCTAGAATCAATCGGCTATAATTATCATCTCTTCAAACTGCGCCGTTCGCTTCTCCCGCATTCTTCGTTCGCTCTCTCCCCCTCTTTTAATGTATCCTCCTTCTCTCTGTATATATCCTCCCTCACTCCCTTCCACTCTTTCACATCTCTCTACACACTCCCTGCTGCTGCTCTTTTCCGTTTGAACCTTCCTCCCCCTCTCTCTCCGCCTCCCATTCCTCTTCACACCTTTATCGGCCCCTCTCCAAGAGAAGAAGCAGTAGCCCAGAGACAGAGAGAGACCGACGGTGAGAGGGAGAAAGATCTTTAGAGGGAGAGAGAGAGAGAAGAAGAGAGAGAGAGAGAGCCGAGAGAGAGAGAGAGAGAGAGAGAGAGAATTCGACCGAGCAGGCGATGCGAGAAGCAGAGCCTCTGGCGTCTCACTTGCTACGCAGCCCGCTCGCCCTCTTCGATGCGCCGTTTGAGTCCACTCTCCCGCCAGAGACGCCTGCCGCGTACGCCGCCCTCGCTGCCGGCAGGAACCGCATAGAGACTCCTCCTCTCGAGAGGGGAGAGGAGAAGCTTTCTCCCGGCTTGCCCCCTTCGGCCTCCTCCTCTCGAGCATGTGGCGCCTCAAGGGAAATTGGAGGCAGGAGCGCACGCTCACAGCGTGTGCTTTCCGAGCTGAGCACGTGGAACGAGCGCAGGTCTGAGCAGTGGGCGCTGCAGACGCCAACGGCAATGCTGAGCGTTGGCCGTGGCGGTGTACTGGAGGAGGCGCGTTCGCCACGCTCGACACTCGGCATTGCACGTTCGAAACTGCTCGAAAACGAGGCTGGCGCCGTGCCAGACTTGCCTGGCGTCCGTTCGGCGCTATGCACTGCGCGCACCAACGTGGCGACACGCCGCGAGGCATGGGAGCATAGCGACACGCATGAGCAGACGGGTGAGATTGGGCTGTGCCCAGCAGCGCGCGGCATGACGCCAGTTCGCAGCGGCTACGAGCGGCGTCGCATGTGTGACGCTATTCAACAGGGCGATACGGAGCTCATCTCGATACCTCCGAGCTCCTCGTCGCGCCCGTCAGTGGTGATCCAAGAACAGCCGCGCGGCACAAGGTATGTCGAGGAGCTCGAGCAACACCGCCGCGACCACTTCGAGCTCCTCGAGCGCAAGTTTCAGGAGGCCCGGCAGCAGGAGCAGCTCGAGGAGCTTAGAGCCCTATTACGACCGCCCAATCCGACCACCGACGCGCCCGAGGCCGACGCGCCGGTTTCGGTGACCGCTCTTCCCGTCTTGGGCGATTGGCCACCGCCGCCCCCCCTGACACTTGACATTGCAAAGGCGGCTATACCGGCCAGCATGATGAGCAAGTCGATGGAGGTGCTCAAGGAAGCCCCAGGTCAGGCCTCCAGCGCCACTAGTCTGCCGGCCTCACCGCCGCCTGCGTATGCCGCCGCGTGCCTCATGACCCCGCAGTGCCACCAGGGTCCAGCTGCATCGTGGCGCGCACGCGGCTTCGGCGACGGGATTTTCTCGACGACTACGCGCGATGTTAATACTCAGTCGACCCGCTCCGGTGGGGCCATCGCCACAGGCGCCACCTCGCGTAGTACTCGCAGCACAACTCCTGCGATTGGACACTCCGATCTCACGCGCGCGATGGAGTCACAGTGGAGGTCTGTGCTCGGTAGTGAGAGCGAGCGCTCTGCGGCTCAACTCGCCTCGGATGCTGCCTGCGCTGTCGACCGGTTGGGTAGGTACGGGATTGCGCCGCACCCAGCGCCAAGTATGCTGGATGGCACATCATCGCTGATGCGAAGGAGCAAGCACGACGACGGCGCACGCGCGTCGGTGGGTGTCGTCGCCGCACGCGTGGCCGCGGTGCTAGGGAGTGCGGGCAACGCAACGGGAGCAGTGACGAGCCCAGCAGTCCCGCCGCGTGAGGTACTCAGACACCTGGAGCGCGGCCTCGGAATACATGAGGATGCAGTGGACGGGCCCGCGACGCGGCTCATGCGGGAGTCGCTCGGAGTTCCGTCCACGCCCGACCCGTCATCAGTGCGCGCGCCGCCAAAGATACCGGAGGCAATTTCGCCAGTGCACCGCATTTGGGACGGAACCCGCTTGTCACGCGCAGCGGCAGATGGCGTCAACACACGGCCATGGGGCACTTCTCCGCATCCTGGCATGCCTCCATCGGCAGCACGACATCCGGCCAATACACCGCATGGTGCGCGCGCCATTGGCCAACGCGCAGCGCACTGCGCATCGAAGGACACGGACACACCGCCGGACGGCGGGATGGATCATGTGACGGCGATCCAAAAGTGGCGACATCGGCACTTGGAGGTGTTGGATGGGGATGACGTGCCAAGCACTCCTGGCATTGGCGCATCGGAAAGACCCAAGCGCGCCGCTTGCAACGATATTTCGAACGACGACTCTGTTGTCGGTGGTGCAGCGCATTGCGCCATGACGCTCCTCTCCCCGGGCTGGGCGGCTGGGCGATGGGCCGGTAGAGCAAGCAGTGACGGCATCGGAGGCGGGGAGAGGCGGCCCGCCTCGCAGTCTCTCGCCGTGGGGGAGCGCGAATGGTGGGACATGCGCCGCTTTGACGGCATGGATGTGGCGGACTCAGCCATGGGTCTTGATGGCCAAGAGCACGAGCAGGGTGCACGAAGAACGTACCTTTCGCACTTGCGCCGAAATGGGGATCTCAAGCGCCGACGGTGGTACAAGGTGTGAGCCGGCGCCACGTGCTCGGTCCTTAGATGGGAATGTGGGGTGCGCGGAGCTGACAATGGAGCTTCCCGCCGCAGGTGGTGGCGGCGGTTCCAAGGCAGCCGCGCCCGAGCTCGCGCCTGCCGCAGCATCGCTCATCGAATGCGGACGCGCCGCTCCGCTTTGTCGACATTGAGGACGGGGTGACCGAGTACCGCGTTGGTTGCACTACGACGCACTATCATCCGCGCTCCACCTACACAACCCGTAGCGCGAGTGGCATCCGCGTGTGTGCGACGGAGACAGAGGCGCTCAGCGTCCAATTCGACAACTACGCGCCCCTCCTCTACGCACCACGCGCCCTCATCACCGTCATGGTGGGGGGAAGGCCCACATTTCACGACTCACGCGAGGTGTCCTTCTTTCAGGTGCAGCCGTGCTAGCGAAACCCACCCCACGCGCCAATTGTTGAGGCCTGTACTCGCCCCATGCTCCGCGCAGGTGACGCCGACGCAGGTGATCGCAGCGGGCGATTCCTTTGCGCGCCTCTTCGACGAGTATTTTGGCGACCCCACCTACCATCCAGTGCCGCCGCATCATATGCAAAAGGGCTAGCAGTTTGTGCGCAGGTGTAGGCTCTTGACTTGCTATACTATTCAACACCTCGGCACGTGATGGCCACGTGTGGAAGCTGCTTCGAGAATGGCATGGGATTTGTATGTGTGTGCCTTTGGCCATCTCAAATCTCATCACTTGCGCGCAGCACGCTCGCTGCTTTGCTTATTGCTTATGTTCTCGATTGTCGTCTCAATAACCTATTGCTACACAAGTAGGCAGGGGTCTAATGCAAAGGCGCAGCATGCCATTCCACTAAGGCATGGAACACCCCCCCACGGGCACCATCTAGATGCAAGTAGATAGTCATTTTCAGCGCCATCTAGGTACAGTAGATAGTGCTCCACAACCATCTAGATACAAATACATCTAGATGTCGGTTTTTGGCCGCTAGATACCTAGATAGTAGATAGTCTAGATACCTAGATATCTTCTCGATATATTTGTAGTCTGCACTGGACTAATACGTTCGTTGCGCCTCCCGTCCCCCGGCCCCGCCGCGTCTCCCCCTCCCCCCCCCCTCTCCCTCCCCCCGGAGCCGACGACCGAATGACGGCTGCCATTATCCATTATCATTATATATTATATTATAGGCCGACCGAGGATATACGGGGTTCGGGATGAAGATGGTGTTGAACCTTGAACCTTCAATGTTAAGGTGGCGGGGGCATCCTTGCTTGGGCCACCCGCTGAGCTGCCCTAGCTCCTTAGGTCATGATTATATCGTGATGGTGGCTAGCTGTGACACCAAGGCTAGGGCTGGGTTAAGCACGTCGCAGCATTTCCCCCCCCCTGCTGAAGCGGCAGAGTTTCTGGTGCGGTGTACATAGGGCGTTGTCTTCCGAAAAGACGCCGAGTTGTGAGCTTTTCAATATGAAGTGGCCATCCGGAAGTGCCCGCGATGTCGGGTAGAGCGCCTGTCTTTCCCATGGTCGACAAGTGAAACGGGCGGGCCGCGGCGCCGATGTGGCGTGTCTCTCGATCTCGTGAACCGAGTCGCAGCCGATCTCTCATCGCCCTCTCGATCTCATTTTGTCGCCCTTGTCTCCACAGACCGATGGACCGGGGGAATCTGAACGCGAGGGGCCCTGCTCTGCTACCTGCATTTCTTAACTTAAACGCGTGGCCAATTACCGTAACGGTAAAAATAAAACTCAAATCCTTGAATTTCGAAACGAAAATCGGCGAACTACGAACTACCAAGACTTGATTGAGCCCAGGGAGAATCCGAATCCGCACGCTTTGCGCGACCACGACGAACATAGAAGACGGTATACCACGAAGAATGCTCGTGCCCATGCCGAAGTATTCTCATGTATTCATGCCAAAAGGTCTGGGTCTGAGGTCTGCACGTACATACAACAGCCTGGGCCACCGTCCAAATTTGGAGGGTGATATTGAGGCGGCTTCATAATACGGTGAATACGGTCTGTAGTTGTCCTTCGTCCCAATATGGTAAATACGTACCTCCCATCCCTAGATGTGAAACACGGAACACGGCAGGGGGGGCCTCCAAACACAGCAAATGCGGCAATACGGCTTGTGTTTGGTTTTTTTAGAAACACGATAACCTCGCAAATACGGCATGCTGCTAGGGAGGGCGTTTGAAACACGGTGAAAACGGGCTGTTTTTGGCCTCTGTACAAACACGGTAGATCCGTGATTACGTGTTTACCATGTAGGCTCCCATCTCCCATCTAGGGTTCAGGTAGTTCAAAATAGGACATCCAACCTATCGTTTTAATGATAGTTCTCGATCTGAGTCCAGAGCCGACTGAGAATCTATGAGAATTCCGGCAGGGTGATACGGGCGGGGGGGGGCGCCGGGGGGGGATGCAGCAGGAGGCGGGGGGGTCGTTGCTGTGGGGGAGAGGAGGGCGCCGGAGGGGGAAAGAAGGCGGGGGGGGGGGGGGGGGGGGTTACACTTTCTTCTTGGAACGAACGACAACAAGACAAGACAAGTCTGCTCGGAAGCATTTGAGTGGACGCACAGTCATATAACCTCCCTTCAGGTCGCCTATGGGCATGGACAAGGGCCAGTCTTCGAGGAACGACGAGAGAACCCCCTCGCTCGCCCCGCTGAGCTCTGTGGGCAGCTGAGCGGCATGCCGTCGAGCGAGCGGTCAGAGAAGGGCCCTAGTATGGCGATAGACGTGCCAGATCATCGCACGCCACACCGTTCGAGGCGGGCCCGCCTTTCGGCGCCTTCCCTCCGAACCAACATCTGGTGGCGGAAGCACGTCGCACCTGCGGCCGCTCCAAGCCCACTCGAAATACCCCAAACTGAGCGTTTGCGGGATCTGAACGCCCCAAGCCACGTGCTCAACGCCGCCGCCGTGGCGGAAACGCTCGGGAAAGCTTCGTGGGAGTACTGGTTCTTGATGAAGCAGTCCACGTACACGTACACGTTCGCATTCATTCTCCTCCTACTCCTGGACGTGTGCGCATCAATATCTGGCCTCTTGCTGAGCGTCTCTTTCCCTGAGTGTTCTGTCATTATGGCGGCCGCAACGTGCGCCATCGACTCGAGCTCGTGGATCGCCACGACGTCATGCGGTACACTCGATGAGATCGAGGACACTCTTGCTCTCGGCTGCAGGCCAACTCCCAGTACGATAGGACTGGTAAGACAAGCGATCGCCATCTTCTCGATCTGTGGACCCTCGGTCTTCTTTATAGAAGCTCTTATCCATCTGGCAGCTCTGCGCAAGTGTTTCGGAAAGACCTATCGTCGATTCAGATTTCTCATGATGTTGGACTTGATGATACTTGCCTTTGCCCTGGGATTAGAGGTGTATCTTTTGTCAGTGGCCTACCCGTCTCAGAGGGATCTACGTCTACAAAACTCAACTCAAGTGGTTGTTCTCGTCCTCAGAGGGTACCGATATCTGCAGCTCGCATGGCGTTCGTACACAATTATAAGGCGAGCGGCTCGTGTGAGATCGAGTCGGACAGGCGGGAATCGGGATGCAAGAGACATAGATTATGCTCTGGCCCAACACTGCTTGCGGCGTGAAGTACTGGGTGAGAAAGGTGGGAGGGAAGACTTAGTTCTTCACCTTTGCGCCGACCTTCTCCACAGCATGCGCCCAAAGGGTGATCAGCTTCAAAGGTTTGATAAGATGATGCTTTGGGCACAACGTGCACGCGTCAAACCATTGGATCCAGTGCGAATCCTCAAGCTACAGATGCAACGCTTTGGCCTCGAGGATGTCAGCTATGACCGATCACTGCTTGACACTCTGAACGGTCTCGTCTCACTGAAGGATTCGGTTCTGATGTGGCCTGATAGCCTAGATAAACTCGAGGAACAGCGGAAGCACAATCCAGGTGAAGTGCTTCGATGCGATTTGGATCAGCTCGGAAGAGGTGCTTTCGCGCCACTTGCTCTTGTGATCTTGGCTGACAAAATGATCACGCGCCTGAAGGTCGAATGTTCAAACAAGGATGTATGGGAGCATGCCGCCGTGGTCGACTTCTTCATCTACGCAATAGCTCGAAAGGCATCCTTGTGCCATCTTGACTTCAGCAAGTCGTATCTACCTGCTTTGAGATGCCAACAACTTTGTTGGAAGCTTGCTCATAGGCCTGATGACGCTGAGCCTCCGTGCAAGGGCATAGATGTGGAACTTCCTAATCGCCAGCGAGATGTGAGGTTTGAAATAAATGATGGTCTCGCGATTGCCAATAAAGCCACGGAAAGTATCACGATTGCCACTGAGACCATAGCTGAAAGCTTTCAAATGCTACGAAGTGGGGTGTTCAGGGCGCGTATGACGGCCACCGCCGATCACAGTACATCGTCACCGGCCGAGCCACGGCGCTCCTCGTCCGATCCAGTGCGTCTGCAACAGCAGAGCACGGCAGAAGTCCTTGACGACGAATCAAGCCGGTCGCGAGTACGGGATCCGTGCGTTGTAAAGGACCTCTCGTTGGTGGACAACCCGCTGCGTGGCTCGGGCAAAATGCTCGCTTTGCTGGTCGAACACTGCTCCAGCTTACGAAGGTTGGACTTGAGTGGTACGGAGCTGTCTGAGTCCGATGGAAACTGCATCCTGAACACTGCCAAGTATCGCAGTGAGATGTACCCCATGCAGGAGAAGAACTGTTTCTTGTCGGACGAGGGAATGCCTGCACGGCGTGCCTCTACACCTCACCATGATCGTCGTGGAATCTCCGGTGTGAGCAAATACATTGATGTACACACTTGCATTTCTCAGCCGTGCTTTGAGAAGTGTTTTGAGGAGTGCGTCATCCTCCTTGACAAGGTGGCCGTCGCTCCAGAGAGGCTGCATAACTTGCCGAGGGCCGTTGTCGCTGCTGAGGGCGATCGCGTTCTCCGCATTGACGATTTCGAGCGATTGCTCGAGGGGATGCCAAAAGCGATGGGTGACGAGCGCTTCTACGGCGATGCCAAGCTTCTACGAACAGGTACACAGAACGACACCACCCGCGGCTTATTAGAGTACCTCGGATTGAGTGAGGAAGACGAGAAAGAGGCGGACCGTCTTGGCACAGAGGCCATCATCAAAGAGGTAGAGGCCTTGGGTGACTGCGAAGCTATGGATGAGCTCAACTACATCTTGTACCATCCGGCCTCGGAGAAGCAGTATCCCAATGGCATCCGAGACAAAGACCGCAGCGGCGAGCGACTTGCAGATTTTTGCCGACATCCGAACGCGAGAGAGGCGGGTTTGCGCGAGCAGCATGTCGTTGCTCTCCGCTTGTATACTACCAAAGTCTTCAAGCACATCAACGAACCGCTACGCAGACCTTGTGGCAAAAGCAAGCTTGCAGTGACAACGTACTTCATTTGTATGGCAATGATCCAGATGCGGCGACTCTACAAGCTGCACCGTGACGAGCGGTTGCCGAAGGTGCTGTGGCGAGGCATGCGCAATCTAATAGTGGGAGACGATTTTACGAGGAACAAGAACGGAGGGGCGGAGCTCGCCTTTATGAGCACATCGACTTCGCTTAGCATCGCCACGTCATATGGCGTTGGCACCACAGATCCGGAATCGACTTTAGCGTCCACGTTGATCTTCAGGATCGACGGGGTGTCCGCAAACAATGCACCGGCGAGTTTGAGTTGGCTTTCAGCCTTCCCAACGGAGGAGGAATATTTGTTTCCACCACTTACATATTTATCTCCTACCGGGAGGCGCCAAACGTTCCACATTGGACGGTTCGCCTTTGAAGTCATCGAAGTGAAGGTTGAGCTTGCACACATCAAAAGTTAGGCTGCGATTTGTTCGTATTTCGCAATGTGGTCAGTTTCTATTCAAGCCTCCACCACACAACAAATGTTCATGCAAGCCAAAGGCTGTGCAATTGGCGCGGTGAATTTTCTCATTCTTTCTGTTTGTTGTCCTAGTAGATACAATGCTTCTTGACTTTGGCACTCCGTTTTCTTTCAGCCCTTGTTGCGGTCCCCTCACTTAGTCACATTGTCCGCCTGTTGGACGTCAGTGGAGTGAAGTGGGATGCGTTGCCGGTGCCCCATGGAGGTACGCGCGTCGAAGACCTTACTTAGTGCGGTCATATGTGTCGTGGCTTGGTGTGCTGGTGCATCATTTGTTTTAGGTTGGATGGTGGATGGCCTAATTTTCATTTACTACTACTACTAGACCCACTAAGCGTCCAGGAGGCCCCCGGCCTCCGGCACCACCTGCCCTCACTTGCCCAATTAGCACGAGCCTCCTGCCACTTCCCCCTCGCAAGCATGGCGTCGGTGAGGCATATCGCCTTGGTACCATCGCGGTAACCAAGGCGGCCGTGAGAAGAGAGAGCGACGCCATCGCTCGCGCTCTCTCCAGAACAGAACCGGGTAAAATTCCTCTTACAACTCTCTCACACCACCATCGGACGCACACTCACGGTAACACGTAGATAACTAAACTATTGTTATAGTTTTAGCGATGGAGCGCGCGCCGACCGCTCCCCTCTCCCAGCCCCCCGCCGCCACGACGCCCCAACGGGGCCGCCCCAAACCGCCGGAGCCGAAGCGCTCGCAGGCCTCTGCCCCACCAGACACCGACGTCGACATGGCTCCGCCACCCTCGCCTCCTCACCAGCCCCAGAAGCAGGGAACAGGCCGTGCCCTGTTCCCTGCAGAGCAACAGAGCCAGCAACTGGCTCAGCCGCCCAGCTCCACCGTCTCGCCACCCAATCAAGGACTCCCCATGGTGAGAGGGTGCAACTCGAGGTTCCTTTTTTTTGTCACGCCCCTCCCGGCTTTTTAGGTATATAATTTCTACCGACCCCTAACTTCGCCCCTAACTCGGAACACGGGGACCCATCAAGCGGAAGCTTGTGTTTCGTTTGTGCCTCCCGTTTCAACATCGAAGGTCAGTTGCATTTTCTCCGTCTTGTAAAAGCGAAAATACTTTGTCTTCCACAGTACCAAGCGCGAAGACCACCCCGACCGCGATCCCGACCCGTGTGAAACCATCCCTCGACGCGATGACTGCTGCGAATGCAGCACTAAGGAGAAACTTGCATAGTAACTCGAGGTTCCCTTTTCGTCACACCCACCACGTGGTTCCCTTTTTTTGTCACACCTTGAACGATCATCCCGCCCTTGTTGAAGAATGCAACCATGCCCGCTGCCCTTGTTGAAGAATGCAACCACGTGGGCGTCAGACTGCCGACGTCCGCCCTTGCACGCCCATAGCCGGAGCGCTTTCTTCAGGCTTGCGTAGTCCCTGGTTATTAGGGCTGTGTCGTCCGCGAATTGGCTTATTTTGAGGTTGTATCCGTTTAGGTCGACTCCTTCGATGTCGGGGTCTTCGTTTATGGCTCGCGTCAGTGCTTCGGTAGTTAGAAGAAAGGTGAGTGGCGATAGGGGGCAACCCTGAGGCATCCCGCTACCGACCGTGAAGGGGTAGCTGCGGCCGCCGTTGATTTTTATCGTCCGAATAGGTTTCGCTGCGTCGCGACGAGCATTAATAGTATGATGTTTGAGAGCTCGACCATCAGCACGCAGGCGGTGGAGCTGTACGCACCGGATGCTACGGATGTGGACAGTCTATTCGCAAGTTGCGCGAGCTTTAACGCACCAGTACGGATTGTCGGCCGGCCGCACAGGATCGAATACATGTTAGCGGACGCGTCAAGCTTCAACTCGCCAGTGCATCTGGACACGTCGCGTGTGACCAGCGCAGTAGGAGCATTCGTATCAGCGTCTAGCTTCAACCAGCCGCTCGACCACTGGGACACTGCGTCCGTCGCCTATATGGACATCATGTTCGCATATGCAACAGCGTTCAATCAGCCACTCGACTGGGACACGTCGTCCGTACTTAGAATGACCCGTATGTTCCTTAAAGCATCAACGTTCAACCAAGCACTCAACCACTGGGACACGTCATCCGTAACCAGCATGGAGCGTATGTTTCAAGATGCGATCGCGTTTAACCAGCCGCTAGATGCGTGGGACGCCGCTCTTCCGTTCGCTCTCCGTGTTTTCGTTTCCGTCGTCCGACTCATCGTTGGTCGCCCCCACCTGTTGATACTCAGCACCCCGGGCGCCACGAGGGAGTCATCCTCGTCTTCGGCGCATCGCGCCATCTCCCCGTGCCTATATCCTTCTGCATCGCAGTCCATTGTTGTGGGGCCTTCTCGCTGTGCGGCGCTTGACGCGCAGCGTAGTGCCCTCGTCGCTTCTCTCGAACCCGTCGCCTCCGACCCAGGGATGGTGGCACGTGGGATCCTCACGGGCGCCATTCGCGACGTGATGAAGGCGCGCCCGGCGCCGCCGGCCCGCCGCGTTTCATACGACTACTACTGCCGTACTCAAGAGGCTAGAGCCTCTGGAGTCACGGTGGCCTACGCCCTCCTCGTCCCCCGTCGCTCTCTTGTCGGCATTCTCTTCCTTGTTCGATCTGTCTGCGGGTTCTTGTGCGTTCCGTGATAGGGATACGTTAGTGTGGAGAGTGTTGACGTGAGTGTAGTGTCATCTCGTCGGTCCATCGGCCCCCAGCCGTCTGTCGTCTGTCGTTCTTCGTTCGTCGCTCTCGTTCTCGTTCTCGTTCCCGTTCTCGTCCCTCGTTCTCAACACTACCTCAATACCAAACCTCTCCAATCCCTCAGCCCCAGCCTATCCATCCCGACCCGCCCAGCCATGTCCGCTCCGTCGTCGCGCTCGCCCTCGCCCAAGCCCGTCCTCCCGCCTTTCTCTGCTGAGGAGGTGGTCCAGCCCGTCATTGGCCACCCCCCAACTTCCGCCGCACCTCTCGCCGCTTCCCTTCCGTCCCCTCTGTTCCCATCTGAGGCAGTGGTAACCTCGGATCCGTCATGCGTGCACTGGGGGGAGGACAAATAATATCGAGGGGAGGGGGCAGCGCCCCCTCCCCCCGGTAGCACTCGGACACCTGGCTCGTCAGGCATGGCGGGATTCCGGGACGGAAAAGTTGTGTCCGATTAGCTAGTGGGGTTGGCTAGGATATAACATTAATTATTTTACAAAAACTATTGTTATAGTTTGAACTATGGAGCGTGCCGCGACCGCTCCCGAGCCCCAGGCGACCCTCGCCACCGCGCCCCACCTGGGACGCCCCACGCCGCCCGAGGCGGCTCGTCAGAAAGCCCTCTCAGAGCCCATCCAACCCATCCAAACCACACCCGCGCAAGCGCGCGGGGTGGCGAGCACTGGCACCGAACAGGTTGCCACCATGGCTCTGCGCATCATGCAGGGGGTCTTTGAGACCCCCTCCTACAGTGGGAAACCTCTCCACCCCAAGAGCACCTCATGTGGGAGGGTAGCTCAGCTGCCCTCCCCATGGTGGAAACCTCTACCATCAGTGCACCCAACATGGGAGGGCACTTCACAACCATCAACCCCATACGGAGAGCACCCCATGCCTCTGTTTTCCAACTTGTTGACAGAATTCTCGTCTTCACCCCACTCTTGTGGGCCACTAGTACCAATCACTCAGTGCCCTGCCTTGGGCACCCTTTCAACACTAGACTCCCTCTCCCACTCCCCCTTCACACTTCAACCAACCCAAACAGCACGAACCCCCCCGCCCTCTGTTCAAAGCACCAAAAATTTCAATTCAAGTCACATGTTGATACACTTCCCGTTTTCACCCCACGCTTGTGGGCCACAAGTACCTACAACTCAGTGCCCTGCCTTGGGCCCTCTTTCAACACTTCACTCCATCTCCCACTCCCTCATCCCACTACAATCAACCCAAGAAGCACAAACCCCCTCGCCCTCGGTTTCAAACACCAAAAATTTCGACTCAAGACCAGAGGGAGGACATGTCTTGAGGCGGCGTCGCTGCCCATGCCTAGCGCAAGGGTATAGCGCCTCCACTCAAACATCTCCTTCCCCAAAGCTCCTCTTTGAGGAGTTGCTCCTCACCCTCCCATTAGGCCCCCTTGCCTGCGAGACCAGAACAGGATCCTGGCGTGGGGGGCTGTCTGAGTGTGGAGGGAGGGGTGCTCCGGCTAGCGCAGGTAGTAAGCTAGTGAAGAGCTGGGTGGCATAAGGGGGAAGGGTGCTTGCGCTCGCCGCGGCAGGGAGTCCTGTCTTGTGTGCGCGCTAGTCCCATTCCTTTGCCGCGCCGCGACCCATAAAAATTTGTTAAAAATTTAACATTAATTATTTTATTTATGTTATTGATCTGCAAGGAACAGGACTTTGCCTGCTCCCTGCTTGTGTGGTTGCTGGGGAGGTGAGGGCGGCGGGAGGATCATGTATCATGTCGTAACATCGCTGTCGCTAAGGGGGGCGGCCTGCGAGCGCTTTGGCTCTTTGGCTCCGGCGGCTTGGGGCGGCCCCGGTGGGGCGTCGTGGCGGCGGGGGGTTGGGAGGTGGGAGCGGTCGGCGCGCGCTCCATCGCTGAAACTATAACAATAGTTTTCGGTTGATGGTGGTTTTAAGGTTGGGTAGTAGGTAGGGAGGTACATCAATCAGCACGCTGCCCCACGCCGCACACGTAGCGGAGATTTTTAAGAAGATTTTTTTTAGAGTAAAGACAAAGACATTCTCACTTTTGACAGCCACGATATTACTTTACTCCTAAATATGTTGTGTACTCCTACTCCTACGAGTACTGGGAGAAGACACACACACACCATCACACCGCTAGGAGTACGCCCCGCACCCATATTTTTGTAATATCAAGTAGATAGGTAGATGGCGAAACACAAGGAAGGGCGTTCGTTCGCCTCCAGAGAGGTGAAGAAACAGGAGAGAGAGCGGGAGAAGTGAGGCAGTGAGAAGGAAGAAGCCGAGGGGAGAAAGTCTTCAGGAATGACGATGAGTAGAGAATAAAACCATAGAAGAAGGAGAGGGGAGGAAATAATTTCTTCCCTCTGTCTTCCTGGGAAGAGATCAGAAATATATGGAGAAACACGGGGAAAGAGAGAGAGAAAAGAACGGGGGGGTGGCACGAGAGGGAGATAAGAGAGAGAGAGAGAGAGAGAGAGAGAGAGAGAGAGAGAGAGAGAGAGAGAGAGAGAGAGGAGAGAGAGAGAGAGAGAGAGAGAGAGAGAGAGAGAGAGAGAGAGAGAGGAGAGAGAGGGAGAGAGAGAGAGAGAGAGAGAGAGAGAGAGAGAGAGAGAGAGAGAGAGAGAGAGAGAGAGAGAGAGAGAGAGAGAGAGAGAGAGAGAGAGAGAGAGAGAGAGAGAGAGAGAGAGAGAGAGAGAGAGAGAGAGAGAGAGAGAGAGAGAGAGAGAGAGAGAGAGAGGGAGAGAGAGAGAGGGAGGGAGAGAGAGAGAGAGGGAGGGAGAGAGAGAGGCAGGGAGAGCCGTCCCTCCTTTCCGCGATGTCGGCGTGGCTTCCCTTCTCTCTCAGCGCCTCTCTCTCTCTCTCTCCAGGCTCTCTGATCCCTCGTGAGCTGTGCGTGAGCGGCTCCTCGTCCTCTTTCGAGCCTACCCTCTCTCCCCCGTCGTGCCGGCCTTCATGCACCGCTTCCACCTGCCGTTCGTGTGAATGCCGTTCGTGTGCCTTCTGCTCCTGCGCTTCTCTCGACCCTCTCACTGGCACTCTGCTCTCTGAGGCTGTGTGTGGGCACGTCGAGGCGATGAGGCAGGAGTTCTGGCTTGGACATGCACACTCCGCCCAACAGTGCGCCGCACTCTGCGATCAGTACTACCGGCCTGACCAGGGGCATAGGGAGTGCACCATGTGGCAGCTCGCAGAGGGCGGTGCGTGCGTCGGCTCGTTCATGGCGTCGCTCGTGCGAGCGGCGGACACCGGCGTGAGCGAGGTTGGGTACGCCACGTGCGCGCCGCACGGAGCCGTCGAAGCTGCGGCCAGAGCGCGCGCCGAGGCGCCGCCGCCCGCGTTTGCGATGGTGCACACGGTCGGCTCGATGGCGGTCACGCCCTCGCTTGCCGCACGGATGGCGCGCGCGCGCGCGCAGTTCGCGGGCACGCCGCACTTCTACCGCGTCGCGCAGGTCAGCCGCACTTGCATCTCGGCCGACCGACTCACCGGCCGGTGCAAGTGGTACCCGGGGCTCGACGAGAAGGAGGACGAGAAGGCATACGCGATGCTCGCGCGCGCGGTGGGCAACAACTCGGTGTCGCTCATCTCGGAGCGCACGGTCGAGCGCCACTTCCCCGGCCTGCTGCCCAAGGCGCACGAGATCCGGTGGTCCGACACGCGCCAGCCCGTCTGGCTCGCCAACCTGTGCGACCTGCCCGGCATCGCGTGGTACGTGACCCACGCGCGCAAGCTCAAGGAGCGCAACGTGCAGCAGGTGTGGGTGGTGCAGCACGACATCGGCTGGACGGGCCAGCTGCCCGCCACACTCGCGCTCTTTGGCAACGAGCACGACCTACTCTGCGAGGGGCTCGGGCCTGTCGCGCCCGAGTGGGCGCACGCGAGCGAGACCAACTACAAGATCCCGCCCGGAGTGGGCAAGGCGTGCCTTCTGCCTGTGACTCGCTACTCGGTCCGGTTGCTCGACGACCAGGTGGCGGCGCTCAAGCAGGGCAACGTCTCGTACTGTGAGATGCGCGCCGCTTCGCTCTGCAACATGGCCGACTGGGGTTGCAAGTCGGCCGACATCCGCGGGCAGGTGCGCTCGTACCTGCTGCAGCACAGCCATCACGGCACTGCTTCCGCCCGCCCTCTCACCCTTCCGCCCGCCCGCCGTCCTTCTAGGGCATGCTCGGCCCTTTCTCTTTCTACACCGCCATCCCGGAAGAGCAGCTCATGGACCTTACTGGCCGTGAGCCTTTCAGCCTGGCGGCCACTACCCTCCCGGCGCCCGCGCAAGGCCGCGCGCTGCTCGAGTACCCATTCGAGCATGAGCCGCCAGACGAGGGCGAGGGCCGCCGGCTAGCGCCGCAAATTGAGATGCAACGCCGGCTTGACCGCGACCCGCTTCCTCGCTTGCACGCACCGCTCCGCTTCCTCAGCGGGCGGTATCTCAAGTCAAGCGCGGGCGAGCACACGCACGCCAAGAAGCGGCGGCCGCCACCGCCTCCACCCACTGACGCCGCACGCGCCCTTTGGGCCAAGGTCGAACCCTTCACCATGCAGGAGCTCCACCATGCCCACAGTATCTTCCTCAAAGTGGCACACGCCGCCAAGGCAGAGACCTGCCGCAAGGGCCTCGCGGGCGCACCGCCGCATGGCCGGCTATATCACCGCGTGTTTGAGCCAGGCGCCAAGCGCGACAAGTACGCCGACTGCCCCATGATCTGTGCGCCCGATTGGCGTGGTTTCCTCGAGATGGAGATGGCACGCAAGACGGGCTGCGTGTTCAACTGCCTCGCCAACCCGGTCAACTTCTCCGACCCCAACGGCAACAATGGCGGGGGCGTCAAAAGCGAGATGCATGGTCACCATCACAAGAAGAAGGCATCCAAGCCCGCCGCCAGTTAGCATGGCGTGCGGCGGGAGCGATGGCGGGAGGCGGAGGGGTTGGAGCTGCGGGCGTCCCGTCTAGGCTTGTCGCCGACGACCTCGACCACGCCAGTATAATAGGCTGTGCTCCAAATCCTGATTAGTAATCCTACTGAGTCTTGAGAGAGGAGTGTATGCACGACTCGACGTACCGGTGGCACGGACAACGGGTACGTGGCACACAGTCGCGCGTGCTGTCTTTGCTTGTGTCGTACCTCGTGCAGGGTGGGAGGCAAAGGTTGTGGTCCGCAAGTGCATCAAAAGACCATTTGAAAACATATGAAATTCTGGGTTGACACTTACTACGGACAAGAACTATCGTTATGAATATAGGGTCATGGAGCGCGCCACGCCCCCCTTCCGTCTACTCCCCGCCCACCCCGCCGCGCTGGCCGACCAGACCATAGCGGACGCCGCGCAGCGCGCAGCCGAGCACCGAGAGGGTGCAACCTCAGGTTTGGTTGTTTTTTTGCAAGTGCCCCCCATGTGGACGGTATAAGTTTTACTTAAAGGACCCCCTTATTAAAGTACAAAAGTACAGGTTTCAGATATGGTAATCTGACGAGGCGGCACCGCATGTATGTGCGCCGCAGTTGAAAGAATTGCCGGAAGCGGGCCGAAGCTATATTAGATTGTTACGCGATATTATGAGTGTAGTAGTAGTAGTAGGGCGGTCAAACAGTGTTTTTGAATAAGGGGTGAAAAATGACCATCTCAGAATTGAGGAAATTTGAGGATTTTTCACGGTAGAAAGTTCCCAATACACCTAACTAGCACATATTAAGGCTGTGAATAGGTTTGGTTTGGAGCTAACATGTTTGAAGTAGATAGTGCCTTTCAGCTATCTTGATACATAGAGATAGTGCCCTTCGGCTATCTTGATACATAGAGATAGTGCGATTTGCCAAGTAGATACCTAATATCTAGATATTAGGCATTAGGGTATAGATAATAGCCCTTAGCTCCGCGCCCGTAGTAGTCGCGCGTTTGTGTGTTGTGTGTGGTTGTGGTTGTCGAACCAATATGTGTCGTTGTGCGCACTGGCACTGGCACAAAGCACAAACAAAGCTCAAGCTCCTACCTACCTATAAATATAAATAGATATAGATAGTGTACCGTAAAAGGTATTAATTAAGGCGGGGGGCGCGCCCGAAAAGCGCGAGAGTGAGTACTAAGTACCTACAATACGTGGGCAGCAGGCGCGAGACTGCTGTAGCCCTTCGATCGGCGCGGGGCGCGAGAGCCTGTCGCCATGGGCAAGAAGCAAGAAGCGGTCCGCTGCGGCGGTGGACAGCAATATACTCTGTACGAAAGGCAGGGCAATCGGATGCAACTTTGGAGCACTCCTTGCTGGCGGG
The DNA here is from genome assembly GCA_018136815.1 of Isochrysis galbana. Lineage (NCBI taxonomy): Eukaryota > Haptophyta > Isochrysidales > Isochrysidaceae > Isochrysis > Isochrysis galbana. The sequence continues at coordinate 437,729 of CM030943.1, read as the reverse complement.
AATGAATTGTGAGTGAGGGCTTGTTGTGTGTGTGTGTGTAGTTCGCGCGCGCAGCGCGCCCTTAGATAGCTCCGCGCGCCCCCATCAGTTGTCTTCCGCGCGCCGCGTGCAAGCCTGTAGCCTGTAAGCTCGGTGGCTATTAATAGGTTGTTAATAGCTTTTGTCATCACAGCTATCTTGATTGATAGAGATAGTGCTCCTTCGCTATCTTGATAGATAGAGATAATGCTTTTGCTGGGTAGATAGCCTAATATCTTGATATCTGTCTATCATGTTCACAGCCTTAGCACATATCCGGGGTCCATTAGGACCCGGACCCCCCCTTGGGCCCCCACAACAAAACGTGATCAAAAAAAGTCAGAAGACGCTAAAATCGCAAAAGCTTGATAAGCTCAACTTCAAGTCCGTAGAGATATTGAAGTTTGTTGGCGTGGCCAGGGATTCGACGACAAACTCTGTCTCCTGGTTTGAAGGTGACCCCGAGTTTAGACTTTTGAGAGGCGGAACGCATCGACTCACGTTGAGCATCTTGAGTACTTTCGAGGGCAGACCGCCACGACTCGAGAAGCTTCTTATTGAGCTCGGTGGCGTAAGTGACGGCATCGGACGGAGGCCGAGATGGAAGCAACTCGAGAACAGGAGCAGGGTCAGCAAGTTGAGCTGGAAGACGAAGCTCCCGACCAAATAAGATAGCCGCGGGTGACTTGGGTACGACGCGACCGGCGGTCGCTCGCATAGACATGAGAAGAAACGGAAGGTGATCGACCCAATGGGCGCCGCCTTCATTGGAGACTCGAGTCATCGTGAGGAGAGTTTGTTGAGCTCTTTCCACTAGCCCTACGCCTTCGTGGCGATAGGCTTCAGTAGTGCTCAAGTCCGTGCCAGTCGCTTTGAGAATTAGGTCCACTAACCGAGAGCAAAGATTCGAGCCGGCGTCGGTTCGAAGTTGGCGAGGGACTCCATAACGAGATACGATGAGACGCATGAAGACGTCCAGACATTTCGCGGACGAGGGGTTACCGTTGCAAGGCTCAGCTTCAATCCAACGAGAGAGAGAATCGACGAAAACAACCAGCTTATCAAAACCGGAGCGGCCGGATACGAAATCGTGACTGGGCGCCATCGAAAGAATATCGAAATAGACGACGTCGAATGGATAGGATCCGATAGAAAGACCGGATGGATGGGCGAGCGGTCGCGGTAACGGTTTGCCAAGAGTGCATTCGTGGCACTCTCGAACGTATTCCGATACAGAGGCGGACATGCCAGGCCAGTACACTCGAGTACGAAGTAGGGTAGACATCCTTGTCGCACCTGGGTGACCAAGGTGGTCATGGTAGGCACGGAGGTATGTGTCACGAAGGGACTCCGGAATGTATAAACGAAGAGGAGCCTCTTCCGCTTCTGAGGAGCGGTAGTAGAGTAGGCCATCGCGAAGCAGGAATCGGGATCTCTTCTTCGACGACGAGCTAGAGTCGATCGAAGAGGACGCTTTCGGAAGGATCGACTCGAGTTCAGAAATGATCGAGCTAGCGAACTCGTCGGTAGAGAGCGCTTGACGCAATTCGTCGGCATGAGGCACGCCCACATCGAGATACGAGGAGGTAATCGACTCCGAAGATTCCGATGCTTGACGAGCGAGCCTATCGTTTGCTTGTTGGCGGCGAGCGGTGAGGGTGGATGAAGTAACCGCGGCGGCAACTATGTCGTGAATTTCAGAAGAATCGAAAGAATGGACGTCACTCTCCTCGAGCTCGAGATGGAGAGGATCGTGGATCGTGATCGGGCTCGAGAGCAACTAGGCGGGATAAGCCGTCGGCGTCCCTGTGAGTGACTCCAGGTTTGTGCACGACGTCGAATCGATATTCGGCTAGCTTCAGGCCCCTCCGCCTTCTCCTCCACCTACTCCCCCCCCGCCGCCGTCCCCGCCCCCACCCTATCCTCCACCCCTTCCACCCCCTCCTTCTCCCCCTCCCCCTCCACCTTTTCCTCCACCTCTCCCTCCACCTTATACCCCACCAACTCGAGCGGGATGCAGCATACCCTCTTGCCAAACGAGTGGGTTGGATAGCTACCCTCATGATCCCCACGATCTTCCGCGATTGAACGCTTTTCCATGTGTAGGCTGATGGTGATTGAACGCTTTTCCATGCGGTGGGGGTGATGGCGATTGAACGCGTTCCACGTGTAGGCTGATGGTGATTGAACGCTTTTCTTTGATGTGGGTGATGGTGATTGAGCGCTTCTCGCCTTATTTGCAATGTGCTAACTGACAATGATGCATGATGCTCCTAGCTTCTCTCTAGCAAGCTAGTGAGTACGCATGTTGCGCGTTGGCGCGTTGCTGGCGGTCGTTGGTGCCGCCGTAGCCACACACTTGCACCTGGCGGCGCGCGTCGCGCGCGTGTGTAATACGGCGCGCCTGACTAACACCCACGTGAGGGGGTGTTAGACACGGTTAGACTTTTGCGGCTCGGAGGGTGTCTAACACCTCCTGAGACAGGTGTTAGACTTTGTCTAACACCTGCCGATTTTGGTGTTAGAACATGCTTGTCTAACACCAGTCTACTGTTAGATCACAGACTCTGATCGGCAGAGTCCTAGAAATCCAAGAATTTTCTAGGACGTGGTCCTAGTGTCTAGGACGGAATTTTTTGTCCGCAGTATTCCGGCACTTTTTCTCACATATACTCTCTTAAGGACAGCATACTACTGGGCGAGAGGCATGATAAAATTCGGAAAGCCTGAAGACGCTCTCTCAGTAGGCAAACCCCGCACCTAAGCGCTCAGTTCTAGCATATTACGCTGAGAATAGGACTTGATATCATGCTAAGGGCTAAGGGAGCCGAAACCTGACGACCGACCTGATACCTAACGCAGCATCTATCTATGCTCCTCCTCCTCGCCCTCGCCCAGTAGCGAGGACGTTTTTCGTGTTTTCGTTGACGCTTAGCGTGGACGCGCGGATGCCGAAGCCGGGTCTGGCGACTCGTCGGGCGCGCGATGCGGATCCATGGTTGTCGGAGGTTGGCGGTTGGGGGGGGGCTGCCTGAGGCCTGGGGCCAGCGGCCGCTCGCCCAGCCTTGTGTGCTGTGTGCTACCCCGCTCGGGAGCCAGGGGCTCGAAGCTCGAAGGACACCTCTGTAGTAGATGGGCGCGCACCAGGAGTTGCGTACCTACGGGGTATTGTACTCTTATGTCCTATGCGGCGCGTTGGTGCTCGCAGGTGGATTGCGCATCACCTAGATGCGCACGGCGTGGACATGAGACGATGGGTTCGAGAAGCAACGAAAGTCCCAATTTAGGCCTCACAAACCCACAAACCACCGATATCCGTCTCAATTCCGACACGGATACCCAGAGCTTCTCGATTGGGACCGGCGGCGATCTTTGACCATACGCTGTCCGTCCCGACGCGTGCCATTTTTATCATGATGGCCGTCGTCTTCGCGTCCGTTTCTGTCCGTTGGGCCGAGACACCGCGCCGTGGCGGCGCCTTCCCCCCCGCGCCCCCCTTCTCCCCTCCCCCCTCCCCCCCCGCGGACATTAGTCGCGGAGGTGCCCTCGATTCTCTTTCCACTCTCTTCCCGTTCCCTTCTTCCGACGAGCAGAGAGAGAGAGGGGGGGGGGGGGGGGCGGAGGGAAGGGAGAGAGGAGGGGGAGAGAGAGTGAGGGGGGGGAGAGAGAGAGGGAGAGAGAAGAGAGAGAGGAGAGAGATTGATAGATCAAAACTGAGGGAGTCGAGAAGCAAAGTCGAGGGAAAGGAGAGAGAGAGGAGAGAAGAAAAGACTGTGCGAAACCAGAAGACGAAGAGAGAGGGGACGTCGAGAAGTGGATTTACCGAGTGAGGAGGGAGAAATATATAAAGAGAAATACAAGAGAGGCAGAGGGTTTCCGGCTAATCGAGTCCGCATACTTTTTGTTTATATTGCCGATTTCCTTCACCTCTCTGCCACCCTCTCCCTCTCTCTACTAGATATTGTCTCCCTTTTCTCTCTGGAAGAGAGTACGAAACCATCTGGAGCCCCACTAAACCACCAGTGTCTTCTCGAAAGAGTGTCTAATATTTTTCTTCTCAAGGGTGTCATTGCCCCGTCTTCCCCGTTCTCTCGTACTCTCTTCCTTCTCTCTCTCTCTCGGCGCTAGAACAGAACGTCTCTCTCGGTTTCTCTCTCGACTCTCGCCACTCTGGCCCCTCCCGTCTACTCTCTAAGAAACTCTGTCCACTCGTATTCTGCTCTCTCCCCCCTCCCCGACTCGATCTCCTCTCCTCTCTCCTCTCTCCTCTCTCCTCTCTCCTCTCTCCTCTCTCCCCTCCCCTCTCTCCTCTCTCCTCTTCCCTCTCCTCTTCCCTCTCCTCTCTTCCCTCCTCTCTCCCCTCTCCTCTCTCCTCTCCACCCTCCCCTCTCCCCTCTCCCTTCCCCTCTACCCTCTCCCCTCTCCCCTCTCCCCTCTCCCCTCTCTCCCCTCTCCTCTCTCCTCTTCCATCTCTTCTCTCTCTCTTTCCTGTTCCACTCAATGTCCGATGATCTCCAGGTAGCCGAGATGGATGGTGATCTGGTGTACTCGGACGCTGAGGAGGTCGAGGAGCTTCGTGCGGAGCTCAGCCAGCTTGAGCGTAAAACACAGCGCCCGAGAGGCGGCACTGGGCGCCTCTCTCAGAGCCGCAAGGTTGTACCAGCTGAAGCGGAGCACGCGCCTCAAGGAGAGCAAGAGGAAAAGGGAGAGGCTGCGGCGCCGGGACACCCAGCGGCGTTGGGACATAAGACAGTTTCTGCAGGACCCGCGGCCTTGGGACAGCGGACCGCAGCGAACCAGTCCGTTGCGTCGCGCCCGATTCCCCTCTCTCATGTTGGCTCAAACCCCAACAAGCGGTGGAGTACACACTTCCTCAGCAGTTTGCAGGACGATGGAGAGTGGGACCATCTTCTTGGAGACGTCGGACTCATCGATACTATGGAGCGGCTTTCTGCGTACTATCAGAACAACGCCATCCTTGCCGGCCTGCTCGCGACCGTCCTATTCGACACAATGGCCAGCGGCAAACTCTTCGACCTCGAGCGAGGCAGCCTCTCATGTCCAGTCACTGGCGACGCCTCGCAGTGCATGCTGACCAAGGCATCATACGAGCCATCGCAGCTAAAAATTTCGCACTATATCTTCTACATCTCCGGGTACCTCGGACTCATATGCCTCATGTGCGTTATCATTGTTTGCGTCGTCACCGACAATTCGATGAAAAAGGTCACGCATGAAGAAGAACTCAAGATGTTCTTGACCGACTTTTCGTTCTCGCAGAAATTCGTTGCCCCCGCGCTTTATTTCTCGGTTTTTTTTCTCGGTGTGCACTTTGCTTCGCTGATCCTCGTGCATATGTACTTTGCCTTGAATGGCATGATCACCGCAGGCGCATCCATCATGGTGCCCGGCATCATCTTGCACATGTCACGCACAGCTCGAAACTTCCGCATCAAGCAGAAGCGTATGAAGGCGCAAAAGATGGGGAAACCTTCAAACCACGTGGGATCGCGGATGCACTTACCCGGGCTGTGGCCAGGGTCACATTCCCGAGATGCGCCGGGAGAACAGCCATCCCGTAATGCGCCAAACATCAAGGAAGGGCAAAAGTAGGTTTTAGTGAGCATCTCCTTGCATAGTACTACGTCGACCTTAGCTTAGGGGCACTTTGTACAACTACACTTTGTCTCCGGACTCCTTATCGTGAGACTGCAGTGTATGCACTTTCAATTTCGCGAAGCTGGTTCTTCATTGACAATCGAAATGCGGCATACGAGAGATGCACGCGCTGCATGAGCATGCGATGGTCACGAGGGTTACAGGTTCTCTGAGTCGATATTCGGCTAGTGCAGGCCCATGCTGTGTGCATCGGTCGGGCGGCGGGACGCGATGCGGCTCCTGTGCATTTGGTTCGTGGGGGTGTCCCCGCGCTAGCACTTCGGCGTCATGGGATGTCCGTGGACCGTTCGCCTACACAGGTGGCGCTCGGACGGCGGGCGCACGCGCTCTAGCACCCTATGCCGTTTTTACCAAAGTTAAACGTGTTCACACATATATTAATATGCGAACAGCAAGGCCGCAGAACGCCGTTGGCACCAAAAGATAAAAAAATTCTTGATGTTGAAGGTGCCTGCTATGTTGCTAAGTGCTCTCCCCCTGACGGATCCGAGGTTACCACTACCTCAGATGGGCAACAGAGGGGACGGAAGGGAAGCGGCGAGAGGCGCGGCGGAAGTTGGGGGGTGGCCAATGACGGGCTGGACCACCTCCTCAGCAGAGAAAGGCGGGAGGACGGGCTTGGGCGAGGGCGAGCGCGACGACGGAGCGGACATGGCTGGGCGGATCGGGAGTGAAGAGGTTTGGTATTGAGGTAGTGTTGAGATTGAGAACGAGAGACGAGAACGGGAACAAGAACGAGAACGAGAGCGACGAACGAGGAACGACAGACGACAGACGGTTAAGGGCCGATGGACCGACGAGATGACACCACACTCACGTCAACACTCTCCACACTAACGTATCCTTATCACGGAACGCACAGGAACCTGCTGACAGACCGAACAACCGAACAAGGAAGAGAATGCCGACAAGAGAGCGACGGGGCGAGGGACGATCCGACGGGGGCGACAGTTACGCACAGGAATAAGGAGGGAATCTTTCGAAAAAAAAACATCTGAAGATTCAGGGCTACACACCTACCGTCTACAGGACTCTCCCCCTCTATCCCCATCGCCCTTAACTTCCCTCTCTCCACCTCCTCCCCTGCCCCCCTTCGTTCCTTTTTCTTTGGTTTCCGGGGTCCGACCTCGGTGCACTACCTGAGGTCTGGTTTGGAGTGTGGTGTTTGGGCAGGCCTTTTGGTGTTTCTTCCACGCATTGTTTTGTTCTCTCGGCCTTGCTTTGTCGGTTGGGTCTCGTCTAGGTCGCGTCGCTTCCAGCGCTGTCCTCCCTTGCCGGATGTGTTGGTGTTTTATTCGTCCTCTTCGCCCCGCTCTTCGGTTTCTTGGATGGCGTGCGCAATCCTCAGCTTGGTGGCTAGCTCGGCTAGCTCCACGCTGGGTTTGAGCCCACCTTTGTCACTTATGTTGAACACGGGCCTTACTTAAGTCGCCGACGACCTCAATGGACGAAAATTGTGGAGCATGTACAAGGGGCGTTCCAATATCTAGAGGACCGGTTGACAAACAATTGTGCCCGCCCATTCAGGTGCAAAGAGCAGCACCGCATCACCGGCTTGCTGCGAGCGTTTGATCCAAGCTTCGCTTCTCAGGGAAAGGTCAATGCTTTATGGGTGCAACAACTCTCAAGTCTTCCTCCTTTTGCACACGTTGTAGCGGCTGATCTACACGCTGAGCTTCCATCCTATCTCGTGGCATGTACTGGTGCACAATTTGATCAATCTGATGTGCTTGCATACTCCAAGCAGGTCTTAATGTGGTGGGCAGCCAATCGTTCCAAGTGTCCAACATGGGCCACGGCCGCAAGGATATGCTTTTGTCTCTCCCCCAACTCAGCATCAAGTGAGCGTGTCTTTTCTCTTCTTGCTTGTATGTTTTCATCTGTGAGGGGTAGCTCCCTTGCAGATCAAGTGTCCGCGTCCCTCATGTTGCGTTACAATCGCAACAAGCGCAAGCAGGAGCAGAGCGTCGGCGTGTCTGGGTCTGGCTAATGCTGATGATAATGATCTTATGTTTCAATCTGGTGCAAAGTGTGCTCTATCTCTATCTAGCTCTTTTTTGTTCTTGTGGCTGGTGTGGGTGTGGGTGGGTACATTCGACTTTTTTGAGGCAGAGAGACGCTTCGCACCGCACATTCTTTCACTACATATTTTCTACATATTTGGGCGAATTTCCTACATATTTCGACATATTTTTACTACATATTTGGGCGAGAAAAACTACATATTTTTACCTAGGCCTATCCGACACCCCCCCCCTCGTTCCTTTTCGTTCGGTTTTGGGGGGTCGGCTCAAAAACTATTGTTATAGTTTAGCGATGGAGCGCGCGCCGACCGCTCCCACCTCCCAGCCCCCCGCCGCAACGACGCCCCACAGGGGCCGCACCAAGCCGCCGGAGCCAGAGCCAAAGCGCTCGCAGGCTGTCCCCCTCACTGTCAGCGACGTCGACATGATCCTCCCGCCCTCTCCTCCCCAGCAGCCACAGAAGCAGGGAGCGGACACCCCCCGGACCCCTGGGGTGGGCCCATACAACCAACAACCAACCTCGGCCCTTGCCCTCTGGCAGGGGCTAGGCAATCATTATTCTGGCCTAGAGCCTTAGTGGGCGCGGGCCGTGAACTGCATTCCCACGGCCCCGCATTCCGCATTCCCGCATTGGGCCTACCCTCGAGCTGCCCCCCCCCCATCCCTGGTCCCTGGTCGCTAGGCATACAAGGGCCTTAGGGCGGCTCCCATAGCCAGTGTGGCGAGCGTGGGAGAGGCAGGGGGCGCCGGGGGCTGAGCCCCAGCCTCCACTGCCCCTTGAGCTGCCCTTGCCGGCCCTCTGGGAGCTCCCAAAGAGCCGTAAGGCTTTCTTGTTTCCCTCCTCCCGTGCCCGTGGGCCCGTGGGCGACCGTGTCATTCTCCCAAAATAGACCGCCACGCGCGGGGCAGGGGAGGGGGGTCACTCACCGACGCCATTGCCTTCCGTGGGGCGGGAGGGGTTTGCCGGGGAGGGAGCGGTTGCCGGGGCAGGTGGAAGGGACCCTGCGGAATCCTTGGATCGCACCCAGAGGTGCTGGAAATATAGCCGAGGCGCTAAAAATAAAAAGAGTGAGTGACCGGGCTACTAGTGGCAGCAGCCGCAATTACACAAACGTTGCCGAAGGCGTCGGCGGCAAGGGGCGGCTAGAGGCTAGAGGCTAGACTGGGGTCACTATTACGTCTCCGCGCCCTACACATAGGGATAGCGGTCGGAAACCGGGCAAGTACATAAACAGGCGGGGCTTTTGCGCTTGCGCCGTCAACCCACGGAATGGGAGGGCCGTAGGCATCAAGGACAGTGGAATGCGCCCAGTACAATCTGCAGCAGGAGCATCGTTTCTTAGACGCGCTATCATTTTTTTTTCGTCGGTGATTTGGCCTCAACTTTTCCGCCCTTGCCTTTGCTTCCCTTTGCAGGTGCAGGATCGCGAACTTTCCGGAGGGTGTCGGGCGTACATGGCGACTCGAATTCCAAGACGAGCCGCTCATCGTGCTTGACCCCTCTCTACGACGCAAACGGCAATAGTGAGTGCAAGGCAGTCGTTGAAGGAGAGTGAGCGAGGGCATCGCTTTCAATCCCGCTAATATAGGGCAAATGACGAACCTCTACAAGCAGATCTTCATCCTTGAGCTCACGACCGCCGTAGTATAGCTTTTGCTTCGACGCCGCAAGCGCTTCGGCGATCGGCACGAGCGCGGAATCTTGGACGAGGCACTTCAGACCATTGTCAGCCTTGCGCACCATTAGCCCACCTGTAGGCAAGGTTTGGAAATGATGGGTGTGGAGTGCACAGAGCGTGCGATATGGGGTCAGAACATGTCAAGAGAGCAGCGACGCGCCTTTCGACTTGCCAGCCTCGAAGGCACCCTCCACGACGAATTCCTCGCCCAGACGCATAGCTACAGTCATGTTCTTCTCGTCCGCCTTTGTTGGCTGGGATGCGATCAGTGTCGCGCCTCGGATCTGTGGACACAGCGGGGAAGATTGTCGGTGGTGAGCGCACTAGCGATCGCACAAGGTGATCGGCCGATCGAGCTACCTTCGAGCTGCACCCGGCTCGTCGCGCGAGCCCGCACATGGCCTCTTCGAATATGAGCATAGAGGGTGGCGATGACAATGAAAACTTCTAGCAGAGCGGGAGCAGTTCGTCATGAAGCAGTCAGATCTCACCTTTGTAACAACCCCATTGGCATCTACCCATGTGTGCTCTCCCTTCTGGTGTGCCGCCTCTATCTTCTGCTTCAGGACGAAAACGGTCGTTTCCACGTCCACCGGAAACTCCCGCGTTTTCAGAGCCGTCGATTCTACACGAACCCGTCGCAGCGGCAAGGGTGGCGCCCGACACAATGAGAGAGACATGTCAAGTTTGGCGTTTGTCTACAATCATCGTAGTTCAATGGATTCAAGCAGATCAGCAAAAGATAGTCGGTGCCTCCGAGCGTAAGCGCGCTTCATATTTTTTGAAAGGCCGCTGGCTGCACGCCCCAGGCGAGAGAGCAATGGTTAAGCACGCCGCGGAGCTACGCTCAGAGGGAGCAGAATGCGTGCAGCACCTGGATGGCACACTTGTCCAGCCGATCTTCATCATGGAGATCCTTGCCCCAAGACTTGAGTGTGATCTCCTGCGTCGGCCGCAGCATCAACCTTTCGTAGATAACGCGTTTGAGGTCCGCGATAGTCTTCACTCCTTGTTCTTGCAACTCCGCTAAGCAGAAGACGCCGTGTGTTGGGCACCGGACAAAGACGCGCGCAGGCGCCGCCACCTGCATACGGAAGCAATGCGCTCTCATCGCAGAGTAGGCCCCGCCATCAACGAGCATGAGGTTCAGGACACGACAATGAGCTGTTAAGAATCAATCGATACCAGCCCGCAGGTCTTGTCAGGGAAAGGGCGGCAAGAATCTCACAGGTAGCAGCAGGTCCGCGTCCCAAACGAGCATCTCGCCACCGCAGTCGACTGAGGCGGTGCGTAGGCCAGACGGCATGCTGCTGAACGCGTCCGAGCCTACAGATGCGGCCCGCCACGCCTTCATTCCGCCCTCACCCAGCCTGGAACCACGAGGGACTCCGAGCGAACGCCGGAAGCGGCGGCGGATCCCTCAGAGCCCCCCACCCTCTCGGGCGGCAGCGCGCGCGCGATACAGAAGTCTCTCCCTCCCTCCCCTCTTCTAGTGAAACGGATTCTTCCGGTCGGCCCTGCGGCGCTCCAGAGATTCTTTTATGGGCTCACGTTAGAAAAGCAGCGATAGTGAACCGCGACGGGGGCTTGTTGCCCGGACACACTGCTATGGCTCAACTACCTAAATATTGGAAGATCTAGGCAGGTTTTTGTAACGAAAATAGGTTAAAAAGTGAAGCATCTATTTGGGTGCTACGCCCTAGATGGGAAATACAGTGGGGGGAGTGCAAATACAGTAAATGTAAATACAGTCTGTATTTGGCCTTCGTACAAATGAGAAGGTGCAACCTCAGGTTTGGTTGTTTTTTCGTTTTGGGTGCTGTGTGTTGTTTATTGTGCGGTGGCATACATCAATTTATCGCGCGTCCGGGTGATCAGTCAAAGCGGAGTGTCCCGTTGTGTCATGCGAGCCTTTCGGCAAGCCAGTGCGCCATCGCGCGCACGGGGCCGCGGGGCGGGGCGGGGGGCGGGGGGGGGGGGGGGGAGGTCGCCTCGACAGCAAAAAATTACGTCGCCTTTTCCTCGGGTTTTGAGTCTAATATTTCTTGTGGACGGCCCTTCCCCCCGAAGCCATCGTGTAAAACCGCTGTGGAGAAGCACCTGTTTAGGTGCTTCGCCCCGGCAGTAAGGAGTAACGGCAGCGGCGGTTTTGGCAATGGAGAGGAGGAGAGAGGAGGAAGAGTGGGTCAGATGTGTCCGCTGCCTTCTGTCGATCTCCCCCATCGGCGGGACCGCAGAGATCGTCGGCGTCTCGATCGACGAGTAGAAGAACCATTTGAACTGAGGGTGAAACCGCCGTTCCGTCGCAGACGTTTCATCGGCCTCTGCCGCCCCCCCGCCCCCCCCCTCCCCCTCTGTACTTTACTTAACTTTTTATTCTCGTGGCTGTCCCTCTCCTGAACGGGAGAGAGGAGAGAGAGGCACCACACAGCAGCAGCGGCGGGAGGGAAATTCGCTGAAGAAGTGCCCCCCCAACAAATAGAAGGAAGGCGTGGGAGGGAGAAGAGTGAAGAGGGGAAGGAAAGAGGGGGAGGGAGGAGGAGGTGGTGGGAGAGAGGGAGAGAGAGCGAGAGAGAGAGAGAGGGAGAGAGAGGGGGAGAGAGGGAGGGGGAGAAAGGAAAGAGAGAGAAGGGGGGGGATATGGAGAGGAAGAGAGACGAGAGAAAGACACCGAGAGAAAATAGGTAGAGAGAGAGAAAATGAGTGGAGGGGGAGGGGGGGGGAGGGAGAGAGAGAGAGGAAGAGAAAATAGCCGTAGAGGAAGCGCGACACAGATGGAGAGAGGAGAAACAGAGAGAAGGACAGAAGACAAGCGGGGGGAAAATCGGAGGGAAAGAGAGAGAGAGAGAGAGAGAGAGAGAGAGAGAGAGAGAGAGAGAGAGAGAGAGAGAGAGAGAGAGAGAGAGAGAGAGAGAGAGAGAGAGAGAGAGAGAGAGAGAGAGAGAGAGAGAGAGAGAGAGAGAGAGAGAGAGAGAGAGAGAGAGAGAGAGAGAGAGAGAGAGAGAGAGAGAGAGAGAGAGAGAGAGAGGAGAGAGAGAGAGAGAGAGAGAGAGAGAGAGAGGCCAGCGGGAGCAGTGGCCAAGGCTCGCCTGCCTGGGCGTGCGGGAGGCGATGATCTACCCCTCCGACGCGTGGACCGCCAAGCGCGTCGCGCCCGTCGGCGGGGGTGGCGACCACTCCCTCGCGCTTCGCGTTCTCGACGAGACAGGAGATCTCTCTGCGATAGAGCAGGGGCGACTGGAGGAGGGGCTCGGTCCACTGGCTCTCTCGCCAAAGTCACCAGGCAGAGTGAGGTGGCAGAATGCCGGCCAACGCGTCGCGCCCGTCGCGATGGAGGTCAAAGGTGCTGAGGGGGAAACGAAGACGCTGACGCAAATCACCAGCACGATGAGAGCCAAGAGGCACCGCACACAGGGCCACTTCCTACGGAAGGCGGTGCCGAGGCGCAATTTGTCGGGCACGAAGACCTCAGCTAGGCCCACGCGCTGGGCAGACGTGCTGAGCGCAGCCAAGAAGAGCCCCGACCACAGTGAGTGGAACGACTTGCTGGCGGGCGTCGGCTTTGGCGACACAATGCAGCGGCTGTCTTCCTACTACCAGAACAACGCCATTCTGGCGGGCCTTCTCGCGTCCATCCTGTTCAGCACAATGGCGGAGGCAAAGCTCTTTGACCTGGAGCGCGGTACACTCTCGTGTCCTGTATCAGGCACCCAGCCGTGCATGCTGACACGCTCACCCTACGAGCCGCAACAGCTACAGGTGTCACACCATGTCTTCTAGTAAGCCTTCACCCCGCCGTTTGCCCCGCTTGCTTGAGGGTGTAACGCGTTTCGCGGCGGCCGCATCACGGCCGCGAATCGTTTCCTCACAGCCGCGAATCGTCTCACAGCGCGCAGCGCTGACTCGTGTACTTCCTTAACCCAACTTTTCCTCGCAGCTTAACTGGATATTGCGGTTTGATAGACCTGATGTGCATCATCATCGTGTGTGTTGTTGCAGACAACGGCCTGAAGACTGTCTCAACTGAGGAGGAGCTCAAGGCCTTCATGTCCGTCTTCTCCTTCGTGCAAGTATGGTTGGCCCCGGCGCTGTACACTTCGGTCGTCTTCCTTGGCTTTCACTTCGCCTCACTCATTCTCGTGCACATGTACTTTTCGATCGAGTCTATGATCGCCTCGGGCGCGTCTGTGTTTGTGACCTTCGTGATTCTCTTCATGTCCAGAAAGGCCAGCATTTTCTCTCAGCAGCAAAAGGTGATCAAGTCGGAGAAGGAGCGGCTGGCACAGCTCGCCAGTGCGCCGCCGAAGTCTAAGCCAAAGAAAATCTTCACCAAGCTAAAACAGGCCACGACACAACTGCGAAGAGGCGAGCTACCCATGGATGACGCGAGCGAGGTATGAGTAGTGTGTCTTTGAGCCGGGCACTTAGGAAGGGGGGGGGGGGTCTCATGTCGATTGTGTGTCCGGTATAAATCGCCCATGCTGGCTTGGGCACGGACCTGCGTTTCTCAATACTTCACATTCACGTTTTTTCACACTCTTTCACGTTCGTGATTGCGTTGTCGCTAGCTAGAGCTAATATGTGGCAAGGTTTGGATCTATTATTTCTTTGCACGTCTTTGCGTCCGTTTTGTTTCACTCTTTTGCACCTTCAGGAACACAAGCAGGCTCGATTCTGTCATCCATTCGCCATTCGGCTAGGGCAGTCCTGGCGGCAGGCATGGACAGACAAAGACAAGATGCAAGAAGGTGCAACTCGAGGCTCCCGCTATTTTTTGTCACACCCCTCTCGTCTAATTTGGTAAATAGTTTTAATTGACCCTAACTTGGACAATCACCTGACGCCACTTAAGTTTATACTTAGTTCGCCCATAGCCATAGGGGGGGGGGGAGCCTGTCGCATTCATCCTAGATGATGCGATTTCCAGGCTTTTGTTTCCAGGTCCTTGGCCGTGCGGCCACACGGTGAAGCTCAGGTACATCTAGGTTGGTAGGGTTCGTCCCTAGCGACCTAGAATTCGAGTTCTCGTTTCGTTCCTTCTAGCCTGTCTGTCAGGTCTACATTCCAGGTTTCCTCCTTTCGGGTAATCTTGACCCAAAGGAGCCAGGTCGCCTGTTGCTCGCTGCGCGCTTGTCTCAGGCTCTCAGGTTACCTTGTGAAGGCTTGTTTAGCTTCTTGCAAGGCTTGTTCTTTCTCGTTGAGTTCCGGTTCTTTCTGGGGACTTGCTAACTTTCGTTGTCGTCCAGGCCTGTTCTTCATAGGTTCTGCTTAGCCTGGTTAGGATTTCGTTGTCTTCTCGCGTTTGGCGTTCGCGTTGGCGTTCGGAAATTTCCTCTCACATTCCTTAGGTCCGCTACCAATGGCTTGTAGGTCCTTGCTTCTTTCTTCTCGGTCAAGGTTTTGGCGAGCGAGTCGGTTGCTCTATCTATCCGCTCGAGATTTGAGGTTTAATTTGCCATCTCCCCTTGGAGATCAGTGTAGGTTCGCTTCCTAGGTGAGGGAATCTTTCCCCTTGATGCAAGTTACATGCAAGCCCGTGGCCCCTTTGGTGTTTCTTCCCCTTGGTTGCTACTCAGGGTTGTTCGTTAGAAGCGTCTAGAAGGTTCACGCTCAACGGCAAGATTTCTTCCGTCGTGAAGATATCTCGTTGCGATCTGTATCCAAAGTGATCGCCGTGGTCGCGCGACATGACGCTCCCCTTCGGACTCTCCGCTACGTGGGAAGTTACAACGGAGACACGCTCCGGCCGTCGCTGCGGAGTCTCTCTCTCTCTCTCGCTCTCTCTCTCCGTCTCTCGCGACGTGTTTGAGTTATCGGTGATTTGGGGTCGCGGTTGCTTGATAATTTGCTTGGTTTGGGTGAATGATTCCGGTGTGTTCGTGAGTCGGTGTATCCTGGTGTTCTCAGCTTCGTTGTCCGTCGTTGTTCGCTGCGTCGCTGCACTCAAGCAGTCTAGGCTCCCTCCCTGAGGAAA
Organism: Isochrysis galbana; assembly: GCA_018136815.1. Lineage (NCBI taxonomy): Eukaryota > Haptophyta > Isochrysidales > Isochrysidaceae > Isochrysis > Isochrysis galbana. The sequence goes on along the minus strand of CM030943.1, from coordinate 422,355 downwards.
GAGTTCTTTGTTCTTTGTAGGTCTAACAATCTCTTACTATCCATCACTCTAGGGCCGCTAGGAGCGCCTCGCCGCCCCACAGCCCTTCGCCCTTCGTTCGCCGTTCGTTCCCCGTCCAGACACCCAAATGGGGTTGCCCGACCCAGTCCAGAATTTCATTCACCCGACTCCCGGCGGGGAGGAGGGCCAAAGCGCCGCGCTAGCCGCCGGTGCCGCTCGCGACGGAGTGGCTCAGAGCCCTCCGGTAGCGCTCGACTCGACAGAGCCGCTTGATTGATGGTGGGGGCGGGGGGAAGGGCCGGCGGGGGGAGTGGGGGTGTAGTAGCGAAAGTACGCTACTTGTAGGTAGTGGTTCCATTCGCCGCGAGTGCCGTAAGAACAATTGAAGATTTTCTTCAAACGGTAGGTCGATATAGCGTATCGTCGATCAGCGTAGGCGTACATACAATACACAATACACGAGTACAAGTGAGCGCAACTCCAGAAGTTCGAAGTTCGCCGCGAAATATTGTCGAAATTTGGGTATTGGTATTGACTCGTTGACTCGGGGTTTGTTAGACTCGGAAACTCGGGGACTCGCTGGGGAAAGCCGAGGGACTCGACGAAGTTGTTGCAAAAACACTCACGAAAAGGCCCAGAAACCGACGACCTTGGGCTCAGAAAAAAGCAGAAAAGTAACGTAAACAATCCGGAATCATACGATGAACAAACCCCTCCCGCGCGACGTGTTTGGGTTATCGGTGATTTGGGGGCGCAGTTGCTTGCATGATAATTTGCTTGGTTTGGGTGAATGATTCCGGTGTGTTCGTGAGTCGGTGTATCCTGTTGTGCTCTCAGGTTCGTTGTCCGTCGTTGTTCGCTGCGTCGCTGCACTCAAGCAGTCTAGGCTCCCTCCCTGAGGGAAGAGTTCTTTGTAGGTCTGACCGTCTCTTACAACCCAACACACTAGGGCCGCTAGGAGCGCCTCACCGCCCCACAGCCCTTCGTTCGCCGTTCGTTCCCAGTCCACACACCCAAATGGGGATGCCCGACCCCATCCAGAATTTCATTCACCTGACTCCCGGCGGGGAGGAGGGCCAAAGCGCCGCGCAAACCGCCGGTGCAGCTCGCGACGGAGTGGCTCAGAGCCCTCCGGTAGTGCTCGACTCGACACGTTCCCAGGCTACAGACACCCAAATGGGGATGCCCGACCCCATCCAGAATTTCATTCACCCGACTCCCGGCGGGGAGGAGGGCCAAAGCGCCGCGCTAATCGCCGATGCCGCTCGCGACGGAGTGGCTCAGAGCCCTCCGCTAGCGCTCGACTCGACAAATTGGTGCCTGAGAGGGGGGACGCGAGGCGCCCCCCCATGCTGAAATAAGTATAAATTTAGTTGTTGCGGAAAGGGGAGAGAGGTGGAGGTGGGGGCGAGGGTGATGTCGAGCAGGAATCCGGTTTAGGAGAGAGTAAGTAGTAGCGTAGCGGGCATCTTCAAGAATGTGTTTTTACACCCTTAAAGGTTCAAATAGTGCTTGACCGCCCTAATGCGAGCACGAGAAGCGTAGAGACGCGCCCATAACTAGCAAGCGATCACATCATTATTGCATGAGCAACAGCCTATCCGTCCGAGGCCAGCCAAGTCATCATCGCAAAGACCGCATAAGAACGTGTTGTTGTTGCTCGGATGTGCATGCGCCGTGCTCCTTTGCCACATTCCTTCGACAGAAGTATGAGGTGGCACTAATCAATCGCGCTGGCTGTGATCGTATTGCTGATGCGAGCCACAAAGCGCAACCCCTTCGTATTAAAGCTACTGGGCGACCTGGCGCGACTAACCAAGAGCGCATCGAGCGAGAGTGCCATAGCGGCCATCGCAACCCCCCATCGTGCCGCACTCACGTCATCTGCAGAAAACTTGCGCATGGCAATGCGGTCGACTATGTCAAGCACACCGAAGACGTCCTCACGCCCGGCCTCGCCTTTGCCTCTGCCGAGCCGTGGCAGGAGCGAAGGAATTGGAAGTAATAGAACAGAGCGCGACCGATATAGACCCAAGCGCGCAAGCTGGGGGTTCCGTGGTTGGATGGTCGGGTCATCAGTGAGGTCGAGCGCGACGCGATAGTGCATCGGATAGGCGTGTGCGCCCCAGTTGAGGATCGCTGAGGCGGTAGCCGGGTCGGACGCGTACTCGAGCTCGAGTTCGTCTTGGTGCCCAGCCTCGGCGAGAGTTTGCTCCAAGACGGATTCATGCGACCTCGCCCCGACGGGAGACTGCGGCGGCGATGGAAGGCTTGTTCTACGGCATAACACGCCCAAAGCGCGGCATTTGACCACTGAAAAGAGCAAGGTGCCAAGATCTGGAAGCGCGAGCCGTCGCTGCGCCGTGAGCGCAACTAGCCATTGCGTTTGCTTGAACCAGATCGCCAGGGAAGCAGTATTCTTCTCGATGGCGAGTGCTAGCCAAAGAGACGCGGCCGCAGTGCGCGCTAAGCGCATGGCGGCGACCGCGGCAGCGATCGAAAAACTAGTTTGCGCTGTGGAGCGGGGATCTGCGATGGCAGCTATTCCGACGAAAGTTCCATCGCTAGCGATGAGCGGCAACAGCAAAATGCAGCGTAGGCAAGGGCCAACGTAACGGTACTCTCGTGAGGAAATTAGCCGCGAATCATAGGCATCGAACTGGAGGGGCTCAGCGGCATTTTCGCGAGCGCATTTAGCAGCTAAAGCCAGTATGCCTTGGTCCCACAGAGGCACCGAGACCCTCCGCGCAGGCAAGAGCTCTAACATGCTGCCGTCTACGGCCCAGATAGAGACCCGCTCAGCGCATGCGGCTTCCGCAAGGGCCCGGGCCATGCCTTGGGTCAAACTTGGCAACCCAAGCACGCCGTTGAACAAAGCGAGCTGACGCGCCGGAGCGATCCGGTGCTCAAGCTGATGCGCCGATAGGAGCTTTGTCGCGCCAATGCGTGCAAGTCTGTCGAGCGCGTCTCGGTCTTCATTGTACCAACCATCCGCCACTTTGGCCGACAAGACCGTCGCGATGTCGAGCGGTCCAGTACCAGCCACTTGCATCTCGTCATCGGCTTGCACGTCGGGGGCCCAGGAAGACAGCCCTAGACCGGTCACTGGCATGCATATCTCGAGCACACCGATGGGTGCCGCCACCTCCGCAGTCGCTGTCCATAGCCCAGTGCTCGTGAAGGCATCCCTCTCTATGCTTGTACCGCTTTGATTCGCAGCAACCTGATTAGGCAGTAGTCGGGCCAACGTTTGCGGAATGAGAGGCGCTGCCATTTTGAGACGAGGGACTAAGGTCGGATTCTTCTCGTACACAACTTTCCCAGTGCGCGCTGCAGCCGATGCCGCATTATGGGCCGGTCGGCCGTCACCGAGCTCGAGCTCCCTCCCGGCGAGCAGTCCCATCTCCCCCGACGAGCGATTGAGTAACCATACCGCAGCAGCCGGAGTGCGAAACACATCGGAGGCGGAGCACCGGAGCGTCTCTGCGATCCGGCGATCATCGAGATCGCATCCCGCTTCGAGACTGGCGGCGATGACACGCCGCAGCACCCTGCATTTGCGGACCGTCTGCTCGAGCAGCGAGGAGTGCGTGATGGCCGCGGCGAATCCCGACGCAGCTTGCCTTACGTGCAGTTCAACCTGCGCTGAGAAGCTATACTGCCCATGGGCGTCGTCGAGTTCCACCACGGCGGAAGGCGCCACCACACCGCCCGAAGAGTGTGCAGGCGTCGGCTTGCAATTCGACATTGCTCTTCCTGCAGGAGTGGGCGCAATCGAAGAAAGTGGGATAACGGGGAATGTCAGCCTGCTGGTTGTGTCATCCGCCTGATTGATTGTGCTGCAGTTGGCCATAACATAGGCTGCTGGAGAGCCAGAGTTTAAGACTTCATGGCCTGTCTGCACAGCAGCTAGAATGCCAGCATGACGCCATCGCTGATGTGCCGGTGTCGATTTGGCTGACGGCTGCGAAGGCACGCTGCTCACGTTGTAGCGTTGCAGCACTTGACGGGCGTCGTCTCGAACAAAGACGGAGAGCGAGCCTGCATAGTTGAGGGTGAGTTGTTGGCATTTGATGCTGGACTTGGAGCCCGCTGCGCGTGCAGTCTAGAGTTTGTGTGTGATCAAGGGCTGTTGAGTGCGAAGGACCCGCGCAGCATGGCAGTACGGACTCACTGCACCTGCGTCGGAGAAGGAGGACCCTGCAGCTTGACGGACGGCGGTGCCGAGAGAGGTGATGACTTTACGCATATCGAGAGACGTGCTATTGGCCAAGCGGTCAATGAGCGCCGAATGCCGCGCCCGCAGCCGCTGCAGTCTCCGCCACTGCACTGCCATATGCCGACACAATTCCCAGCAGGCGGCGCGCATCCGTGTGGGCACGCGCTCATCGTCCATCTCCAGCGTCTGCTTGGGCACCTCCACCAAGCACACACTGAGTGGGTAGGTGAGCGCCGAGTCATTGGATCCATATCCGCTGGACCCAGCTGTGGCCGTCGCGCGCGGCTCGCGGGGAAGCGGGACAATGAGGACGGCGTGCGCGCCACTCGAAGCCGCCGCATCAGCCAATGTGCTCACTTGCTCGACTCCAGCTGCACTGCCGTCCACTCGTGCCTCCTCCGAAAGGGCCGTGTGTTTTGCGGTGACAGCGAGTGCCGTTCGCAGTGTTGCTTGCTTAGCTGCTGCCAGGGCGGCAAGTGGCGCCATATTTCCAGGCACGCGAAACTTCCATATAGGCACATCAACCGGTGCACCGAGGCGCCCGGGCCTGGCCGCCACCGAGCCCGCCATCCACACAAATGCCTTCCGTCGGGCGTCAAACGTTAGGATGGCCATGCGTCGTGTGCCAAGCAGCTCGGCTGCCTCGGCCGCATACAGCGCCACCAAGCTCGATGCATCGCTTTGCCAATTCACGTGTGGCGCCAACCGAAGCGCTGTCTCGCGCACCAAACGGAGCAGCTCGTCAGCCTGTTCGTCCACCTCCCAGCATGCAGACGACTCTGCGAGCGCATCCCCGGGAGCGGATGTGAAAATGTCACTCCGTGTGAGCGAGCGTCCCGCCATCACACCGTTCGCGTCCCCAACCGCGCGCTCGAGTTCGGCGCCTGCCTCCCTTTCAGCCAGCCGCGCGGCGGGCGGCGAGAGCGATGGCTTGCGGCGAGCGGCGGGCTTCTTCGCAAACGGCGAGACGTACGGCCACTCGTGGCGCGAGAGCGCACCGTTGGGCGGCGGCTTGCGACGGGCCCAGGCGGTGGCGTGTGCATCGAAGCCAAGGCTCGTCTCCATTGCGCGCTGCGCCGCCTTCACATCGCGTAGGAAGTCTTGCTGCATCGCGCCCAGCCCGTCTAACACACTCTCTTCTAGACGGTCCCTCTCGCTTTGCTCTGCTGTCGACTTTTTACTCCTCTTGCCTCTTGCTCCGCCACTCACTCAATCTCCCTCTCTGCCTCTGTCGGTCTCTGACCCCCTCTTCCTACCTCTACCTCCCCTGCACGCTCCGCCTTCCCCCCCCCCCCTCCCCCTCCCACCTCTCTCCCCCCCTCTCTCCTCTGCGCGGCGGAGCTGTCGGCACCCGGCGAGAAAAAGGAAACGGATCGAGACCGACAGACAAATTTGCGCGGCCGCTCCTTAAACTTTGATACCTAAAGTTTTATACTCGTAGTATCTGCTATCAGGGATACATGAGGGAGGGGAGAGAGAGAGAGAGAGAGAGAGAGAGAGTCTTGGCCTCGTCGGAGGCAGCCACGGCATCGAGAGATGCGTTATGCCGCAGTGCTCTCTCTCTCTCTGGCGCTTGTGTGCAGTAGTGTGGCAGCGCGACCCCTTCTTCGCACCCCTCGAATCTGCGCGAGCGTGCGCGCCCCTCCGCCCCCACCGCTCTCCTCTCTCTCTCCCGCCAGCACAGAGGCCTTGATGCTCGGTCAGCAGCGTGCGGCCGCTCTCTGCGGTGGGGGTGCTGCCACACTCGCAGCCAGCCTTCCTGGAGCGCCAGACTTCTGGCTGCCGGCCGCGCACGCGGAGCTGCTTCCGGCCGCTCCGCTGCTTACGCTTGGCGCGATGTTTGCGCTCGTGCTCGCCGGGTGGGCCGCCTTTGGCACCGAGATGCACCCGATCACTGCAAAGGCGCGCGGTCTCCCGCCGCCGCCTGGCTACGCCTTTCAGATACTCGGTCTCAGCGCCGTCGTTCTCTCGGCCGGCTCGATCGCACTCTCATGGTACCCGCTGCCGTTTGCCGCATGCTCTCCAGGCGGCAGTATTGCCCTCGAGCTGGTCCACTGCCTTGTGCCCATAGCCATGTGGCAAATGGACGTGTGGCTCATCCGCTTCCTCAACCCGCATGTGGAGTGGGAGGAGGGCGCAACCTCGCTGCCTACGAATTACATGGTCGAGCACGGCAACTCCCTCATTGGCGCGGCACTCGCCCTGCTCGGAGTCATCTGGTTCGAGGTGTATGTGCAGCAGATGCTGGCCGCACCGCTCACGCTCGCAGGCTGGCCGCTCCTTGCATCGGCAAGCCTGATTGCCCTCAACGCCGGATTGGTGCACAGCTCCCCTTCCGCTTGCGGTCCTTGTGCTATGTGCATCTGCGTGTCTAAATTAAGTGTGCGTGCATCGCCCCGTGCGGATATTAAGCGCGTGCGCACCCGTCCGTCACTGGACTGAGCACAAAGGGGCCTAACAGCATGGTCCATTTTCTTCCACACAGATCAATCACGCGCTAGCAAACGGGTTGCTCAACGGCATTGCATGTGCAGAGTTTTACTGGACAGTATCGCTGCTCTTCTCGCTCTCGGGCTCAGCGCTCCCGGTCGGCATCTACCACCACCTCATGTGCGCCACCTTGGCATACACGCTCGCCTAAGCCATCCCCATCCCCACCTCCACTGCGTCCGCGCTCGTATGAGCTCGTGCATCGAAACTTCGATTCGCACTGTCCACAGGTATTCGATGCCTGTGTTTGTGCGGTCGTACGACCGCGCTGTGGAGACCGACCCTTCTCCGCCGCTGCGTGCAGCACTGATTCATTCAACCGTGGCCGTTGCCAACCTTGTAGCCGTGGTTACGCTACAGCGCGTCATCCCCACTGCCATTGACTTGCAGCCGGCTATCTCGGCGGACCTCAGCTTTCCGCCTTCAACTCCAGCAAGCATCTTTGGCGCCCTTTGCTTCGGTCTCTTCATGGTTAATGTAGGGGTGATTGTATCCTCCGCCGTAAATGGTGGTGAGACGGTCGGCGCTGATTCCAAAGCCACGAGCTCCGCCAGCCAGGACACCTGAGGACCAAAGTGTAACTTGCACTCAACGTTTCTGCCCCACTAGCCACTAGCAAGCCGGCAGCTCCCCCCCCCCCTCTGTACCTCCCTGAATATAAGAATATGGCCGGCCGCTTATTTCGTGGTACTTGTGAGGGAAGGGGTGAAGCTGTGGCTTTGTTGCATGTGGAGACAGGAGGATTGGTGAATGTAACATGTGAGATACAGTCCTTCGGAAGCATGGGGCGCGGGCTACCAGGGGCGAAGGGAGCACGCGACGTAGGAGCTGAGGACGAGCGAGCGGCCTCGGTCGGCATGCGGTCACACAGGACGAGGACGGGGTGAGAGGCACACGAGAGGGGAGCACAGGAGCGCTCGAGCGGTGGCGCAGAGCGTGAGGCAAGGACACCTGGGCACACGAGATGACGCACGAGGGGGGGGAGGGGGGGACACGCGGGAAAGGAGAGGGATAAAATAGGGCCGGCAACTCAAACGTAAACACTCGGGGAGGAGATGGGGGGGAGGGAAAGAGGAGAGACGTGGCTCCGGGATGGCGACGGCAGGAGAGGGGGAAAGGGGACGCGAGGGGACGATCCTATCGGGAGCGGGCGAAAGCAGGCGTGATACAAGGAGGGAGGGGGAAGCCGGAGCGTGACGACGGAGAGGGAGTCGCGCGCGGAGACCTAATGGCGGGAAGAATACAGAGCGAGAGATGGCTACGACCCTCCTTACCCGCAACCCCCCCCCCGATGCGAGAGTCGATGCCCGGGCGGCGATCGCAGCGCAGAAGGTGGGGAAGGCCGAGAGAGGGGGAAACGAAACGAGGTGCTGGTCAGGTCGAGGCATGCGCCCTAGCGTTGGTGGCGTAGCGAACGCAGGCGTCGAGCTTGCACTTGGGCAGCCACTTGGTGAGGAAATCGGCAGCCATGTGCTCGGTGCCGACGTTACGCAGGGCGACTTCGCCGGCGGCGACAGCCGCTAGAGGAGCACGTGGCAGCGGCTCCCTAGATTGCCAAAAAGGTGTGGGCCATCAAAAGTCCCGGCGCACCACCCGTGTACGGGAAAAGCAAATATACGCCACACCCCATGGGGAGTCCTTGAGTGGGTGGCTGCCCGGCGGCGCTGGCGTTCTGAGCCTGAGTCAGGTTCTGCTTGTCAGCAGGGAACAGGACTTTGCCTGCTCCCTGCTTCTGTGGCTGCCTGGGAGGCGAGGGTGGCGGCGCCATCTCGACGTCGTTGTCAGGCGGTGCTGAGGCCTGCGAGCGCTTCGGCTCCGGCGGCTTGGGGCGGCCCCGTTGGGGCGTCGTGACGGCGGGGGGCTGGGAGAGGGGAGCGGTCGGCGCGCGCTCCATCGCTAAAACCTTCCCCCACTCCCTACCTAACCCTCGCCTCCCCCGCCCCCCTACCTCATCCAGCCCTCTGACTTGCCATCTGACGACTCATCCCGCGCATCAGGATTCGCAGCAAGGTGACCTGGGTGGGTCATCCTGCATCCTGTCGCGGTCGCTTCGGCGACAGCGGCGTGTCCATCATTGCTTCGTCCATCGCGGCGAGGGCAGCGGCAGCAAGGGCGGGAGGCGCTCCATGACCCTATCAGTTTACTGATACTTCGATAGCTAGCCTTGTAAAAGAAGAGAGCAAACAGAGGCAAAAGCGCTTGCACGCATCCGAACATGGCATCTTGAAACCGTCCGCATCGCAATGGAGCCCATCGGCGACTTTACAAAGAATCTGGGCTCCATCTCTCTCGCGTCTCTCTCTCGCGCCCTAGTGTCACAGGCCGTCGTCTAATGTGGTGTGCTTTCTAATGTGTTGCCACGAGCAGCTGCGAGGAGCGCGTCTCATGGTGTGGAAGGTGGCCGTTTACGCTATCGAGTAGAACAGGTGATCACGAGCAGCTACGAAGGACATGTCTCGCGGGATGACCTTTTCCTCTATTGAACGTCAACGAGGAGCGCAACGGGGGCCTTATGATCTATGGGAAGGCGACAAAAGCCTGCGGCAGAGCGACAACCGCTTTGGATCGCTCGCTTGCGATTCGTATTTCTCGGTCACCAACCCCTCGCCGACCGCATGGTGACGAAGGGCTACCGATGACGTTTGATCAATAGTCTCGGTGGGTGGGATGTGACCATTCGCGCTGCCGCAAATGATCCTCGCCGGCGCTGCCACCCCGACGGCGCACCACCTCCTCGCCGCCACCCCTGCCACCTCTGTCAAAGTTGCGCGTACCATCTGCAATCAAGAGTACAGGAAACCGGAGTGATTTCGTGGGCAGAAGTGCTTGACAAGAGGCGAAGTGCACCATCCACACGAATAGTGTAGATACCATCCACGAGAACAGTGTAGACAAGCTAGCCCTTACCGCCACGATGGCCGACATCTGGCTCCGCCGCATTCGCGGCACAAATGCAACAGATGCCGAGCAAAATGAAGAAGAGCAGCAAGCCGCCCAGCACATAGGCGCCCGAATAAGAGGGCGGCGTCCTGGGATGCGGCAGAACCCCACCTTCCGCGATACTCAAACGATACTCACATGTCAATTTGTTGCAAAACCTGCCATAAGAGCGATCGCCACAAAGGGTAGGTGGATCATTGAGCACAGTGGAATGCAAGGGCGAATGGCCCAGCCCAAACCAAATCTGGCCAACGCCAATGACGTCGCAAATTGTGACTGCAATGTGTTTGGGGCAGCATCGCGCAACCGCGCGGTGGGACATGCGGGCTCACTCCATATCGAGCTCGATGAATGCGGGTCCAAAGGCGCACGCATGCATGAGTGCGCGGCACTGCTTGCGCCTCATGTCCATCCGGACCTCAGAGCACTGCTCCGGGTGGTCACCCTGTGCGAGCGGCAGCCCCTTGCTGCTGTGCAGCGGTTCGAGATTCTGCTGCGGCGGCTCTCGGATGGCGCTCACCCACGCGGGGCAACGCAGCAAGTCGCAGTGGTCAGCGAGGCATGTCATCGCGCTGTTCGGCAGCGCGTCCACGTGCTTCCTATGCAGGTGCAAGTCGAGATACCGCTCTGAAGAGAAAGCCTTTGAGCAGAAAGAGCATTTCCAGTGCGATGATGAGAGACGCCGCTTGGCGGCTTCGTGGGCGGCGAGAGCGTCGTTGTTGGGGGCGAGGGCGCAGCTGGGCGGTAGCTCTCCGCCCCCGGCCTCACGCACCAGGGCTATCAACCGCGAGCTCACCAGAGCACGAGCCTCGCGGGAAGGGCCCCGAGGGCAAGGAGAGTCCTCTGCTCTGCCCATTGGCCCTGAATCCCACGAACCACCAAGCCTTCTCTGGGGGTTCACCTCTCTCCCCCCCCCCCCCTCTCTACCTCTCTCTCCCTCTCCCTCTCTCCCTCCCTCTCCCTCTCCCTCCCTCCCTCCCTCTCCCTCTGCCTCTCTCTCTCTCTCTCTCGCCCCTCTTCTCTCTCCCCCCCCCGACCCCGTTCTTCCCTTTCCCCCCCTCTCTCTCTCCGCTCTTCCCTCGCTGGGCCCGCGAGGTTCGTTCACACCCCATTCACTGCCGTGGCCCTTGTCCGGGAGTTTCTACGTTTTTACCTTCTAAGAGTTACACTCTCTCTTCACGTCCCCACGCCCCCACAGAGTGGTCCATACTGATACTATCCTTGTCCTCTGTACGCTGTCTGAGTGAGTTCTATAGTATATGTACATAGGTATGGTGACGTCCGTAGTCCGGGAGCTCGTGTGTGTCTCGTATGCTCTCGCCGTATCTCGTACCTCGTACTCGTACCACCGCCGACACTGACACTTCCGGGCAGGATATGGGATATGGGACAAGATGCCGCGCTAGCCGCCGGTGCCGCTCACGACGGACGACGGAGTAGGAGTGGCCCACCCAACGCTTGCCAACGCCCCCCGGCAACACTCGACTCGTCAGCCTACCACTACCACCTCAAGTAACTTTTGCCAGTAGCTAGTAGCCAGTAGCCTCTTCCAAGAGTCAAGCAGTCAACATCAGTCAAGCGCACCTTTCTTTGTCTTTGTTCTTCGTTCTTCGGGCGACAGTGGACAGTGGGCGATCGGCCGTCGCCAGGCAAAAGCTCCGCGTTTCTAAGCTATGAGATGGTATTAAAACAGTGTTTGTGCACATAAGTGCTCATAGCGTCTATCATAGTGTGGATCGGCTGGTGCGCCCCGCATTCACGATCACATATACTATATATTCCTACTATATATTATATGCACTATCACTAGGCCTTGGCAGGTGGAAAATCGTAGTTAGAGTTCACAACAGCGGTGTGAGTGACGCGGGCTATGGGCTATCATGGCCGCGCTACCACCACCGCATCCATGAATGGGAGTTGACGAGGGCAACCATCGGGTATGCTAGAGCATCGTGACGAGACACTTAATTCGTATTGTCGCACCAACAGGCAACCGCCCGGCCATTGGGTGAACCGCAAATGAACCGCCACAATCACGCCAACAACGAAACCTCACAACTGGAGATCATAACCTGGTGCTCTTGCCCAAGCTTGGATTCGGCGCCACACTCGGACGTGCGGTCATCTACCACTGCGGGATCTGATCCTACAGTTTTTCCCAAGCCACCACCCACACCGGGTGCAGTATGGAGCAATGGAACCAGTGCCGGGAGGGCAGAGCAACTCAATGTTCGAGAGGAGCGATCGCAGTCATCAATGGATGACGGGCGCTGTGAGGACGGAGAGCTTGGCACAAATCGTCGAAGCCCCGCACCGCTTGATGAGCGCATCGCGCTAGCGATGGGATCGTGGTACATCGCATACACACGTGCGCCATGACGCGACATCAGAATGCCGGCCGATGACGACTGCCTCAGGCCCTTACGTGGCGGGAGATCAATCTCAACATCCGGTCGCTCGAGAGCGCCGTGCGGCAGAGGTGAGGCTGCTGCGTCTCGAATCCCATGCGCCGGGTCCCATCTAGCGATGCGTTTTGGCGGCGACTGGCGGTGCAATGTGCTCTGCTGAATTGCAAGTGAAGGCAACGAAGCTGAGCTCCTCATGCTCCTGCCCATTGGAGTAGCAGGCAACCGCGACCGCTCTCGCCTCGACGCTTCGATCAGTTGCAAGCGGTGCATCGGTGCCGGACCATCTGCGCGAGCAACCATCTCATTGATCCTCCGCCGCCTCTGCTCGCCAAGTTCGAATATGCGCGTGTAGCAGATGTCAGAGCGAAGCGTCTCGCGTGGCGCGACGGTCCGAGTCGGCCTTGGTCGATCCGGTGCGCCTCGCTCAACGGGCCGCGCGCATCGCTCTTGAATGTCCAATATGATCTGTGATTTCTGCACTTCCCACTCATATTGTGCTCGCAGCTGCGATAAGAGCTCTGTGTCGTCGACAAACTTGGTCGTCGAACGGCGGAATTCCTCGTGCGCCTTCTCGCTAAGGCGGAAGCGGCCTCGCGGGAGCAGAAGCAGCTCACACGGCGAGGAAGTCACGACTGACGAGCAGCGCAGTGGGCGCTCCTGCCACGTCACGTGTCCCAGATTGCCTCCGGCGTCCATCTCAGCCTTGGCCTTGCCCGTATCAGGGCTCGTATCGTCCTCGTCGGCACCATCAATGGGAAATCCCTCGTTGATCACTTCATAATCGCCAAAGATTTGCGTTTCGCCCAATTCGGACACCTCGAGCACAGTCTCGCGCGGGCCATTCAGCTTCACATCACGATTTGACACGCCAGAGAGGAAGTCGAGCATCTTAGCCTCGCGTGCCGATAGCGTGAGCCGTCGCAGCACCCGGCAGCGCCCGCGCACAATAATGTAGATGCCATCGGCGGGGGCTCCCTGCTTCATGACAACCGTGCCCTCTGGCACATGCAGTCGCTGCATGATGTTGGCCAGTGGCCGTAACTCGCGCTCCGGCAGTCGGCCAAAACAAGTCACGCGCCTCAGAGTCCTCAGCCGCTCGCGCGTCTCCACCAGCAGTGCGTGCGCCTCAGGATCGCCAGTCTAGCAGGGGGGGCGGGGGGGCGTGGCTCAACGGATAGATGTAGGCGAGGACACAGTGGCGCGCGTTCGCCTGGGCGGCGTGCGCACCAAAGAAATTGTTAGGAGGATGGTTGGTGAGGCTGTTGCAATGATGGTCGCGCAACGTCGCCCATCGCCCTGCATGTCCCTGAGGCCAAACGCGTCGCCCTCGCCGAACTCCTGCAGCTTGACCTCATGCGCGGCCAGCTCGGCCAGCTGTGAGCGCCACGTTAGTTGTGGCGAGGCGCAATCGGCCGGCTCAATGCTCTCTGGTGACATTGGCACATGCGTCGCGCATGCACCCTGAGCGACAATGTAGAAAGCGTCCGCCTGCTCCCCTTGCTCGACAATGACATCCCCCACCTGCGCTTGAGCATAGCCCATCACCCGGCACATATCGTGGTGCTCCTTGTGCCCAAGCGTATTGCCGCCGTCGTGAATGCCAGTCGTGCCACCAAAGACTGCGTACCTCACAGTCAGCGCATGGATCCGCTCGATGTCCTCTCTGCTCCGGTGCGATGGTGGAGTCTCCAGAAGAGAGAGGAGCCTCCTGAGCGCTTGTCCACGCCTGAAGAGCTCGGAGCTCCGCCGACGGCGCAGCGCGCGCTCGTCGGTCTCACTCGAGCATTCCATCGGGGCTCGGGGCATGGCCAGAGAGGGAGAGGGAGGGAGAGCGAGAGAGGGGGGGAGAGAGAGAGAGAGAGAAAGAGAGTTGGGTGAAAGGAGAGAGAGAGAAGGAAACAAGCCGCAGGAGAGAGGAAGGCAAAGAGAGGAGAGGGAGAAAAACAGGAGGGCTGTTCGTTCCCTTCGCGTAGACTGAGCCTTAGACGTTGGGGGAGGGGGGAGGGGGGGGGGGGGCTCTCTTTCTCTTCTCTCTCTCCCTCCCTATCTCTCTCCCTCCCTCCATCTCTCTCTCTCTCCCTCACTCTCTCTCTCTCTCTCTCCCTCTCTCTCTCTCTCTCTTTCCCTCACTCTCTCTCTCTCTCTCTCTCTCTCTCTCTCTCTCTCTCTCTCTCTCTCTCCCCCCCTCTCTCCCCTCTCTCCCCTCGCCCAGAGGGACAGAGTAGAGAGAGGACTGTAACCGACGAGGAGAGAAGAAGAGGGAGGCCGCCCGCAGCGCATTGAGCAAAGGAGACGCCGCCGCGGCGGATCGGTCCCCCCCCGCCAATATACTGAGATGAGCCCTCTATCTATATCTTCCCTCCTTCTCCCGCTCCCCATCTCCTCTCTCTGCTCAGGGGCACGAGAGGAAGAAGAATGCCCTCTCTTCCTCCCTTCTCCCTCCTCCCCCTCACCATCCTCTCTCTCTCTGCTCAGGGGCTTTTTCTCACCCCACGCCGCGGAGATCTTCTCTCATACGATCCATCTCCTGGTTGCGACTTCCTCTCTGTATAGGGAAGTACTTCTACAGGAATCCCACGGGAGCTCGACGGCAGCCGCTCCCGCACAGGATACAAGATTCGAAAGTAAAGAAAGGACGGCTGGGGACGGCGATGGCGGTGGGGGTGAATTGGGAGTTCTTCCCTCGGAGCAAAGAGGGCGGAGGGGGGAGGGAGGGAGAGAGAGGGGGGGGGGGGGAAGATAGGGAGTTCTTCCCTTGGAGCAAAGAGAGCGGAGGGGGGGAGAGAGAGTGAGAGAGAGGGAGGGAGAGAGAGGGAGAGAGAAAGAAAGAGAGGGAGGGAGGGGGAGAGAGAGTGAGAGAGAGGGAGGGAGAGAGAGAGAGAGAGCGGAGGGGGGGGACGTTCCACGCGGCGGAGAGAGGCGCGCTCGCAGGGGGTGGGCAGAGGGGGGGAGGGGGAGTTTTCTTGTAAATAAGGGCGCTGGCTAGAAGTCTCCCCGATCGCGTGGCCTCATCTCTGGTCAAATCCGTGCTACGAGGTCAGCGATGGCGGCGCGCGGCTGGCGCCAGCTGGGGGGGGGGAGGAGCTAGCTCGGCACGGGGACGGGGCAGGGCGAACGGTGGTGCGGGTGGCGGCAGGTGGTTCACTCGCCTGACTTGCTTCTCAGACGAGCGCCCCACATCCTCGCTCCGCAGGCAATGACTGTCAAGCGCCGCTGCCACGGACGCAACAAGAAGGGTCGCGGCCACGTCAACCGTGTGCGCTGCGTCTCGACGGGCAAGGCCATCCCGAAGGACAAGGCGATCAAGCGCTTCATTGTGCGCAACATCGTTGAGGCCTCCGCCCTTCGTGACATCCGTGAGGCCTCGTGCATCGAGGGCTACCAGCTGCCAAAGATCTACATCAAGCAGTTCTACTCGATTGAGGCAGCCATTCACCAGCGCATTGTGCGTGTGCGCTCGCGCGAGCTCCGTCGCTCGCGCGAGCCTCCGCAGCGCAACCGCCCGGCCTTCCAGCCTCGCGAGCAGGCTGCGGGTGCGGGTGGCCCACCGAAGACACCTGCTGTGCCTATCGGCGCCTAAATGGCGCACTCAAAGGCCGGGTGGCGCACCCGATCCGTGGCGCATGTGGACAACCCTCGCAGGAGAAGTGGCGCGAAGTGGCGCGCTGCGGCTTACTCGTTTGGGGTAGGGAATCGCGGTGGGGAGGCGCGCCAACACGCCCGCAGGCGGTGAGATGCGTGCGTGGAGCACTCCGCTGAGATGCTGGCCCCCGGGTTGAAGGGCTAGCAGAGTGTTGAGGGCTCGCTGGCGCGACGCTGCCTCTCTCTGCAGGAAGCGGTCGGTCTTTCAATTCCATGCTTGTTCGCAGCGTGGCCATCGCTCTTAAAAATCACACTGACCACTAAAGCAGTCTTTTGCTTGGAGGCCTCTCTTCCGAGTCCTCAGCGAACAACACGTGATGACTAAGTAATTGTTTCGTCTTTGAAGCTTTTTGCTACTGTGGACTGTGGTCGAGCAGCGGTAAGAGAATGACTGGTGTAGTAAGGGAATGTCGCGTTCAGGGCGAGAACCGCCCTCAAGGTTTTGACACGTGCTAACACCACGCAATCATAGCTTTCCTATCCGCCCATGCCCATGCACTACCACTGGCCACTAGTGAGGCGGTAGCTTCCCCCTCCCCCCCCAAGCGGGCCATGGTGGCAAAAGGGCAGGTGGTCGCTGCTACCCCTGTAACCGGCAAAGTTGAGGGGCAAAGCTGCTTAGATACCAAAATGGTATTTTAAAATAGGCAGGGGCAACGCGAGCGTGAAAAGCTAAGAAAAAAAAAGGGAAAGGGAATCTCGAACCTCAAGTTGCACCTTCTTGGCTGCTAGACAATAGTGAGCGTGTGTGGCGAGAATATAGAATATTAAAAAAATAAAGTCTTCGTTCACTGGTACCTCTGACACGCATCTTATATGTACTGGCACGCGTGCGTTCATCTCTGCGCCACCGGATTGGTGCGTGGCGCTTAGGTGATAGCTTAGCTTGATTGCGGCTACAGCCGGCGTACTGCCCAACCTCACGCCGCACTTGTATACATCATACCACACACTCGCATAGAAACACAGAACCACAAGAAATGACACGAATACACGTAGTTGAGAGTTGGGTTACCATCGTCCTGTCATCACAAGGCGTGAAGTTGTCGGGTATAGGTCAATCAATAGAAGGAGGCAAGCGGCCTCCGAGGACGAATTTGGCGTATTACTAGGAACATTCGCCTGCGTTGTCTTGCGCATTGAGCAAGCGGCCATTGGATAGCAACCACTGTGTGAGCGGTAAGAGCGGTTGAATCTGAAAGGAGACCTGTCAGGCTTGTGCTCATCTCGGCAAGGCCTGCACATAGAAGCATGGCAAAAACATCGAGGGCCAATCTCGGGAGCAAACCCAGCCACAGGCCTGATGACCAGGTCGCTTTTTCGTGGGCAGCCCATTTAACCGAAGTTCTTCTTGAGCTGCTCCATCACGAGGAAGACGATCGTCACGCGAGGCACCACACGGCCGAAGTTGGGCCAGAAACCGTTGTAGAGTGACGTAACACCCTCGCTCTGAGCGCTCTTGATGAAGCAGTCGACCATGCCAGAATACATGGTCGGGTTGCCGGCCGCATCGAGCGGTTGGCCCATCACACGAGACTTCACAACGTCGAATGGGCTGCTAGCAACGGTCGAGACGAAGCCGGAGACCTGAGCGCGCCGCAGAAGGGAAAAAGGTAAAAGTGCATGTGTGTCATGAACCTGGAAACGTCCGACCTGTCAACACCTCTCCATCACACCAAACCTCATTCAAATCAGCCCCTCGCTTCGTCTGAAGCCCATAAATGGGGGAGTGAAGCGCGGAACCATCCGGGGGCACCTGACGACAGCCATCCCATGCATTCTTCCACCCTCGCACATCAGACTTAAACACCAGTCAAATGAGATGTCAGCATGCCCCGCAGTGCATGGAAGAGCCGCGCGAGGAGGGGGGGGAGCGCTTACAAATGCCGTGGCGAGTGTGCATGCAAGGCCCTCAGTGAAGATGCCCGTATGGAGGAAACGCGCCTTGACCTCGTCATACGTCGCAAGTTCGGCCGCCGCAAGCGCAGTGGCCCGGCCGCATGTGGGCCCGACGCCCTTCCACAGGCCGAGGACGCCCTCCTCCTTGACAATGGAGGTGAAGGCATGACCCATCCCCGTGTACTTTTTAGGGAGGTAGTTGCCATCAGGACCCTTGAGCTGGCCGTCAGTCTGAAGGCGAACCTTGACCAGGTCCGTGGGGTTGGCGACCGCCGATGAGAGCGCACCTGCGCCTGCACCAGCCAAGATCTTCTTGTAGAGTGGGATTTCGTGCTTGGGCGTGCCAGGTGCAACCCCTGGAGAGCATGAGCGAGGACAGAAGGTGAGCCCGAGGCACGCGTCTTTTGCAGGCCGCGTGAGAGATATGTCGAGAGCTTGAGACGCAAGCCGTTCGAACGCGCGCGCAAATAAGCATACACGCGCGCGCCGTCTTGTTGAAACCTCCGCTGTCTCATTGTCTCCCTTACCCTCTGTTGCGCTCACGCCCTCAATCCACATTCCAGCAATCAACCCTTTCACCTCGCTCTTGCAGTACCGCTCCCCAAAAACTCGTCCTCGCCCGTGCGTTGCCGTGCCACCTAGGTTCCTTTACCACCTCCCCTGCGTGTTTATCAACCGCTGTGTCCACCAACCCTGCGCCGTCGCCGCCACCCCCTACTATCCTTTCTCACTGCTCGCACGGCACCACTCACCGAGCGAGTTGCGGATGGGCCCATAGAGTCCATAGCGGAGCGAGCCGTAGGTGGACTGGCGAAGGAGCGCCGGCGGCAGACCCTTGAAAAGCGAGCCCGGTCCCTCCGCCTTCACCAGCTTTTGCGCGCAGTCGATGGTACCGTTGTACGCCTTGACGCCACCTGCTCCATCCATCTGCAGCCGCGTCTTGACCACATCGATGGGCATCGTGACTGGGAGAAAGGGGAGGAGGAGAGGGAGAGAGGGTGAGGTAGAGGGAATCGGAGTGGCGCTGTGAGCGAAGAACGCGGGGACACAGGGCGCTTTGGGGATTCAGGTAGGAAGGGAGAGAGAGCAATGAGCGAGACGCAGGAGTGCGGGGGGGGGGAGAAGGGGGGGGGCGGAGGGAGGGAGGAACGGAGAAGGAGCCTGCGGCGGGATGAGATGATGGCGCGTGCGGGTGGCTCGCCCGCGACTTACCCGTCTCGGCCACGCACGAGGCGAAGCCGCCGTAGAAGAGTCCCTTGAACACGTTGCCCGAGTCCATCGCGAGAGAGAGAGGGAGGGGAGGGAGAGGGGGGGCAGGAGGGTGACGGGGGAGAGGAGAGAAGGGGGAGGCGAGAGGAGAGAAGAGAGGAGAGAAGAGAAAAGAGAGGAGAGAGGGGAACGCAACGACGGAGATATGGAGAGAGAGAGGAGGAGAGAGAGAGACGTGTGTGAGGGAGAACGAGAGAGAGAGAGGGAGAGAGAGACAGAGAGGGAGAGAGAGAGAGAGAGAGTAGTTAGCAGCGTAGCTCCCCTGCCGCGAGGAAGAAGACCCTCTCTCTCTCCTCTCCAGAAGAGTACTCTAAAGTCCCCCATCGATTCTTCCATTATTAATTCGCTGCCCTTCATTGGATGCGTAGAGATCTGCTGGGGGTTGGTGTGCGGTAGGGTCCGAGTAGTAAATTCTATCGGCCGTCCCCATAATAAATCGCCGCGCGCGGCACCCACGAAACGAGCAACCCTCTCTCTGCGGAATCAGAGGCGCGGGCGGGGAGTTATTATTTGAGGCTGCTGCCGCGCAGAGTCCTTCTCCTCTCAAAGAGTAAAAGGGGTTCGAGTACTTAAGAGATGAGCTGGCGGGTCTCTCTGTGTGGTGGCCCTCGCGCGGCGCGGGGGGCGCGCGGGGGGAGGGGGGGGGGGCGAAGGCTTCCGAAGTTCGTCGTCGTGGGGAGAAAGAAGAAGAAGAAGAAGGAAGGGCGGGGGAGGAAGGAAGAGGGCGGGGGGGGGGGAGCGAGAGAGAGAGAGAGAGAGAACTCGGGGGGGGAGAGAGAAGAGAGAGAGAAAGAGAGAGAGAAAGAAATGAAGAGATGGAGAGAGAGAAGAGGGGGGGGGAGAGAGAGAGAGAAGAGGGGACAATTATTGGAGCAATACAATAATGGAGAGGGGGTCGGGGGGGGTGGAGAGAGAGGGGATCATTCGCTCTTCTTCACTGGAGACTACTGCGGGCGCCGCCGCAGCTTTGTCGTGGAGAGCGGCGAGAGAGAAAGGGTGCATTTCAGAGAGATCTGCCGCACGTTCCGCAGAGAGAGGAGTGCGGTGGGGAAGGGGGAGAGCCGCAGGGGGCGGGCGGGGCGTCACTCTCTCTCTCTCTCTCTCGTGGCCCCTTCTACCGTTAGGGAAATCGGAGGGAGGCCGCCTCGCGAGCGCAAGAGGGTGGGGGGCAGGGCAGACCGCCCATCCAACCCCCTGTATTGCTGGATACAGAGCTTTCCTCCCTTTGGCCAGTAGAACCCAAAGTCTTTGGCACCGCATGCGCCTCTCACGGGTAGTTCTGCCTCTCACTCTCTCCCTCACGCGACCGAGAGCGCTCGCACCGCTGGGGATGGAGCCAGCGTGGGAGATTCTAAGCTCAGCGGCGGACGGCGACGTCGCCGCAGCGATCGAGGCAGGCCTGCTCGCGCTCGGTGCGGGCGGCGCGGTACTCGCTGCTCGCAACCTCCTTCGCTCGAAGCCTGCGCTGGAAGCTGCGACGGCGCGCATGCCGATCTCTGACCGGGTGGGGATCGATGTGGATCTGGGCGATGATGGCGAGCCGCGGGGCATCACGCGCCTCTACTTCAAGCCGCGGCTGCCAAGGTCCGAGCTGATCCGGCTGCAGCTACGAGTGCCGCTCGGCCTTGTGATCGAGGAAGATGAGACCAACGGCGACATCGTGGTGACGGGAGCGCTGCCCGGCTACAGCTCGTTCGGGCAGGTTGAGCCTGGTGACCTGCTGCGCGCGCTCACCTGCTACGCGGAGGTCGTTGCGGGTGCGCCGATGTGGCAGCAGGTCACCTCGGGCACACCGATGGGCACCCGTTCGCTCAAACGGCTGGTCTTCACAACAGAGGGCGCGACGTTCTCCGACATCCGCTTTGCGATCGCATCGTGCGTGCTGCACCAGCGCGCAGCTACACCTGCATCTGCCCTCATGAGAGAGAGTCGTACGCGGCACAGTTGCCAGCCACAGCGGTTGGCGTGGCATGATGGGCCGTCACACCTGCATGAGCATGTTGACCAATTTGGGAGTCCTTACCTGTCGCCAACGGTCCATAACTCCTCCCGCCTTCCTTGTTCGCCAGGCACCGGGTGGACGATGGTGGCGATGGCAGTGTGACGCTCATCCTGGAGCGGGTAGCCAACACTAGCGTAATAGCGCAGGTGGGAGACGGCGCGCCAGCGAGGCTTGAACCCCTCGGATCGATCATTGCCAAAGATTTGCAGTTCCCAACCTTAAGTGCGGACGGCTTGGGCGCCGAGCTGAAGGGGCGTTCGCCAGCCGAGCGTGCTCGAGCCCTTCTTGATTGCACCCCTGGCGACGGTGAATAATCGCCAAATCAATCTCAGATCGCGGCAGGCACCACATCCACATAGAGGGCGGCTGCGGCAAGAAATTCTTGTAGCAGAATTTGCCTTCCAACAAAAACCCTTTTCACCCTGCTTTCCACTATAGCTTAAGCTAGCGGAGCAGCACGACTCTACAATAAGCGCCACACACCAAGCTAGGAGCAAGGGCTAGGGCGGTCAAGAGGGTGCAACCTCAGGTTTGGTTGTTTTTTTCGCAAGTGCCCCTCATGTGGATGGTATAAGTTCTACTTAAAGGACCCCCTTTTTTATAGTACAAACGTGCAGCAAGGCGATTTGACCGTAGAAAAGGGGACATCGCAGCCGGTCCTGCCCTTTCACCGCGCCCTCGCTCCCTTCAGCCACCCCAAAGCAGGTGGTTGCACCCCACCCCGCCGTACGAAGGCGCGCAGGCGTCCCATAGGCGGGAGGAGATGCGTCCACATAGGCGGGCGGAGAGGCGCGCCAACGTCTTCTGACCGGGAGGGACGACAGTGGCTGGGCTGAGCGAGGGCAGCGCCGGGCGAGCGGAAGCAACACCTAGAGCAATGCTTCCCCCCCTCATACCCTCACGTGGCACTGTTCCGTTTGGCTGACGGAGTGGATGGGTAGGAGGGAGGGAGAGAAAGACCGCCCAAGCTCGCGAGAAGGCTCGCCGCGCGGGCGGTCGTGGGGGTAGCAAGGGTCACGAGGTATCACTTTGCAGCGCTCACCGTCCACGTACTCCTTGCAGATGAATGATGATTCTTCTACCGCCGGGCCCACAAAACTTTTCCAGCCGGATGTTGTGGTGAAGCGCGCCGGACAGACGGGAACCACTAGAAGCTTGACAGGCGGAGGAGGGGTCGCTGCGAGTAACGCTGTGCTGCGAACTGCACCGTCTGCAGTCGCAAGCAACCCCTCTGGCAGAGAGCGGGCGATCGGCGCCAGTCGCGCGGAAAAAACAAATCGCCCATCGAGCTCGAATCCTTGGCGGAGACTACCGCGAACAGTGTGCTCTGTACGCGGGGAAAGGGCGTCCAACTGGCGCGGTGCACCTTCGGTGTCCAGAAGCCGAACTTGCAACGGTCCACTCGAACGCCGAAGCACGTCAAGCCGGCCCGCATACGGCACTTCCAAACGCTCACACCCGGGTGGGGTCTTTTGGTAAACAAGGTTCAGAGCGTCCACAAGCTGCAGTGAGTCAACGAAAGCACGAAGTTTCTCGTTCCGTTGCGCACACTCTTCGAGACCAGAGATAATTCCAAGCGAAACGAACGCCAATGTGACATGTAGCAGGCCCATTTGCCACCCTGAGATGAGCGCTCATTTTTTTCCGAATGGCTCCAAAAACGTCATCTGGCCAGAAAAGAGTTTGTCGGAGGCAGTCGTCCCATACTAACTTTAAAACAACACGGGCCGCGTTCAATGGCGTCTCCTGTCAGTTTCGGTCGGTACCGCCTAGGCGGCGCGTGCGTGCACCGCCGATCGGCCTCCCAAAAACTTTTGGGTCGAGGAGGTGATGCCAACATGACGAACACTCGGTGGTGTGCACGCACGACCTCTGGCCAGAAAAGAGTTTCTGAGTTTCTCGGAGCCAGTCGACCCATACTAACTTGAAACAACACGAGCTGCGTTCTGTGACGCCTCCTGTCAGTTTCGGTCGGTGGCTGCTCCATGGGCACTGGTGGGGCGCCCTCGTCGGGGGGCCCGAAGGAGAGGGGAGTCGCGGCGGCGCGCTCCATCGCGTCTAAGTATAAACTTAGTTAAGCGCGCTAGCTCAATGATGTTCCCCTTGGTCTACACGATATTGCAGAGTTGAGACACGAGAGTAGAGTCGAGACGAGAGAGTGGAGAGTTGAGACGAGAGACGAGAGAGTGGAGAGTTGAGACGAGAGCAAGTTGAGACACGAGAGTAGAGTCGAGACGAGAGAGTGGAGAGTTGAGACGAGAGAAGAGACCTAGATGTGTGAGACACAGCAGGCGGGGCACCTCCATTGACACTGAGACTACAGCCTGGTGTGGGCTCTTTCTACGAACAGGGACCAGCGGGCGTTAGTTGGCGCTAGGGAACGGCGGCGGAGCAGCGAGGCGGCGCACCAATGGGGAAACATGGGGCTCTACTCTCGTGTCTCAACTCTGCTCTCTCGTCTCAACTCTCCACTCTCTCGTCTCTCGTCTCAACTCTCCACTCTCTCGTCTCGACTCTACTCTCGTGTCTCAACTCTGCTCTCTCGTCTCAACTCTCCACTCTCTCGTCTCGACTCTACTCTCGTGTCTCAACTCTGCTCTCTCGTCTCAACTCTCCACTCTCTCGTCTCTCGTCTCAACTCTCCACTCTCTCGTCTCGACTCTACTCTCGTGTCTCAACTCTGCTCTCTCGTCTCAACTCTCCACTCTCTCGTCTCGACTCTACTCTCGTGTCTCAACTCTGCTCTCTCGTCTCAACTCTCCACTCTCTCGTCTCTCGTCTCAACTCTCCACTCTCTCGTCTCGACTCTACTCTCGTGTCTCAACTCTGCTCTCTCGTCTCAACTCTCCACTCTCTCGTCTCTCGTCTCAACTCTCCACTCTCTCGTCTCGACTCTACTCTCGTGTCTCAACTCTGCTCTCTCGTCTCAACTCTCTCGTCTCTCGTCTCAACTCTCCACTCTCTCGTCTCAACTCTACTCTCGTGTCTCAACTCTGCTCTCAAGCTCTCTCGTCTCAACTCTCCACTCTCTCGTCTCTCTCTCTCTCGCCTCACCCGCCAAGACCAACCACCCCCACAGATCGCAGAAGGGCGCGAGGAGGGCAGCTGTTCTCTTCTCTCCATCCCACCTTCGTCCAAAGTTTGCCAGCAGAGCGAGGCCTCCTCCAGGAGGAGGAGAGGACATGGCCGGCGCCCCCCCCCCCCCCCCGCCGAGACCGCCCATCTCCCCCCCGCGCGCTCTCTCCTGGGGGGGGGGGGGGCACAGCCCAGGTCCTGCTCGGTTCCGCCTCGCTTCCCCTCGGCGTCCCCTCCCTGCGGGGGGGGGGGGGGTCCAGCTCGCCGTCCGCGCCCCCTCTCTCTCCTTTTCCCAGAGGCTTCGTCATCTAGATACTGGATACACAGCTCTCGCTCTCTCCTGCCTTCTGGTCCCACCCTCTCCCGGGGGCAAAGAGAAAGACAGAGAGCGCTCGAGACTCTCTCTCTCTCTCTCTCTCCCTCTCTCTCTCTCTCTCCCTCTCTCTCTCTCTCTCCCTCTCTCTCTCTCTCTCTCTCTCTCTCTCTCTCTTTCTCTCTTCTCTCTCTCTCTCTCTCTCCTGCTCCTGCTCCTGGTGCTGTGGCTCTCTCTCCGCTCTCCCGCTCATCCTCGAGAAGAGAAGATATATATACACTGCACAAAGAGAACGACCTCTGCTCTCACTCTACTCTTCCACTCCTGTCGTCATTTCTCTTATTCGAGGGCTCCCTCCGGTCTCCTCCTGCCTCTCCCCTCCTCTCTCTCTCTCTCTCTCTCTCTCTCTCTCTCTCTCTCTAAGCTGCCGTCGGCGATCTTCCCTTCTTCTGTGCTCTTCCAACAGAGGCGGTCGTCGTCACCGTCTCTTCATATCAACTTCTGAGAAAGAAGAGGAAGAGATTGGGAGAGAGCGGGGAGGAGGGGGGTCGGCACGAGTACAGAGTGTTAGTGAAGAGAGTGAGAGAGAGAGCAGAGAGAGCCGTGGGGTGGGGGAAGAGAGAGAGGGAGGGAGGGAGCAGGCAGGCCCACTCTCCACTCGGGTGCTGGTGCCCACCTCGCAACACATCACCCCCCCGCCCCACCCCCAACTCCGTCCCTCTCCTCCCCACTCTCCCTCCCTCCGCCGCTTCCTCTCCCCCCCCACCTTTTTCCCCCTTCCCGCTCCTTTTCACTCGAGCGCTCTTCCCCTCTCCCCCCCCTTCCCTTTTCTCTCCCCCCTCCCCCATTACCACTCTTACCAACTCTCCTCTTCCCCTCCACCGCCCCCTTTTCACACAACCTGCTCTCCTCCTTCCCTCGCGCCGCCTCGTTCACAGCGGCCACTCTCCCCTGGGTGCAGCGCTCGCCTGCCTTTGCCCATGGCAGCCCGCTATTACCAATCGGGCCAGCTTCCCCCGCTCGACTCCTACACACTCGCCGCCATCTGGGTGCTGGGTGCAACCGTGCCGCTCGCTCTGCGCTTGATCCGCCTCAAACGCATGGCACTCCACCCCGGAAGCCCCGTGCCATCGCTCGATGTGGGCCGCCCACTCGACAGGCTGCTGCTTGATCTGCAGCGAGCCTGGGTTACCGATCAGAGGCGGAGGTCGAGCGTGCAGTACTTCAGCTTCACCATGCTCGGTGCATGCGTCGTCATCAGTGGTGCTCCCACCTTTGTGTCACACATGAGCTTCCTCCTCCACACCTTGGATCCGAACCCCCTAGGGGCTGAAAATGGCGTGGCGGAGGACAACTTGATGGCAGCCTTCGTCATGCTGATGCGTTGCGGCTGTGTGCTGGCACCGATCCTAATCCTTCGGCCGACCGACCGGTGGGCTCTACGCGTGATGCTTGGTGTACTCGCGGCGATGACAGCCGTCTTGGCCTCGGAGGTGCGCTCTGGCGCAAAAGTTGAGCCTTGCCCGTCAGTGCGCCGCTCCGCCATTTCCTCTCATAGCACAGCTCATCGTCATGACCACCCGGCCGACCTGCTTCTCAGGCGGGGACGGAGCTGGTCTACACGCTGCTGCCGCTCGCCCAAGACGGCCGGGGCAAGCCGTCCGCGCCGCTGCGCCTTGGTGCGGCAGTGTCTTGCTTTTGCGGCATGTGTGGGTGCATCACGTCATCCTTGATGACTGTGGACGCACTGGCGCGCATCGCGCGGCACAATCCCCGCCGTGCGCTCGCGAGGGCACAGAGCGCCTGCATGCTCATGGCTGGTTCCGTGACGGTGTGCATGTCTGCGGCCATTGTCTTTGAAGGCCGCGTCATCTCTGTAGAGGGCGATTCGGACTCGCCCTACGTGACTATCATGAGGCACCATCAGATGCTCGTCTCGTTGCCAGCGTGCATTTTCTTGCTCTGCGTGACGCTCACTGCGAAGAACCGTGGCCGCATTCGTCGGCTAGTCGGAGAGTGGGGTTTGCAGCCGGTGCGATGGGCCATCAGTTACCGCACGCCGACATATGCCTACGGCAATCCCACGGCATGCGCCACACAAGACGCGTATGCGTGACAGACTCCAACCCCTCCTTCCCGTAGGGCGACGTCGCCTCGACGCGCTCGCTTGCGGCCGTCGTATTGTTGATGGGTGGCGGAGATCAGCTGCAGCTGGAAGATCGTGTGCGCAAGGCAGTTGCTCGCTTCTGCTCCGTCCCCTTTTCGGCACTGCGACCGGAGCACTTCGCCAGCTCCGACCTCAGCGAAAGTGAGCGGTATGAACTCGTCGGCGCTCGCCGAAGTGCGGCTCTCAGCGAGGTCGACGCCTTTGTCTCGCACTCGTGGAGCGACGACGGCAACGCAAAGTGCGCCCCCCTATCGCCTGCGCCCTGCCTCCTCTCGCATTCTCTGCACCTCGCGCCCGGCACTGAAATCGACGTGCAGCACACTAGCGCGCCTGCACAGTAGGCATTCTTGCGGCCCGCATTGCTTCATCCGGTACCGTCCCATCCACTGCGGTAGGTATGCCGCCTTGAAAGAGTGGTCTGAGCGCTTCGAGCAAATCCGTGGGCGTAGCCCGCAGCTGTGGCTAGACAAGGCGTGCATTGATCGCAAGGATCTCGACGCCTCTTTAGCCTACTTGCCCATCTATGTGAGTGGCGATCCCAGCTCCGAAACAAGCGCGTGCGTTGCAGCCTTGTTTATGCCTACCCGTGTCCATCTGCAATGTATGTGTTGCCCGCGATGGAGCCGCACGATCCGCTGTGCACAGGTGAGCGCGTGCAAGGCTCTCATCGTGCTAGCGGGAGACACATACCGCCACCGCCTATGGTGCATCATGGAGATATTCTGCTTCTTGGCGATGGGTGGCTCCGTTGGCGACATCATTCTTCTCGACGTTCGCCCGCATGCGGCTGCCGACAGACCCGGCTCAAATATGGCGACATTTAGCACAGAGCGATCACAGCCGCTGATGCGCGCACGCGGCGGCTCTTTCCGCGCGCTCTGGCTCTCAGGTGGACGGGGAAGCGCTGAGGAAGATATCAACGTTGAGGGAGCGAGCTGTAGCTTCCCGGAGGAGCGCGACCGGATGCTCGGTGTGATCGAAGCTGCGTACGGCGACCTCTCCTTGTTTGAGGATGACTTGCATATCTTGTTCTCAAGCACACGCTCTTCGCGTCGATGGTCGCAAGAGGCCTACTCCAGCAATGTGTGGCGCAATGCTACTCGCACGTCTCAACGCGCAAGCAGTCGTGATAAGCCGATGCGCCGGGCCAATACTTCGTGGTGGCTGCATCGACACTTTGAGCAGCAAAAGCTCCTGGATGGCAGTGCTATCGAGCCGCAGCGTGAGCAGTGATACAGGCCGTATGCGTGTTCAATATACTTTGGGCGTTGCATACGGGAAGAGAATGTTGTGCCTCACTTGTTCCATCTTGCTGCACGTCCGGTACGCTAGGTTCATTGCAGGCCGCATTAGTGCGCCCACGATTTGAATTGATGTGTGACGATTGATGTGTTCCCTACGCAAAAGTGCCCACCATGGACTTGGTCGCAGGGGAGGAGCTGAACGTCAGAAAGGAACGTTCTCACCGAGGACTCGCATTTTTCAACCATTTTTCAACCACTCGTATCAGCCCGGCGACGACTACTCGTGATAGGCATGAGCGCACCTTTCACACGCATGGCGTGTGGTGGCTTTTTGTCCTTTTCGAGCGGCTTGAACCGCATTTCTCATTCGGTCTTGTCGTGCCTATCAT
Organism: Isochrysis galbana; assembly: GCA_018136815.1. Taxonomy (NCBI): domain Eukaryota; phylum Haptophyta; order Isochrysidales; family Isochrysidaceae; genus Isochrysis; species Isochrysis galbana. Next base: position 394,298 of record CM030943.1, on the reverse strand, counting down.
GCGCATGTTCCTGATAGAAGGGGGGTGTCTTCCGCAGAAACCCTGCACGCATGTGACACGCCACACCTCGTGTTTTCCCGCAATTTTACCGGGAGTATCCGCCAAGCTGCGAAACACCGTGCCGGCAAGTTGGCGAAACTGTAAGGTGGTCAAATAAGCACGGGCAGCCCAGTCACTCACTCGTTGAACTGCAATTCTCCAGTAGCCGGATTCTTCAAGATTTTCTTTAGACGTGCTCGGGTAAAAGCATGATAAAAACTTCTTAAGAGTCGCCACTCGCGCTCGGCCCTGCACGCTTCTAGCTCGTGGCTAGCCGCAACTAAATTTATACTTGGTTGACCCATGGGGGGGGCACGAGCCCCCCCCCCCCTCTCCACTCCTCCCTGCTACCCCGGCCAAGTGGGAAAGCGGGCTAAAAGGCCCGAGACACATGGAATACCCACTAGCCGACGAATACACGCTGGAGCTAACAGCAAAAGCCACTAGATGTCGGATATAAACAGGTCGCTAATAGACAACGGCCCCCGAGCCAGGCCCCAACCCGCGCGCGGAGCATGGGCCTCGAAAATAAACCTAACCCATGAAGAATGGGGACACGTGGCAAAACTATACACCCTTCCCCTACTTAAGCACACGGACTTCAAACACATCACAGCACATCGCCCATAGAAGACTAGGCACGCGCAACGCAACCAAGGTGTATGGGTTCACGTTTACGTTTACCCGGTTTTGACCCACTTTGCGTTAACACCTCCATTGGCTAGGTGTGGCACATGCGTTAACACCTCAATCTGCAAGTGTTATTGGTACCAGCAGCGGGCGTTAACACCACACTGCCGGTGCTGTGTACTTCTGTGCACCCACGCACCCGCCACGCACTCACGCACCCACTGAATGCTACGTGCCGCGCGTGCGCGCGCACGAGGAGCTGCACGGCCAAGTGGCAAATGGGGAGTTGCTCTTCGGCACGGGCACCATGGCCGACTTGGAGCTTGCGCGGCTGCACCTGCTGCTGCGCGCGCTGCGCTGCCGCCGCTACACGGACGGCGCGCCGGCGCGCCCACGCACGAGGGGACCGTGCTACTGTGCTACTCCTTGTGCACGCGTGGGCCGCCTACTGCGTGGGGAGGCAGCGGCGGCGGTCGGAGGTGCGCCGGCGGTGCCCGCCGCCGCCTTCGTGGCCGTGGACCGACCGGCTTCCTCCCGGTCGTCATCGCCTTGTCGCTCACGCTTGGGCTCGTGCCCCGCGCCGATCTCTTGTAACTGCTAGTTTGTTTTTTTTGCTCCGCGCGCCTCGCGTGCCCCCAAATATCCGGCATATATCCGGGAGCCATATATTTTGGCAGATCTGCCCAAATATCCAAAAAGATATCCGGGATATCCTGGCCTAGGCCTAGCGCTAGCGAGGGACGCGAGGGGGCGATTTACGATGAGGCGGCGGCGGGCATGGGGGGCAGTAGGAGGCGCTCCTGGCAGCCTACGCGCATGGCTGTGGCTGGCCGAGGTACGCTGCGCCGGGAACGCGTCGATTAGCGGCCCGACGCTCGCCCGCGCTCGCGTCGGACGTCGGCCCTCCGCGATAGTGATTTCTGATTTCTGGCCAATTTGCGCGTTTTCTGGTTACGCATCGCTGTGGGGGCTACCGTGGGGGGTCTAGGGCCCAAAGGGCACCGGATATGTGCTAATCACACCTATCCGGTCACCATATCCAAAAATCTCGTAAGGAATCCTCAATCTTGACTTGGTCAATTTTCACCCTAATAAGTTATAATAGAAAATAGCTGTTTGACCGCCCTACGCCCTATCTGTTCTCAGCCTCCAGTGCCTTTTTTTCGTGTAAGAGGCTCTTCCACTGCGGGTCATGGTGCAAACGCGCTGGAGAGAAGCGCCGATTTCGGCGCTTCGACCCGGCAGTTGGTATGGAGTCAAACGTGAAGCAAGGGCGGCGAACAGCAGACGGAGCCATTCAACCAGGAATAAGGTATCCTCGTCTATACTCTATACCCCGAAGTAAAGAAGTTTAACTCGGCTCGCCGTCATTGCCTGTCCAAACGCTGAGGCTGGGCGCACGCCACGCCGACCGACGGGGAGGAGGCCGAGAAGAAGGCGCGGGCCCGCTTGCCAAATGCGCGAGCAGTGGGGACGGCTGCTGCTGCTGCTGCCACTCTGCGGAGCGCTGCTGCTGGTTCGTGCGGCTCTCGGGGCCAACAAGGCGGCTGGCGTGCTGCTGGATGAGCAAGCGGCGCGCTTAGAGGCATTGGACGTACTCATCGTGCTCGCGGGAGGCGTGGATGCGCACGGCAGGCCGCACGAAACGGTGCTACGGCGACTGCGCTCCGCAGCGAGGCTGCACCGTCATGCAGCCAAGCGCGGACGAGTCCTCCCCATCGTCTGCAATGGCGGCGGCACGACACACAAACCCAAATGGGTCGATGCCCAGGGGTATGCAGTCCCTGAGGCCGCACTCATGGCTTACCAGCTTGCGCAGATGGGGGTGCCTTACGAATACGTCTACATCGAGGGATACTCGGACGACACGTTGGGCAACGCTTTCTTTGTGAGGGGGCCAGCTTTACCTGCCACACACCTCAGCGTGTTGCACCAAGCCACATGCGTTGTTCACCATTGATCTCCTCATCTGTTCCTGCTACAGGCTCGGACGATGCATGTCGATAGCCGGGCAGACTGGAGGAGGCTGGGGATCATCACTTCGGACTTTCAAATGGCTCGAACGCGGGCCATCTACGATTGGATCTTCTCGTTGACGCCTTTGCCGGCTGGGAAGGAACTGTACAAGCTCTTTTATCTTGCGGTCGATGATACGGGGGCCTTGCCAGAAGCGGCGCTACAGGCCAGGCGCCGCAAGGAGGCGGGCAGCCTTGCGGGACTTCTAAAGGGGCAGTTGTTGAAGCACACTACTTTGCAAGCAGTGCACACGTGGATATTCACAATGCACTCAGCCTACGCTCCCGCGGGTGTGCTCCAGAAGAAAGCCATGAACGATTCTGCGACAGCAGCATCCTATTGATAATTTATGAATATTTGGAGGAACCTTGATGTACGTGGTTGGTGGTGAAGCTGTGATCGTGATTGTGTGGTTGGCGGAAGTAAGCGAGGAATGTGCTTGTCACCCCGCATCATCTAATTATAATAAAACTTCTGAGCATTAGTACCACTTAAAAAATCATTTGGAGATTATTCCTGGCGCGCTTAGGTGTCGTTCCTTCAATTGTGGGGCATGAGTCGAATTGAGCAATCAAATGTCCGTAGTTATGTATACACTTTACAATTCAATGAAAGGCTAGGGCGCCGTGCTGGCATAACAACTTTTTGCTCGCTTGCACCAGTGTGCACGCCGTGCATGGGCACCAGTTCCCCCGCGGAGACGCCGTGCGTGCGCAATCTGCGTTTCACCTAAGGCACGGCGCGATGTGCATCGGTCCCGCCGCGGGGGCGCCGTGCGTGCGCATAGACATCCATGAAGGTGCTTTTTCATCTGCGTTCACCTAAGGCCCACAACTACGTAAACTTGCAATATACTGAATACTTCTCACGGAGCACGTGTGATGCTCTTGCTTGTCTGTCGCATTCGCGAGTCGACACTCGTAAGGCTTCTCTTCGTCGTTCGGTATTATCGTTATTATTCTCTGCTTTCTCTCGTTCTCGGTCAAAAGCTTCGCTTGGACGCATAGGATCTTGAGTTGTGGAGCGCCCTCTCTCTTTCTCTCGAAGAGAAGGGAAGTTTCCCCACCTTTCTTCCTCCTAGGCGCCTCGCAAATAGGTTTAATTCGCTATCTTCCCCGCGCTTCTCTATCTACTTCAGTGATTGCAATCAGGTTTAATTTGGAATCTCTCCGCATCTCCGCCTTAGGCACACCGCACTTTTTTCGTCTTATTCGGTAGGTCTCTTGGAATCCTGTGCGGCAGGATTGCCCCTCGTTTCCGTTATGGTGCGATTCCCCTTCCAGACGGGATCGCCGACAGATCGCCTTCTGATCGTCGTCCGTCGTCGTCTGGCCGGAGTGTTTGGGTTTGATTTCAGTCGAGTTATATGAGAAAGTCGTGGGGCGAGAGTCGGGGTGTTTTTCCTGGGTGTCTCTGTCCGTCGTCCTGTCGTCAGTCCTGATATAGCCACACGTAGTACTTGCGGAGTTCACTGCGTATCTCCGCGTCGTCATCGTTTTAACGATAGTTGCGCGTCTCGACGACTTAGACCGCGACGTCAAGGAGTGGACCGACGCCAACGGCTGCGCGTGCTGCGCCTTTCGTCCCCGGGCTCCATCTGGTACGCCCGAGGCAGACCTGTGGAAGTATGGCACGGGCGACGGAGCTCATAACCTCGTCGTTTGCCAACCGTACATTCGTTTTCTCTGCGAAGGCGGCAGTGGCGAGTGTGGTAACGACCCAGAAGTCCACCGCCGCCTCCGCACGATGGTTGTTCTCCGTCCGTCCCAGTAGGTCGCCGGCGGGGCCCACGTCCGCGCTGTTACCCCGCTACCAGTGGTCTTTGAGACCCCCTCCAACAGTGGGAAACCCTCCCACCCCAAGAGCACCTCATGTGGGAGGGCAGCTCAGCTGCCCTCCCCATGGTGGAAACCTCTACCATCAGTGCACCCAACATGGGAGGGCACTTCACAACCATCAACCCCATACGGAGAGCACCCCATGCCTCTGTTTTCCAACTTGTTGACAGAATTCTCGTCTTCACCCCACTCTTGTGGGCCACTAGTACCAATCACTCAGTGCCCTGCCTTGGGCCCTCTCTCAACACTAGACTCCCTCTCCCACTCCCCCTTCACACTTCAACCAACCCAAACGGCACGAACCCCCCCGTCCTCGGTTCAAAGCACCAAAAATTTCAACTCAAGACCCTTGTTGATACACTTCACGTTTTCACCCCACTCTTGTGGGCCACAAGTACCTACAACTCAGTGCCCTGCCTTGGGCCCTCTTTCAACACTTCACTCCATCTCCCACTCCCTCATCCCACTACAACCAACCCAAGAAGCACAAACCCCCTCGCCCTCGGATTCAAACACCAAAATTTCGACTCAAGACCAGAGGGAGGACATGTCTTGAGGCGGCGTCGCTGCCCATGCCTAGCGCAAGGGTATAGCGCCCCCACTCAGACATCTCCTTCCCCAAAGCTCCTCTTCGAGGAGTTGCTCCTCACCCTCCCATTAGGCCCCCTTGCCTGCGAGACCAAAACAGGATCCTGGCGTGGGGGGCTGCTTGAGTGTGGAGGGAGGGGTGCTCCGGCTAGCGCAGGTAGTAAGCTAGTGAAGAGCTGGGTGGCACAAGGGGGAAGGGTGCTTGCGCTCGCCGCGGCAGGGAGTCCTGTCTTGTGTGCGCGCTAGTCCCGTTCCTTTGCCGCGCCGCGACCCATAAAAATTTGTTAAAAAATTTTCAATACAAGTCAAGCACGCGCCTGAGCCACCCCCAGTCGCCTGCCACCACCTCCCACAACAAGCCTCCTTCCACACTTCCGCGCCCTCCGTGCTCCGTGCGTGCGTCGTGCGTCGTGCGTCGATCACCATGCCCGTAGTCACCCCCGAGGAAAGCTCCATGAGCTCCCCACAAGAACCGCGTTCCGCGCTAGCTGCCGGCGCGCCCTCGCAGGCAATCTCCAAGAGTGAGATGAGCCTTCAAGGCTGCCTTGCTCTGACAGTGTTGCGCCTCAAGCCTCAAGAGGTTTGAAACACGGCGGCGAAACACGGCTGTTTTTGGCTTTTGTAGAAACACGGTGTTCCTATGTTTCACATGTAGGGTCGCCTCGCCAGCGACTCCTCCATGGATGGTGTTGGTGTTGGGCCGCCCTCAGCGGGGAGCCCGAAGGAGAGGAGGGAGGAGGGGAGCGGCGGCGCGCTCCATGGCAACTGTGACTATAAAGTTAGTTGTGGGGTAGTTTTGAAATATAAATAAGTCGTGTCTTGTGTTTTGCTATAGATACCTCAATTCTACTCTCACTCAGTGTGGCAACGTCGTCCTGCCTTGTGTCACCGTATCGCCGTCATGAACACTAGCGTCTAGCGTCAGAGTTTTGTTGTTGTGTTAGTATAACCTTAGTGCTGCGGGACCGTAGCCCTTCGACGGCAACGGAGCCCCTCCCCCGCGATGGGGGTGTGCGCGGTTGGTGCATGGCTCGTCCGGTGTATGTGGCTAGGAATGCTAGCTAACAAGATGTCCTACGACGCTATAAGTTCTAGAACGGCTAGCAATGTTACCTCTGTCCTCTGTTCTACATCACGATGCTGTCTATTCATGGACCAGCGTATATGGGTGGTCCAAACAAAAATAGACTGCATTCCATCTCCTCAAGATGTGATGGGCGGAGAGGAGCTGATCCTCATGGATGACGAAGAAAGGGCGGTTTTCTGCTTAGTTCTTGCCTTGGTAGGAGAAGTCCCGTCTCCACCGCACAAAGCAGCCGCCGCCGCTCTCTCTCTGCTGCTGAGAGAGAGAGAGAGAGAGAGAGAGAGAGAGAGAGAGAGAGAGAGAGAGAGAGAGAGAGAGGGAGAGAGAGAGAGAGAGGGAGAGAGAGAGAGAGAGAGAGAGAGAGGGAGAGAGGGAGAGAGAGAGAGAGAGAGAGAGAGAGAGGAGAGAGAGAGAGAGAGAGAGAGAGAGAGAGAGAGAGAGAGAGAGAGAGAGAGAGAGAGAGAGAGAGAGAGAGAGAGAGAGAGAGAGAGAGAGAGGGAGAGAGAGAGAGGGAGAGAGGGAGAGAGAGAGAGAGAGAGAGAGAGGGAGAGAGGGAGAGAGAGAGAGAGAGAGAGAGAGAGAGAGAGAGAGAGAGAGAGAGAGAGAGAGAGAGAGAGAGAGAGAGAGAGAGAGAGAGAGAGAGGAGAGAGAGAGGAGAGAGAGAGAGAGAGAGAGAGAGAGAGAGAGAGAGAGAGAGAGAGAGAGAGAGAGAGAGAGAGGAGAGAGGGAGAGAGGGAGAGAGAGAGAGAGAGAGAGAGAGAGAGAGAGAGAGAGAGAGAGAGAGAGAGAGAGAGAGAGAGAGAGAGAGAGAGAATCATTCCGCGGGCGGGGGGGGCCACTCTCTCTCTCTCTCTCTCTCTTACTCTCTCTGCGAAGCTCAATCAAGCCCCTAGAAGAGCGGCCGCAGTAGCAATAGAAAGAAGGCTCATTATTTTCTCTTATACGCGCGGAGGGGTGAAGGCGGGGAAGAAAGGGTGGGGAGCGCTGAGCGACGGCTCGCCTCTCTCCCCCGCTCCGTCCCCTCCTCGTCCTTCCCTCTCGTTCGCTCCCCATCCTCCGTCCCGCCGGTGGATCCCCAATGGCTAAAGCGGCCGAGTCCACCGCCGAGCTCTCCTCACACCCCGCAGAGGACGTGGCTGCCCTGCGAGCATCGTTCGAGGCAGGGGTGACGCGCCCACTGCGATGGCGACGTGCGGCGCTCCTCTCCCTCCGCTCGCTCTACTCTGAGAGCACTGCGGCGCTGGCAAAGGCACTGGTGGAGGATCTTGGGGGTGGAGAACCACGTCTACTCGGCGAGATGCTCGGCGTGCTCAACATTGACATGGCGCTGGAGCAGCTCGATGGGTGGGCTGCTGACAGGCCTGCAGTGCACGAGTGGGCACTCGGACGCTCTTTTGTGCGGCCGGAGCCCAAGGGGGTCGTGCTGATCATCGGTGCGTACAACTTCCCAGTCAAGGAGCTGCTCGAGCCGCTCGTCGGCGCATTGGCCGCGGGAAACGTCGCGCTGCTCAAGCCGTCCGATCGAGCACCAGCCACGGGTGCGCTTCTCGCCGTGCTAGTCCGAAAGTATCTGCCTCGCGACGCTGTGCGGCTCGTGCAGGGCGGCGCCCAAGAGACAGCAGCGCTACTGACGCTCAAATTCGACCACATTGTCTTCACCGGCTCAGCGCGTGTGGGCCGGCTGGTGATGGACGGGGCGGCTCGCCACCTGACGCCGGTGACACTCGAGTGCGGTGGCAAGAGCCCCGTCTTTGTTGACCGCAGCGCCAATATCCGTACGGCTGTTGCGCGTATGCTGCTCCTCAAGTACATAGTCAACGCAGGCCAAGTTTGCATCGCCCCCGACTACGTGCTGGTTGACCATGCGGTGGAGGAGGAGTTCACAGCCGAGCTCAAGCGGCAAGTGGAGACGGCTCTCGGCACAACCAAGGCTGAGATGTGGCACGGCGACACTGCGCGCCAGATCTATGGCCGCATCCTCGACGCCAAACACGTTGAGCGACTGCGCGCAATGGTACGTGAGAGCGGTGGCCGGCTCGTGCTTGGGCGTGTGGAGGACATTGACGAAGAGGCGCTCTTTTTCCCACCCATGTGCATCTTGCGCCCGCGTGACGGCTCACCGCTGCTGACTGATGAGGTCTTCGGCCCCATCCTCTCGATTGTGCCTGTCGCTGATGTCGAGGAGGCCCTCGAGCGCTCGCACGCCATCTGCCGCTCACCACTCTCTCTCTACATCTTTGCCGAGGACCCGGCGTACGTGCAACGCGTGCTCGAGGCGACGAGCTCTGGGATGGTCGGCGTAAACGATGCGAGCGGGGGTGCGTTTGCCGTCAACCTGCCCTTTGGCGGCGTCGGCTCCTCAGGGTTTGGCGCCTACGGCGGGCAATTTGGCTTCGAGGACCTCTCGCACCATCGTGCCATCTGCATGCGTTCAACAGCGTCTTTCTTGCCCAGAACCGACCTGCCACTACCCAGCCGCGGCAAGTTTCCGACATGGATGTACGCGCTCATGCTGCGCGTGCTCGTCACCGGATTCGCTCCCCGGCGGTTCAGGCCGCTTTTTAGGTCGTCTGTGCGCGTGCTCATCGCCGCGCTGTTGTGGCGGCTGGTACGCCGCCCGCGTGTAGCAATGGTAGCAGCTGAGCTGCTACGTTGGCTCGCCGCTGCACTGGGCGGGGCAGCACAGATGCTGGAGACAACGCAGCAGCACCCTGGCTAATGCCTTGTACGTAGCTCTTATGAAGCTGTTGCTATTCATAGCCTTAGCGGCGAGTGCCTCTTGTGTCGCTACTTTATGTCCGAGGGGTTGTATGAGCTCAGCGGCAGATTCACGGTGGAGTCGTAGCCCACTCGACATACCTGAGGGTAGAGGCTAACGATACCGATCCCTAGCTAGGTAAAAAAAAATCTTCTTAAAAAACCCCGCTACGTGTGCGGCGTGAGGCAGTGTGCTAGTGTACCTCCCTACTACCCAACCTTAACCCCTAACAACCCCCTCCCCCTTCCCCAGTTCCCTCATTAGCGGAGAAGCTGGTTCCGGGGAGGCCGCGCGCGCTGCTTCGGCCAGGAGTTGGAGAGAAGGGGGCGGGAGACTGTGGCTCGTCCTTTGCTTTCGGTGTTAGCTTTGGTTATTCTCCCTTATATACTTTAGATTCCTTTTTTAGTAACTGCTGTGATTCCTACCCAGAGATTTAGCTGCTTTAGGTGATGTGTCGTAGGTCTAGCCCCCTTGCCGCTTGCAAGAGGTCCTCCAACGTTCCTATGTTGAAATCCTTGTCCACCGTGTACAGCGGGCTTATCATTTTCTTAATGTGTTTGTTGCTCGGGGCGTGTAACCCCATATTCTCCCGTTGTTTTTTTAGCCTCTGAAAGAAACCGACTTTCGCCGTTACTAACAGGTGATATCTCGTGAGGATCGCTCTTAAGATCGACCTGACGGACCTGCCGTCCGCGTTGCCATACTGGATGTTATAGAAGTCGGTTAGAATATACCTCCACGCCAAGATACCTAAGTATCCTGAGGAGGGGTGCGGTCTGTCCACCTGATAGCAGAAAAGACGTTGGGGTATTTCGGATCCCGGCTTAAGGCAAATCCCTAAAAGTCCTTCTATGAATTCAAAGACTGACGGATTGGAGGTTATGGATGGGACAGGAGGAACCGAACGGGACGGAAGGTAGGCGGCGGCAGGCACGGCATTTTGGCCATTGGCCATTGGCGGGCGGGACGGGCAGGCCATCTTCCATGGTTGGGAGATGGATGGCGGGCAGTGGCGAGGGCGAGCGCGAAGACGGAGCGGACATAGCGGATAGCGAGGGTGAGTGGGTGAGTGAGTGGATTTGGTTGGTGTTGTAAGATTGCTGGTTACGACTGAGCGAGAGCGAGAGCGAAAACGAGGGAGCGAGGAACGACTGGGACGAGGGACGAGGGCGACAGAGGCCGACAGGGTACCAATCCGATGAGTCCGACAACAATCCGAGACACGCACACTTGACTTTCACCCAACATTCCTCCACACTAACGTATCTTTCTCCACTTGGGCGGGGAAAACACAGAAGGAAGGAAACAAGGAAGAGAAAGCCGACAAGAGAGCGATGATGCGACGGAAGAGCCGACGGCGAACGGCGGTTACCGCGAACGAATAGATAGAAAGTAAGGAGGGAATCTACGAGCGTAAACCGGAAGGGGAGAGAGGGTAGGCTTCGTGCGGGGGAAAGGTCCGCAACGACGAACACCTACGACGAGAGCGAGAACGAGCGCGGGGGAACGACAGCAAGGAGGGACCAAAGGCAGAGCAAGGCCCAAGGTGCAAAGGAGCGAAACAGGAGCGAGACAGGCCACAAAGGGGCGCAACGGCAAGGAGCGAGGGGCGAGTTACGAGTGCAGAGTTCTACAAGTTACGAGTAAAACCCCGCGGCAACAAGAACGACTGGGCTCGAAGACGCCTAAGGTCGGAAGTCGATCGCGGATGCGACACCCCCCTGCTAGAATCGAGCGTCCTCGCGAGGTAGAGATGAGCGAAACAGATGGGGACAGAAAGCAAAGACAAGGCAAATAAGCAATTAAGGTGAGCCACACCCGTCCGGACTGGGAGGTGAAGAATCGGCGGTCGGCACGGCAGTCCGCAAGACCGCAGGATTCAGTATAATAGTCCCCTCTCTTCTCTCTTTTACGAGAGTTTTACCTGAGGGTTTAGGCGGTGTGGCGACGCCCAACTATTACACGGCTGGCCCTATTACAAACGCTTGGAAGAGTCAAGTCAGTGCTTTGCAAGTGTTCCGTGGTGAAGACGAGGGCTCGCGGACAGACGGCTAGAGAGTTCCACGCGGGGGAAACCGTTCGGCTACCGCGGGTTAAGGAGGGAGTGCGCGGTTTTCTAGTGGGTGAAATCTGACAGCTTTTTTCGTTTCGTGCTCATAAATGACACATAGAGACCTTGCCTTGTCTCTCCTTTACCATGGCTCTCCCACACCTGAGACGGGAGACCCAGGTATACACGAGTTCGAAGAGCACTGGCGAAGGATTCTCGCCCCTGAACCCGGTGTCCAAAAGTACGCGACCCGTGACAATGGCGGCGTGGGCTTTGTCGCGTCCGTTGCACAGCGCGATGACGGTAGGCACTTGGTCGATGTACACGGCGAAGCCTCGCATCACGCGTTCGTGTGCGAGGATGTGTTTGTTGGCATCAGCCACCTCTGCCCATTGACTGTATTGTCAGGAGGGTACGACAGAGTGAACAAGCTCAATGAAGCAGGGAACTCTTTGCTCTTCTACATCGGCGACCTCAAGTACGTCTTCGTGGGCATCGAAGTGTTCGAATTTGAGGCCGTCGACGAGATCGTCGCATTCGTATCGCCTGTAGGAGCGAACGACTTTCCGTATCCCTACGCCATTGATAAGACCGGTAGGCATTACCTCATGCTCGAAAAGAAGCAGGGGTACATTGACCCGTACCACAGCTTTTACGACATCGAAAAGAAGTTCAAGCTGACACACGAGGAGGCGGTATACATACAATGCACTCATTGAAGACGATCCTTTCAAGACAAGTGTGAGGAGAGGTCCTGCATGCGGCTGCACGGCGGCCACGTCATGCGTGACGAGGAGGCCGCTGGAATTTTCATCGAGGGGGGGCACGCACTAGTAACCATGCATCCTCTTGCTCGCAGGAGCGCCCTCATGGTGAGCTCGGCCCGGTGTCCTAGGACCGAGCTTTTTTGTATTTGATGTTGCTGGGCCTTGTGGGTTCAATCTTTACGGGAGCTGAACCCGAACCGATAAGCGGCCTTTTGTTTTCAATCTTTACTTGGGAAGCTGAACCCGAATCGACACCTTCTAACAATTCTTGGAGGTGGGGAATTAATTCCAAATTGACATAAGTTTTCATTGTACCCAGCAGAACGTCACGACTCATATCGAGGATTGTTAAAAAAAAACTTCTTAATGTTCACTCCGCGCTCGCGGCCTTGCGACATTCTCCCGACAGCCACGCCCGCGTCCCTTAATACTCCCTTACACTCGCCTTGCGGCTCGTCCCCTCGTGCTCTACTTAGGGGCTCCATGTTCGGGGTTTCCAGTGGCAGGCGGCGTGTACCGGTCTCCGATGGTCGATTTCTCGGCCTCCTCTCGCTCCATCGGACGATCGGTTTTTCTTGCGGTCCTCGTGGTTGGTGGCACATGAGGGTGGGTTTGGGCCTGTGTTGCGCATTGGGCCTGTGACGTGGGATCATGAGTGCGCGGGGTGCGGCGTTTGTTGGAAGGTTAGGCTAGTTTTTCCGCCATGTCGAGAGCTTGTGCCACCAAGGTTAGGTTTGTGTTCATTGCGAGGGCACCTTTGGTGTTCACTATGAATATCGGGGCGCTAAGGTCCCGTGCGTCCTTGATCTTTGGCCTTCTGCCTCGGGAGGCTTGCTTGGTGCGCGCTAGCGAAGTTTTGTTCGAGGATTCGAGGCCGCGTACGAGGAATGTGAATCTGGTCAGGGTGCGTTCGATGACGGGGATGTGGTGAAAAGTGTAATTGTCATATTCGACCTTATAGAAGTCAGTTATTATAAATCTCCATGCTATCAAGTATAGGGTTCTGAGGCTATCGGGCGTCGGTGTGCTCGGGTATACGAACAGTTTGTCCTTCACTTCTTGTATCGCCGTCCTATTGTGTTCCGGGGTGAATCCTGCTGCTGCTTCTATAGTAGCAAAGATCTGTTTTGTGGCGGGGCATCTGGCCAGGTGGATCGAGCTCTCTTGATGTTTTCCGCATAGTCTGCATTTCTTCGTGGTCGCCATATTGAAGCGGTTTCGTGTTCCCAGTCTCCTGTGGGTGATGTGCTTGAAGTGTGGGTGTTTGTCTGTGTGTTTCAGTAGGGGCAAAGTGTATAGGCTGGCCACGTGTTTCCATTCTTCTTGGGTTAGGTCGATTTTTCGTGCCCATGCCTCACGTGCCGGTTGGGGCGTGTTGCCTAGGGTTTTCTCCTCTAGTGCTCGTGTTATGTCTGAAACTGTAACGCGGTCGAGTGGTGTTTTGTCGCCGAGCGTGTATTCATCCGCTAGTGGGTATTCCATATACTTCGGGCCTTTTAGCCCGTTTTCCCATCTAGCGGGGAGACATATCGAGGATTGTTTTCTCAGTGAATTTATTGCTCAAGAGAGTGTGTCTAATATAAACCAATGTAAATGGTTTATCAATCTCGCAAATGGAGTGTAAGGTGTCTTCAATTTTCGTATTGTGCTTGAAATTGAATACATTGAATAAGAACTTACATTCTTCAGTGTACGTCAACAAACTTAGGTCGGCCAGGGAGCCCCCAACCGGCGGCGGCGGGCTGATGCTGTCCAATGCTTCCGCTATAACCTGCATGGCAGTTTTAGAATTGGCATATGGAAAGAGAGGTGTGATGAATTTTTTAAAGTTCTCGTCCATCTTTTTTTTGATCCATTCCAATCGCTTCAGTACTATATCAGCAGGCGCCCTTCCATTTGTAGACATGGTTGAGCACTGTGAGATGGGTGTCTGCCTTTACTCAAATACTAGAAGATTTTTTTGTACCGGGAGCGTATTTGGAAACGAGGGGTACCAAACGAAGGCATACGACCTCGGGCGGGAATCACATTCCAGGAGCACTCCGGAGTCGAGGGGGCGGAGGGAGAGGTGGGGTCGACAAAGAGGGAGAGCAGGGGCGCAGGGACAGGGCGCAGGGGCAGGAGGGGTACCTGTGACGCGGCCGAGACTGGGGCCGCCCCCGCGCCTTCACCCTCCTTCGCCGTCCCGCCCCTAGGACTGGGACTCCCTCGTGGTGGCCCCGCATCGCGTATTTGGAAACGAGGGGTACCAAATGAAGGCAAACGACCTCTATGTGTTAGCCCGGAACTTTTAGGCAGATTTTTTATTTCTTATTTTCTAAGCTGAGCACTTACACCGTATTCCACACGGCGCACACAACACGTGTACAGCAGGGTTATCTTAGCGTGATGGGGGCAAGGCAAAGCGTTGGGCGTGGCGCCTTGCATGCACGCGACCACAAGCAGCAAAACCAACAAGTAGCCAACCACAAGTAGCTAAATGGCAACAAGAAGGGCTTGGCCTGGTACGAGGCCACGAGGGGCAATCAGCGATGCATGCCTGGGCATCATGCGCGCACGATGCGCGCCTGCCTACATGCTGAGCAGTAGGTGACTGCGGCCGTGTGAAACGGCAAAGATAAGGTGGAGGATAACGAAACGCCTGGAGCATACGAACTCCTTTCGCAAACATGGACATACGGGGTATAGAGTACATGGAGTTCGATGAAGGCTGGCCGTTTGGGAACACATGGAGTTCGATGAAGGCTGGCCGTTTGGACGGCGGTCGGGAGAGCCAATCACCGGTGCAACGGTGCGCTCGAATACTTAGCAAACCGCCTTGTGTGCTATTGGCGCAAGCATGAGGCACGTGCGTTGCACATGCAAGCCCGTCTGCATTCCCGGACCCCGGGAACGAACCAATGAGCACAGGGCGTGGGCTTCCGACCCCGCCGGACAGAGAGGGCGTGGCACGTCATGTACGTGCGAGGGCGCCGCATCTCGCCATGCAACAGCGGCTTGGAGCAAGGTGAAAGGCTTTGACGGGAGACGGACAAGGGAGGGAGTTGAACGGTGAGGAGGGGAGAGAAAGAAGTGGCTGTGGAGAGGTGGAGAGAGGGGGCGGAGGCCAAAAAGAGCAGGGAGAGAGGCAGTAAGAGATGAGAGAGGGAGGCGAGAGTCCCAGGATGTCAGCGAACGTCAGCTCAAGTTTTGGTCCAGCATGCAACGTGCGACCAAGTCTAGTGCCTGGGAGCACGGGCATGGTGGACAAGGTGGCGAGCGTCAGCTCGAGGCGCCGGCGCACTTGTCTATGATCCCGTGGCGGCCGTTGCATCCGCGGAAGGGCGGCGCCGCGAAGCAAGTAATACAGCCGCGGCTCACGGCCGGCGTGAGCAGTGGCGCTTCGAGCGGTGGGCGCAGCTATCATCGGCCTCATATTCTTCCTCATGTGAGCAGCCAGCGTCGTCGCGGCCGCGCCCTTGGCGGCGACCAGAGCGGCGTGGAGACAAGGATGAGGCAGCACGAGCGGGCGGGGCAGCCACTGGATGCGCGACCACCGTCTCAGTGGTCACGCCGGCCGCATCATCAGGCCTGTTGAGTGGCGGCGGCATCTGCACCATCTGCATCTGCACCTGCAGCCGGAGCTG